>JAWNNJ010001629.1:600000-782947 GCA_035045125.1 Hypselothyrea guttata
TAAATTAGAAACATGATATTTTAAACCAGTAAGGTTTCAGCAGATCAGTCGGACGCACTAGACTATAGAATACCCTGAACGCTTAATTCTTGACATAATTAAAATAAAATGTAATATCTTCTGTGTTTATTTAAAGCGAAATAAGGAAAAAAGATATAAATTATGTACAAAGCATGATTTAATTAGTTACGATTCGTAACTTATTTTAATCTAAATAAATTTAGTTGAAATATTTTAATTGAAGTAGAAAATAAACACATAAAAGTTTAGAAACGCACTTTAATAAATAACTAAGTTTTTTTTTATTTAGAATTGTTGTGACTAATAAAACTACAATATTTAATTGAGAAATTCTAAATTCAAGTAAGAAAAATTTAGATTTGTCTTTTATTGTGATGTATACTGATGTATACAGAGCATAGTAAGAGCTCAAATTTCTAAACAACAACATTTTTTTTTGTCAGATTTTGCTGGATTCTATGAACAAGGCTTTATTCTTAAGCATTTTTTATTCTTAACGCTTCTATTATTTGCTATACCTATTGTGAAATTATTTAACAAAATGTGTTAAAAAAGTATACACCGATTTATTAATGAAAGTTAGATACACAAATTGAAATGTGCTGCGTGGTGCATTAATTAAATTTTATGGCAACTACAAGACACGCGCAGAGGCCATGTCGCTGCCTGGGCACATGATGCCATATTTAAGAAGCTAACGATCTGCTGAACAGCCAATTAATATATCAATAATGCATATTCATGATTATCGACAGGTCTGTACAATATAGTATACCCCTAGCTGACGTTGGAGCTGCTGCCCACGCAGCAGACAAAGAAATCTCTAAGCAGAAACGAAACGAATCGAAAATGTTTTTCCCATTTAATAAGCGGAGAGAGTTGTGGCAGAGGGGAGGGTGAGCGGGGCAGCAGTTGAGGGGCGTGTCAGCGTCTTTAAAGCACTAATTAAAATTATGCAGATGGAGCTTAAATATGTGGGTAACATATCAAAACGGACATAGCTTATGATTACGAGGCACAAAGAAACGAAAGACTTAGGCAACGAACTTGCGGCCGATAAACAACTTTATTGCAAAAACAACAACACAAACAAGAGCTGAGGCAACAAACGAAACTCTTGCCATAAATTAATTCATAATTCGCATAGTTTTTTTTTCATGTTAATCAAATTAATTAGCTAGTAGCCTCCAAAATAGCTGCAGATGATTAATAGACCCTCAGGGCTGTAGGTTTGATTCAGCTTAGAAAATTGACAGGTTTCGAGCTTAATTATGCATTTAAAAGTACGGCAAATCAAGTATACGGTGTATAAACTTCCATATAGATATATATAGTATAGATATATGGCTAAAATCTCAGGCGATTTCGTTTCCGTTTCGCTTGCGGTTCAATGACAGCCAGCGCAGACTCTAATCAAATGTCTGCTGACCCCTCGGATCGGGCACTTTTCGGTAATGCGCAAAATGAATGAATCTTAATCATATTAGGCGCAATTTTGTGTTGCCTTCGCGTACGTGATCAGTTTTGTTGCGTCTACTTTGTGCCACATAATCGCGGCCTAAATTATTTTTGCATCTTTCGTTTGCTCAAAACGAAATCAAAATCATTTCGTTGCCACAGACCACAGCCGAAAATTGCAATCATCTTCTTGAATAGTTGGAGAATTTGGAAGGACTGTACGACTTCAAGCAGTTGGAGTACGAGGCGTTGATTTAAGGGCATTAATTTGGACGACTGGGAAGCAATTTATACGAAATTCATTTATACGATGCGTTCTACAGATAAATAGTTCTACAAATAATCAAATACACATTACTTGGTTTATGTATAATTTTGGAATACAAATCGCATAAAATAAAAATCAACCAAAATTAATTTTTTCTTCGGTTTTTTTTACCCCAGGCCTGGTTTAAAAACAGGAACTTTTGGTGTGATAAATGGCTTAAAACGCCATATTTATGTTTTATTGCTAAATTTTGACATAGAAATTCCATAAAATTAAATTATTATTATTACCTTTTATAGGTTTTATAAACTTTTTACCCATACAATAAGCTTTGAACATATCCGAAAAAAAATATAAAAATTAAAATATAATCATAAATCAATTCTTTAAACCAAAACAAAATATAAACCTAATTTAATGTACATTAATTTTAAATTTAAATTTAAATTCAAATCTTTCTAATTTAATTTTGTTTTTTATTTTTTATTTTAATAGTGACTAATGCAATAATTTATAAGTTTTATACTTGTAGCATTAGGATAACATATCTAAATAAATAAATAAATAAAATAAATAAATAAAGCAGCCATTTTTTTTTACAAAATAAAATTCTAATTTATATATAATATTAAAAATAAATATTTACTTTCAAATAGATTTATGATAAGCACAAATTGAAGCTAAATTAGAGCTGTCAATTAGGTCCTCGCTCTTCAAGTTTATTAGTTTTACCGCACACATTGAAAGCTCCAAGTCGAGTGCATGCTATAATAAGTTGTTTTTGAATAATTTGGTTTTCAATTAGTTTATTAATCAATAGCCTCATTAGCGTATAAAGTATAAATTAATAACAAGCCTGGAGAGCTCGATCTAGGCGCTCATCAGTAGGCGTGGACAACCTACAGCAGCGGCACAGTGGGTCGAGTTGTAGTTATAATTGTTGAAGTTGTTGTTGCTGTTGAAGCCCATGTTCAGTGTTTGATCAATGAACACTGCGCTGTCATGCAGCTCCCTCTCTCTATCCCTTTCTCACACTATTTGCCTCTCTTTCTCTGTTATCTCTCTCTCTCTCTTGCTGAGCAGTCAAACAAATGTTTGCACAACACACAATAATGATGACAGCGCAAATTAGGCACTAATTTTCACAGACAACACGCTTAATGCGCAGAGCGAGAGGGAGTAGGGGAGTTAGAGAGCAGGGGCGGAGGGCGTGGCAGCGAGCAGATGAGGGTCAGAGCGCGTTAGTTTGGAGGACCTCACACAGCTGGTGCCGGAAGTGAGTTCTGTGCGTTTTTGGCAGATCTCGCGTCTTGGGTTTTCAAATTGCCATAAATCAGCATTTGATTATCCTGCGGGCTAATTTGCTCCTTCAACTGCTACGAAAACAAACGAGACGAGAGAACGAGAGAAGGAGAGAATCGGGATAAAATGGGAAGCCTACAACGGCTCTCATGTCATGTGCGTGTTGCTTTTGTTTTTCTTTTTCTGTCGCTGTCTCCGTTTCTCCGCTTCTCTGCTTCTCTGCCTCTGCGTTGCTCCTGCTCTTTTTCATTTTTCATTTTTAATTTATTAATTATTAGGCGGTGCGTGGCTGCCGCTGCCAAGCCCCGCAACGCTTCCGCTATTAGCAAAAACTGCAGCTCATACACTGAGCAAAATAGTCCTAAAATATATAAATAATTTAAAAAATACTACTATTACCATTTTTATACAAATTACACAATTATAGAAAATTGTTTAATTAGTAGCTAACAATTATTTCTCAAGTTTAATAAAATACGAAATTTAAAATCTAATAAATCAATATAAACTTTGGAAAAAATTAATTAAATATAATTAATATATAAAAAATTAAGCCCGAAATAATTTAATTATTTTTATTAAAGTAAATTAAAATTCGTAGAGCCCGAAATTCTCACCTTCAGTTATCGAATTATACTTCGCTTTACAATTGTAAAGTAAATTAAAAATTTAACATGTTAGAAATTTAATTAAATTAAAAAAAATTAAGCATGATAGGAAAATTAAATTTTATTTTATGTATAAATATTATTTATGTATTTATGTATTTATTTATGTATGTATTTATGTATTTATGTATTTAAGTATATTTTTTATTATATCGGCCAACAGCTTATAATTCTGGGCCTTACATAATTAAATAATTAATTTATTAAATAAAAAAAGAAACAAATACATAATAAAATAAATAAAGAAATAGGTAAAAGTTTGTTCAACAGATTTGCACTGTTTGTATTCCGTTGCCAACTCTTTAGCAGCTTGAATTTCTCGCAGTGTAGCTGGCAACGGTATGCAGCATCAAGACTATCGACTGTAGACGGGAGTCTGGAGTTTTTGGGGCGTCGGTGACTGGCACTTGGCTACCTCGCAAATGCTGCTGCTCCAAGTGAAGCTGGAGAGGATGTGAATGGAGGGAGAGGGGGGAGCAGCGCTCGGTGTGGTCAGCGAACGTCACTCAAATTGAAGTCTCGCAAATGAGAATTGCAGCTGGAAGCTGCAAGCTGAGGAGACAAAGTGCAGAGCGTGCGCTCTCTCTTTCTCTCTCTCTCCATCTCTCCCTCTCTCTTTAGCTCTACCTACAGACAGTTGTTGGATTTTTAATTAAGCGTGGATGGTTCTGGTCATTGCTTGCCATGGGGCAGGGGCGTTGGGGAGTGTGGCGAGGAAGGGGGGTCTAAATGGTGGAAAGACTGAGCAACAGGTCTTGTTAGTAATTTTTAATTTGAGCTCTTCTGACAGCTTGCTGTCATATAAATTTAATTGAATTTACATTTTTATTAATTGCTCAGTGTATACACACATACAACACATACACACACACACACACACATACACGCACAGTGGGCTCGAGTCTTGAATGAATTTAATTTGAGATGATTTGTTGATGGTTTCGTTGCGGTGATTTCTTGCTGACTAATTTAATGTGATTTTTAAATTGCCACAGAGCGCTGAGTGTGTGGCCAACAGCAAGCGAGACAGAGAAAGAGAGAGAGAAAAAGAGAGAGAGGGGAGTGCTGGAGAGGAGGGGGGGGGGGGGGGAGTGAAGGGTTTGCTGACAAAGAGGCAGACTCATCTGCGGATTGATTTGGGGCCAGAGTTTGTGCATTAGTCGACAGACTACAAGACTTTTTAACGGAATTGATGAGCCGACACGCCTCTCTCTCCCTCTCTCTCTATCTCTCTCTTCTCCCTCTCTCTATCTCTTTCTCTTGCTGTGTGTGAACAAGTTTCCTTGGCTGCACTGTTGCCAAATTCGCTTTTTCCAGCCAGATCTGGCTGTTTTTGAAGAGTATTTGCAATGGTCAAACAGCGGAAAGAGGAAAATTAGACGATTTGGCAAAATTAATTCTCTTTTTGTCAGCTTTTTCTTAAATTTTACAAGGTTCATTTTAAAATAATAATTAAAATGTAAAATTAAAATAATCACAAAATTAAATATTATTTATTGTATATATCAAATATCAAAAGATAGGTAAACAACATTTTTGTTTTCAATTTTTGTAATATAATATATAAAAAATAATTATTACTATTACAAAACGTTAAAATACCGTATGTATATTTGTAATTTTCAAAATTGAACTTGAAAATTAAACTTTCCATTGCATTTTTGTATATAAACATAATTTCTTAGACATAATTTTATAATTAAATAAATAAACAAATAACTTTTGTTTTAGAAAATATATTTTAATTATTATAAAAATTTCGATCCCTAAAAAAAACTTAGCTGTTTTCTTGCATTATTTTGTATATTTTAAAAGCTTTTTTGTAATCTTCTCGAAAAAAAAGCTATTTTTTTTTAGTGAAAACTGGCAACACTGCTTGGCTGTGGCCCCATTATAAACTAATCTAATTTGGCCGTGTCTTGTGTCCGTTTGACAATCATTCCTCTTGGCTAACGAGCGCTTTGCCTCCTTTCTTTTCTTCTCTTCTTCTCTTCTCCGCTTTGTCTCTTTCTCTGCGCGTTTTTATGCAGTTTAATTCGCAAATCAAACAGCCGCAGGGCAGAGAACTTGGCTTATACATATAAGTAAATTAAAAATAAATTTATGTGCAGGCCAAAGGCGTTGGCCAAGAAGAGCTCTCGCTGCATGTATGAGTGTGTGTGTTAGTGTGTGTGAGTGTATGAGTGCATAAGTGTGAGTGTGTGAATGCAAATCCAATTAAAATTGGCCAAGTCTGCAGCAGGAGACTCGATACACTGGCAATATAGGCTCTATGGGCTGGCGCTAAGCCGTAAAGCGGCGCTGTGCGCTGATTTAAAACACTGCGGGGCGTGCTTATTGATTAAATACAAATTGCATTCATTCATCATCAGGCATTTGCAGCAGCAGCAGCAGCAGCAGCAGTAAGCAGCAACAGTTGCTGCCGTTTTGTTACGCTGGCAATTAAATTACACTTTGTAGCCGCATAATTTGCTCGTTTCCCATTGCCATAAAACACAATTAAGTTGCCAAAAGCGGCAAGCAGCAACCAAAACCCACTAATAAAGCAATTTACAATTGTTCAAATTTGGCGCGCAACAAGCGCTGGCAAGCAGGTTGGCAGCGCTGTTGCTGTGCGTGGTGAATGGCAACTGCTGTCTGGCAACGCTGCGAACCAACTGTTGCGCAGCTGTGGCTGACTGGCAACGCCTAGAAATGCGCGCCAAGGCCGCGTTGCTTGCTTTAAATTTTTTGTTAGCATTTGCTTACATAATATGTGGTAATAAATATTTAATTAATATTTTAAAAATGTTATTTATTATTATATACATTAATATGCCATTTATGACTGGCAGACAGCGCAGCAAATGTTGCATAACATTCAAATTTTATTAGCTGCTTGCGCAACGCAGTGTGACCAATCGGCGTTTAGTGCTAAATAACCAAAATCATGCTAGTAAGCACTTTGGCATTGCACGCATTGGACGCAGCAGCGTTAATTATTATTATTGTTTACAACAAAGAGCTGAGGCGCAGCGATAACAACTAAAAAAGCGCAAATTCAGCGCAAATCCGTAAAGTGTAATTCAATACGTAAATTGCTTTGGAATTCTTTTGCCATGAGCCTGAGCTGATGAGGCAACGCCAAAACAACGCAAAAAACAGCTGTTCGTTTGGAGTGGGGGGCAGAGTGCAAAAACAACAACAACAACAACAACAACAAACATGGACGACAGACAACTGTTGATAGATCAGCAAGAGGAGCAGGAGGAGAACGATGAGCAGCTGCTGGGCAGGAACAACGAGGGGGGAAACTTTTTGCCTGCATTTTCGGCGGACATGGACGCGGACGAGCGGGGGCTGCTGCAGCGGGGGCAGGACGAGGTGGTGCTCATGAGCAGCGCTCCTAGGGCGGGGGCACTTCTCACCTACGGGGTATTCTATCTGCTTGGCATTGGCACCATGACACCCTGGAATTTCTTTGTGACCGCCGAAGACGTAAGTGAAAAATGTGAAAAGTGAAAATGAATGAAACCCGCATCAGCAGAGAAGCCCGCAGAGGGGGGGGGGGGAATTGATTTCCTGCCCTCTCCTAGCTCAAAGTGCAGTTGTTTTGCTGCTGCCAGTGTTGCCGAATGAGCTTTTTTCTCGCCAAATCTGGCTGTGTTTGAACAGAGAGCATTTACTAGAAAAAGTGTAAAACTACGAGAATTTTTTATTTTTTAAATAATGTTTTAAATATTAACAAAACAAAAAAAAAAAACAGACTTTGGAGACGTTAAAACGCGTAAGACAAAAATTTTAAAGTAAATTTGTTTGTATTTTAAATTAATACCAATACCTAAAGAGCGCCAATAAGACAAAACGCAATACACAGAATTTTTATTTTTATTTTTTTTTTAATTTTTAAAAATTATTTTTGTGTTTCCCGCCAAAAAAGGTTTTTTTCTATGTGAAACTGCCAACACTGGTAGCTGCTTATCACGCTCTTCCACCCTGTCTCTCTCTCTCTCTCTCTCTCTCTGTCTCTCTCCGTCTCTGCTTTGGCATTGGTTTTATTGCACATTAGCTCTGTGTTATCTTTAAGTTTTCTTTGTTTGTTTCGTTGAGTCAACCCCATTCTTATTCTAATTCTCGCCTTCCTCTCTCTCTCTTTCCCTCCCAGTATTGGAAATACAAATTCCGGAATGTCACGCATCCGGAGAATGAGGAGCTTACGCCGCTGCAGAAAAGCTTCACCTGCGACCTGACGCTAACGGCCACCATCTCGGGTACTACGTTTCTACTGCTCAATGCCGTCTATGGACACCACATAGCGCTGAAAACCAAGATGCTCGGCACGCTGGGCGCCATTTTGTTGCTCTTTGGCGTTACGTCCGGATTCGTGGAGGTCAACACGGATCAGTGGCAGGAACAGTTCTTCCTCATCACGCTCGTCATTGTGGTTATACTTAACAGTAAGCTTGCATCCACAAACTTAGCTAAATTCTGAGGATGTAAATCCTTATAAAACATCGATGTTTTGTCAATGGAACATCGATAAAAGTCGATATATCGCACTACAACATCGATGCATTCATGTTTTGATAATGACAATGAAGACACTACAAAAATGTAGACTTCTTTACCATTAAAACATCCGAACTTGAAAATCGAAACACCAAAATATCGACCTTATATCGAAACATCGATAAAACGAGTTAAAACTATCGTCAATGTTCAATGCATCAATGTTTTCTTAAGTTCCCAACTATTATTCTCATCTAAAACTTCCGCTTGCTTCTAGTTTCCGCTGCCACCATGTCCGGCGCCCTGTACGGCGTAGCCGGACTGTTCCCCTCGGAGTATATGACGGCCGTGGTCAGTGGACAGGCGCTGGGGGGAATTCTCACGGCCCTGGCCTTCATATTGGTGCTGGCTTTCGATGCGGGTCCCTCGGCCACCGCCTTTGTGTTCTTCATCATGGGTCTGCTGCTGATCTTCGGCTGCATTGTGCTCTACCTGCTGATGGATCGCCAGCCCTACTTCCAGTACTATCTGGCTGGAGGAGATCAGTACAAGGTGATTAGCGCACAGCCCTCGCATAGTGCGAGGGAAGCGGCGGAGACGGGTGTGCCGCTGGAGCCCATCATGAGTCGGGTTATGAGCAAGATCTATGTGCAGGCGGTGTGTCTGGCGCTGCTCTACGCCACCACCCTCTCCGTCTATCCCTCCATCACCATACTGATGCAGTCGGAGTACTCCAACAGCCATACACCGTGGACAGGTGAGTTAATAGAAGTTCATAAAAATGTAGATCTTAGGTATGTTATAGGAGAATAAGCGAAAAACCCAATTTTGTAGAACTTTGAATTCGCATAGCTTAACCAAAACTTAACCGATTTTTAAGCGGTATAGATTTTTCTTAATCATTTCAGTGCGAAAGTAAAATTTAAGTGATAAATCAAAGAAAAAGTTTTTTAATTTTTTGCGAAAATTTTAAAATTAAAAAAAAAAGTAAATTTTTCGGAAAACAAAAAATTTTTTTTTTTTATCTAAAGAATTAATGCGTAAACGAATTGTGTTGCGAAATGATGTAGAAAAAACCAAACATGACAGCACTTGGCCAAAAAATGTAGATTTTGGGGCGAATATTGGAATTATGGGGGGAATTATCACTCCTTAAACGAAAAATACCATTTTTGTTGAACTTTGAATGCGCATAGCTTTACCAAAACTCAACCGATTTTCAAGCGGTATGGTTTTTTCTTAATCATTTTAGTGCGAAAGTAAAATTTAAGTGATAAATAAAAAAAAAAAATTTTTAATTTTTTGCAAAAATTTTAAGGGATCACCCTTAAAAAAAAATTGAAATTTTCGAAAAAAAATTTTTTTTAAACGAAGGAATTAATGCGTTAACGAATTGTGTTGCGAAATTTTGTAGAAAAAACCAAACATGACAGCATTTGGTCGAAAAATGTAGATTTTAGGGCCAATATTGGAATCATGTAGGGATTAGCCGAAAAATCCCATTTTTGTTTAACTTCGAATACGCATATCTTTGCCAAAACTCAACCGATTTTCAAGCGGTATGGATTTTTCTTAATTATTTCAGTGCAAAAGTTAAATTTAAGTGATAAATCAAAAAAAATATTCAATTTTCGTAAAAAAATTTTTGTTTTAACATCGTTAAAATTGATGCGTAAACGAATTGTATTGTGAAATGATTCAGAAAAAACCAAACATGTCAGCATTTGATGGAAAAATTTGGATTTTAGGGATATATCCTAAATTGGAATCATGGGTGATTATCTTATATACTTAAGATATTCTGGAAATAAGAAATAATATTGAAAGCATAGAACTTTGAAGTGGAGCCAGCTTGATTTTTAATCAATTTGTAGGAATATATAATTTCAAGAACAGTGCTACGATTAGATAGAGACTGTAGATTAATAAAAATCTAAGATTATTATACCAATCTATAATTCAAATTGTTTTTTATTTTTCAGATGTTTATTACCTGCCCGTGGTGAACTATTTGTTCTTCAACTGCGGCGATTACTTCGGACGTCTGTTTGCCGGCTGGGTGGAACTGCCCAGGAATGAATTTACCGCTCTGCTGCTGACCGTGGTGCGTGTGCTGCTCGTGCCCCTTTTTCTGTGCTCCAACACCAGCGAGCATCACTTTCTGCCCACGCTGGTGCAGCACGATTACACCTTCATGGCCATGATCGTTGTGTTCGCCCTGTCCAACGGCTACCTCACCAATATACTGCTGATCATGGCGCCCAGGTAAGTCAGCAGCTTCCCAGTTAATAATCATTTTATTCACATTTTCTTAACTCTCTTGCAGAAGCGTGAAGCAGCACGAGAAGGAGCTGGCCGCCTCCATAATGGCCGCCTCCTTGAGCGTGGGCATGGCAGCGGGCTCCCTATTGAGCCTAGCGTTTGTGCAAATGTTGTGATCTGGTGCTAATTAATAGTCAAGTTTTATATAATTTATCGTGGGGACTCGTAAGACTTTTTATACATATCGACGTGAAATTATTTGTGTGGCCAACAGTGTATCAAATGTAAATATTGGTAAGTTTTGTATCGTCTCAACAGAATCCAAATCTTTTACGTGTAATAAAATAAGCAATTTAGTGTTAAGTTTTCAGTTTTATTTAACGTTTATTATTTAGGTATTTCTGCAGATCACAACAACAATGTGGATTAATTTAGTTTTCATTATTTTGTCTTTAAATTTATTTATGTTGACTTTAACTAACTGTGTGAACTCCAATGTAAATATTTATTTGATATCTTGAAATTAGTTTTTATATTTTTTTTACCCCCTGTGCGCCATTTTTAAATAATATGCAGCGATTGGCCTGTTCAACCATGTGGCAACGCTGGCATGCTGATTTTAATAATTGTATTTAAGTATTATAAGTATTTTATTCATATAATGACAGTAAATAAATGTTTATATTGCCAATAACGTCAAGTTGTTAATTTCGTTCATAGAGAGTTGCCATTTCAACTATTTTAATTACCAACTGAAAATTGGCAACAGCGCGCTCAATGCTGCTCAAACTGTTTCGATTGGGCACAGGGCACATTTAACGGTTTTGCTTTAATCGCATTTAAATGCTATTTTGTTTAACGTTTTTGAATGAATTTTAGTGCATAATTGTAAAATGTAATATGCATTGTCTGCTTAGTATTAGGGTTTAGTATTAAACTCAGCTTGACATCAAGACACGTTGCAAAAACTTTTTAACAATGGGAGGAGTTCTTTTGAGACCCAAATTTGGGGTCTATTCGTGTGCGAACGTACGTACAATGAATCAATTATTATTTGTTGTATTATTTGTATAGTTTTCATAGTTTCTAGGTCTGGTCTAAAACATACATTTAGCTAAATTTGTATTCATTTAGGTGTTTTATAGTATAATACTTATGCAACAACAAATTCGTTTGTTGTTCTTTCTTGTGAGTTAATTTCTTGTATTGTTTAATAACATACAATTCGCTTACGCTGGGCCTAAATCGGGTTTTCTTTCATTTGGTTTGTCTTTGTTGGTGTTAAACACCGTTTTTGCTTTTTAGTTACCATTTCGTATATAGAGAGTATTTAGTTACGCCTCGTCTAACTTAACAAACACGCATACTAATTAAAGCAAGGGCGAAATGCATGCTAGGATTCGCAAATCAGATCAAAAGCGACTGCAACTACAACATGAATCTTTGTAACAACAACAATAACAACGACATCGACAACAACACACAGATACAGTTTGTATTTCGGTATTTGTTTTCGCTTCTTTGCCTTAGTGGATGCTTAATGAACATATGTACACATACAACACCAAAACTATTTCATAATAATCATAAAACAAGAGTTCGTTAAGAGTTGCCAACAATATTCCATAGCATACTTTGCAGCGCACAGTGACTGCTAAACTGCAACTCGCAACAGAACTCTGCTTTTTGCTTTGAATTGTGAGCCAATTAAGTTTGATAATATATATTTCTATATATATTTAACATACACACATATTGGAAAGATCGTTAATTTCGCTAAACACCAATAGACATTAAGTTGGCAGCAGTCGAACTCCGTTAGAAGCGCTTCCTGTGCGCCCCTAATGGAGTTGCCCCTGCCCTATGGAAAAACACACACATACTTATATATTGTATTCACCTATGTTTGCTTTGGGGGCTGGGAAATTCATGGGAAACTCTTATTGCTTGTCGGGCAATGCTACAACACATAGTACAACATACAAATTACAACATCGATTGAGGAGAGTGGTGGGCGGGAAACTGGAGGGGATAACGGCTGGAAAAGTTCTGCAATTTTCGGCTGCAGTGTTGGAAAGCGTTACGTTTTTTGTTTGATTTTAGTATAGGAAATTACAACATCTAAGGTGGTTCTGCCGTCCAGTGAAATGTTTGTTTCTCTTTCAACTTTTTGTTTTTGATTTATCTCTCATTACATGCATGTAGTATAGTTATTATTCCATTGGTAATATGTTGAAATTTTGGATTTCGATAACGTTGTCGTTACAAGGCAGCTTGGGTTTACACAAATCAACTGAAATCATAGGTGTCAACAGAAACAACGTTGTGTTTTTTTTTTTTGTTTTTGATTGTCGCTAGAGACGCGCACAGTTTGACAGCCACTGTGCGGCGCCATTTTGTTTTTGTTTTTTGGTGTTGTAGGTTGTGCGTTGGCTGTATGTGCGTGTGTGTTTCTTCTTTGTGTGCGTTAGGGTAAAGAAAGAGTAGCAGATAGTTGTAAATCATAAATGTTTATTAAAAGCTTCAACTAAACTAAACAAAATGGTGACTAAAACAAGCCCGAAAAGGTATTTGACTAAGTGTTTGGCCTACGCTTGTGCTTTTGCTTGTGCTTTTGCATTTGCTTCGTCTGCTTTTGCGCGAGATTCGTTACAGAAATGATATATAGTACAGTTAGTTTATATATATTCACACATATGTATAAATTAATTAATAGTAAAGTCAATATAAAAAGTAATACACACAACCACATTTAAAAAGTAGAAATTGCAGCACGTGAGAGTAGAGTAGATAAGAGAGTCGAGAGTTCAGATTTTAGAGTTCTGAGCTCTCCTGTCCTGTCCTATCCTGCCCTGTCCAGACCCAGTGTCCAGACTAGAGTGGTTACAATGGGTCCGCTAGGTATGCTACTTCAATAAATAATATATAGTTTATGCTATTTAAGTTTTAAGGTTAGACACTCAGAGTTCTCAGCGAAGTTTTGCATAGGAAGAAACCGTATGGTAATCGGTATACGTTTGTTTTTTTTTTTATCTTGAGATATATAGAGTTTAAAACTATTGTAACTATGTAGAACCAGCATTCACATAATAAATACACCGACTGTCACAATTTCACTACATACAAATACATTTACATTTAGATATAGTTAATTATAGTTAGAGTTATACATGCGAGAGAGTGTGCTAGAGTACATCTAGTTTGTTCAGTTAGAAAACAGTTGGTTTTTGGGTCGCTACAACTAATCGAGTAACCCTCGCTTAACACTACGAAGATCTATTCATCTTCTTTCTTGTCGCAAATACTGAAAACTGAATTTTGAATGCTTCGAATGCATTTACGTCTTCATTTCGGTTGTTATGCTATTGTGGGACTTGGCTGGCGATATGGCCTTAGCACCACCAGCACCACCCGCAGCACCCGCATCCAAAGTCAAGGTGAGATTATTGCCAGAGCTGCCACCGCTGCAGCCATGATGGTGCGGTCCATGGAAGAGCACCAGAAAGCCGTTGTTCGATACACAGCTGCGAGACTCCGCATCCTTGTCCAGTATTTGACGTGCCTAAAAAAAAGCACAGAGTTAGTTTCGGTATTTAAATAGTTACTATGTTCTACAAGGATGAGTATTCTAATAAGGGAATATTATTTTTGGACCTTCACACTCAAAACTATGACACATTAGCCGTTTTCCATAAAACACCAAATATTGTTCAAATTTAGTGTAGAATGCAAAATGTCAGCCCTAGAGTATGCAACAAAAAATCAGTTTTCGCTGTTTTAGCTATAAAATCCAAACTAATTGTTTAAAATCGTTTCCAGTTGGTGTTCTTCTGAATAGTTATTAAATGTAACTAATGATCGGATAAGTTAGTTTATAAAGTTTGAGCAGGCTGTGCCTCCCTACACTAAGGGAAATTTTGGAAAATTTTGTTCTCAGATCTAGTTCTCACATCTAGTGGTTTGTATAAAGATATACAGTTTTCCTCAGTGGAATGTGTAATAAATCTGATATTGTATGGAATATTTAAACAAATTCACGTGCTCAGCTCAACAAATTCGGAAAGCGCGCAGCTCGCAAACATTTTAAAGAATCTGCGAATTTCATTGCATTTAAAAGTCCAGGATGTCGCACGATGCCGATTATCAGTTCGCGCTGCAACTGCAGGCACAGCTGAACAAGCCGGCCACAAGCGCCGAATCCTCGCTGGACGCGGATTATCAGCTGGCGAAGAATCTGCAGGCGCAGTTCGATGCGTCCGCAGGGGACACCGACGAGGAGCCCAATCGAAGCCGAAGCGATAAATTCACGCAGTACGAGCAGATGGAGGCGGAGGACAGCTTCCTCAACCAGACGCAGAATCTGGTGCATCCGATCTGGGAGCTGATCAATCCCACGCCGGATGTGCACTTGATGTTCGAGCGCTTCGATGCGAAGTTTTTCCAGAATCGCCTCGGCGCCGTCTGCGTGGAGTGGAGTCGACGCATGTACTCCTGTGCCGGCATCTGCTATCAGCGTGGCAACCGCCACGAGAAGAGCATCATGGTACGGCTCAGCGAGCCGCTGCTGAAGTTGCGACCACGCAAAGATCTGGTCGAGACGCTGCTCCATGAGATGATACATGCGTACTGCTTTGTACTAAATATTATTGAGCGCAACGGCGGCCACGGACCGTACTTCAAGCGCATCATGGGCACCATCAACAAGGTAGCGGGCACCAACATCACCGTCTACCACAACTTTCACGACGAGGTGGAGGCGTACAAGACGCACATCTGGCGCTGCAACGGCGTCTGCCAGTTCCATCATCCCTTCCTCGGCTGGGTGAAGCGCACCTCGAACCGTGCACCCGGCCCCAACGATCAGTGGTGGGCCCGGCATCAGCGCGAATGCGGCGGAACCTTCGAGAAGGTCAGCGCCCCAGCCGACAAGAATCAGCCAAAGCCCAAGCAGCGGCCTCCAACCACAGATGGTAACAACTTGGAGCCCACCAATACTTCTCCGACTCCATCTACGTCTCTAACCCCGACTCCAGCTTCCATGTCCGGTCAGGGCAAGCGCTTCGCTGAGCCGCTGCCCAAGCAGGCGCAGCCGGAGAGCAAGCGTCCCCGCCTGTCCCAATGGCAGGTCATCGACGAGGATGTGCAGCTGCTGCATGTGCCTGTGCCGACAGTAACCATCTTCGACAGCGAGGAGGAGAATGCTGCAGTTGCTCCAATTACTGCTGTGCACAGCAAGCCCATTCTGAGCAGCCAGCAGCGCTCGGCGCTGATCCAACGCGAGGTTAAGGAGCTGGAATCGCTGCAGGGGAACGAGCAGATCATCATGATCGATGATGAGTACGATGACGAGCCGTCCGCTGAGCTGACTGCTGCCGCTGAGCTGGCGGATCAGTCCATCATCGATGATCTGTTTGGCGAGGACACGCTGCTGCAGGAGTTTCAGCGCGAAAACGATTTGTTGCCCTCCGGTTCCAGCTCCGATTTGAGCAATCCCGCCAATGACATCACCAGCTGTCCCATTTGCTTTGAGAAAATGAAGCGTTGCGATTTCGGCAATCATCTGGAGGGCTGCAGCATCATCATCAAGGTGCCCCCGCCAACTGTCCTGCCCAAGAAGCCTCCATCGGTTGCTCCGCTCCGCCGGAGCCGGCGCATCCAGCAGCAGCTGCTGGTTGCTCCGCCCCGCCGGAGTCGGCGCATCCAGCAGCAGCTGCTGGTTGCTCCGCCCCGCCGGAGTCGGCGCATCCAGCAGCAGCTGCTGGTTGCTCCGCCCCGCCGGAGCCGGCGCATCCTGCAGCAGCTGCTGAAGCAATACGGCTACACCGATACCGAGATCGAATCTGCAGTCTTGCCCTCCTCGTCCAGCGTCCAGAATGATGACCTAACGCCGCGCCGGCGTCGCTAGCGGAGTCTCTTCAAGACCACCAACGAGTGCCCCAGGTGCGGCATCGAGCTCCACGCCCACCAGCTGGAGGCGCATTGCCAGATCTGCTCGCGTCACCTACGCTGAGTTTAGTTTCGTTTCGTTTCGCTTGCCACACATTTATGCATCAATGTTATAATCTATGTTAACTGTAATCCACTGTACAACAACCCCATTTTTTGTTCATCTTAATAAATTCTATTTGTTCATAAAAAAAAAAAGGCATAGCGTCATATCTCCGCGCGACGTATCTCCGCCCGGTACAATTTTCGAGCGGAGTTATGTCGCTTTTTTGTTGGCGGAGTTATGTCGTTTTCAAAGCGACATATCTCCGCGCGGAGCTATGACGTTTTAAAAACGACATATCTCCGCCGAGCCCAAAATGTCATAGCTCCGCTCTCCGCTTTGAAAATGACATATCTCCGCGCGGAGCTATGTCGTTTTGGGCTCGGCGGAGATATGTCGCGCGGAGATAAGTCGCTACCCCAAAAAAATATATATCTCAGAAGTAGTTACCTTGGAGCGGTGATCTGCCAGACCGTTGCGCACCGAGTCGTGTTGCTTCTGCAGCTCATCCGTGCGCTTGTCAAAGTTCTGCTTGAGACGCACGCGCTCCGCCACGCCCCGCTCCACCACAGAGCTGGCCACCTCGCGTTTCATTCTGAGAGAGGGGGAAAGAAAGCAGAAATTAGCTTGAGAAACCTTTTCTTTGAACTGTGCTTGCTCACCTGACCAGCTCGTCGCGATCTCTATGCACTGTGGCCAGATTCTTGACCTCGTTGCGTCGTGCCTCCTGCAGCTGATGCATGACCTCGCCGGTGACCTTGTCCAGCGATGCCTTCAGCTGCTTCATTTGACTAGTTTGGGAATTCTTCAGCACCTTCTCGGCAGCTGTGTAGATGGCCTCGTGATACTTCTCCTGCAGCTCCCGATACTGGGAGGTGTACTCCCGACAGGCATAGCGAAGCCTCGTCTCCTGTGTGCCCTCCAGACTGCTGGAGGCGGCCTCTTCGGAGGCTTCGCCGCCTCCGGCGCTCTCCTCGCTGCTGTCGCCCAGATCTAGGGGGCAGGGCGGCACCTCGACTCCTGGATCGCTGTACGGAGAGAGACAATTACTAATTTCAATGGCGTCGTCTGGCCCTAGGAACCCAACAAGTTGCGCTGGCTACTTACAGACTCTTATTGCTCAGCCGCTTCACCAGCTTATTGGTGATGGCAAACTTTGGTTTCTTGCCTCCATCCAGGGGACTGCTCTTCTGTCCCGCTATCTTGAGCTTCTCCTTGTCGTGCTTCTTGCGCAACGACTCGAGTTTCTTCTCCATCTCCAGCCGCTTCTCCCGCACCGACTTGTGCTCCAGTATTTTGTCAAGAGGCTCAGCAAGAACCAAATCCACATCGAACTGGGAAGGTTCCACCCGACTGTTCATCGACTGATCCAGCGAGTGCTGATGTTGTATGCCTCCAGTTACCACAATGGACACGCTGTCGTCATTGCGTCCGCCATCCAGGCGATCGGTGGGCAGCTCCACACTCAGAGCCGCCACTGTAGAAATGCTGGCGCGATGCTTGGGGGAGGTGGCAAGGGACTCCACCGGACGCAGCTCCTTCTTCTGGCCACCTACTTGAACGAAAACGACTGAAGCATCAGAGATATGCAAGCAGAGAAAGACGGAGCAAGAGAGAGCGAAAGAGCGCAGAGGAGCGAGCGGTAAAGGAAGAGTTGGGATTAGGGAAAGAGGAATAGGAATAGGAAGAATGGGAAGTCAAGTAAAGTTTGGAATAGGAAGCATTAAATTTGGTAATTTTTTTTGTCCGTTAACCGTTTTTTTGTGTGTTGGTGGTGGGGTGGTTTGGTTTGGTTTTGGAGGGGCGGAGTGGGTTGGTGGGTTGGTGGTGCGTGTGCGTTTTAACCAAATCCAAAATCCAAAAGTTTTTAACCAAAAGTTACATTTGATACATACAAAAGAAAAGTAGAAAGAAAAGAAATTAAATTAAAATGCAACTCGTACTCTACGAACTACAGCTACAAATATACTATAAATATACTATATTATAAAATGCTACAGCTAATACACTTGCAGAAAAATATGCTCAATTATAATATAATAAATTAAGGGGCAAACAAAAAGCAAAGTTGTTCCATTTGCTTTATACTTAACTAAGATAAAAGTATACAAGTTAGTAGATTGACCGTGAATTAATATATTTTTTGACTTGAATATTTTTATAAAATTCTTGTTAAACAATTTTGTATAATTTTTTTTTGATAGGCCGTGAGTTTTTAGGGTTTTCATATCGAAATATTTTTAAGTTCATCAAAAATTAAATTAAAATTTCAGTATATCAAGAACCTACATTTACTAACTTTCAAAGGAAACAAAACAGACATAAACTATTGTGTAAACTAAGCAATATTTAGTAAATATACAACTAGTATTTATATTAGAGATTTTTGAAGAAAATGTTTTCAAACTGTCGCTTACATGGCTTGGAGAGATCTTCGTCCGCATTGGCCACCGCATCTGTCTCGTCCGTGAGCACGGAGAGCTGAATGTCGCGCTTCTCCAGCTCGCTTTGGTACTTGATGGGATTGGCCAGGGCCTCGGCAAAGTTGGACAGATCATCGGGCACATAGTCCTTGACCACAACGCAGAGGAAGAGCGAGGCGAGGGCGATGGGTTGGCCCACCTCCGAGCGCAGGTTGACATGACGATAGCCGGGACACAAACCAATCACGGGCAGCACTCGATGTCCAATGAGCTTGCCGCTCTCCTCGTAGGCTGCCACACGGATGCTGGCCAGCTCAGGAAGGACGACCTTCTTGAAGACAAACGGATCCTCATCGTAAACGGGATTCATGCCGTTGTCACGCACGGTTTTGGTGCGGAACTTCTTGCGCACGGTGTCCGCCGGAAGACCATACATGTCCACCTCCACAAACGTATTCACGCGCTTGTCCGTCAAAAACTGTCCGGAGAGCACCGTTATAGATACAGTGCCTGCTATAATACCATCCACAGTGCTCTCTGCAAAGGGATCGAGGCGGCGATCGGAGCGACGCATAAACTCCGGCTTCAGCAGATAACCGGAGCGTGCATTGTACTCAAAGATGCCCAGATTCAGCTGCATGGCCAGATCGAGAGTCTGGAAATTCAGGGCCACCAGCTGGCAACCGGCATTCCAGAACAGCTGAGGCATAAAGTTGGAGCTATCGAAGCGAGTTCCGGCGGGATAAACACGGGACAACTGATGCTTGTTGTAGTTGACAAACTCGATGGGACGCTCCTTCAGCAGCGTTGTCGCCTGCTTCTCATCGAACGACGACATCTCATAGCAGCGATTCTTCTCTGTAAACAAGAGAGCAGAGATTGTTAAAGAGCGGAGTTTAAAGAGAGAGATGGAGAGTCTTCTACTCACTTTCTGCATTCTCAAAGGAGCTGAAATGTATGGGCTGCACGTAGTTGACCAGCGCTGAGATCTCAGCACCAGCTTCCGTTTCCTTTTGCGCCTTTTCCGGCGGAGGTTCATTTCCGCTGGGCAGACTGGGCGTGGTATTGGGCAGGGATTCATCGTCGCTGGAGCTGTCCGAGTCGGAGGAGCCGGTGCTGTCCTTGGAGCTCTGTCGAATTTGCTGAAAATACAAAAACAAAAAAATTGAATAATTAATTTTATTTCATTTAATTGTATTTAATCAAATTTACTTTTCTTTATTTTATTGATTTTTCACTGGTAGTATTAGGAATATTTATTTAACAAATAAATAAACAAAAAACTAAAAAAAAAAAAAAAAAATCAGGGACTTAATATATAATCAAATAAATCCATGAATATTAAAGCTTGAAGATCTGTTGAATTTGCTCAAAATACTTTACACAATATTTTTTTTGAGTGTATTTTATTTTGTTTAATTTATTTTATTTAATTAGATTTTTTCAGCACAATAACTTCTGTACCTCAAGTTATGCAGCATTGATTAAAATAAATAAATTTAAAATGTCTGCTGCTGTCGGTTGCATCCGACTGGCGGCACTATAAAAGCCATTATATCGCTGTTTTGTTATCGCTGCCACAGATCGAACAAACGCACAGACAACAGCGTCAAGTCAATAGCTGCGCTATCAATAATGCACGCAGCGCATAATGGCAAGAAAATGGCGCAGATTATGTTTCCTCTGAGGAGCAGCTGAGGCGGCAGTGGGAGAAGAGGGAGCAGAGGATGAAGCGGAAGTACAGCTGCAGGACACTGCACAATGGCGTATTGTATTAAGCACAACAAGCTGAAATAGGATAACTGATGCTGCATCGAGAGCAGAGCAGAGACTCTCAATGAGAAGCATCCTTTAAGCTTTCCTGTGGCCGTGAATTAAATTGAAACCTATTGGAAATTATTAGAAAATCCAACTAGATTATATATATATATTATTTTATATATATTATTATATTATTGTATTCTGCAAATCACTATATATCTTATCTTTATGATATATAAATATATACATTTTTTGAGCATTTTTTTTAAGTAAGTTGTTTATTATTTGTCAGGTTAAGAAAATTGATGCGAATTTGAAAATATATCTTAATGATTATTAGTATTATTATTATTAATTTATTTTCTGACTACTGACTTAAAGTGATCTAAGTAAGTAAGTAAGTGTAAGTATAGTGTAGTATTAGCAAGTATTTAATATTATACTATTTAAATATTATTTTTTTTATAGCATTTAAATGAATTACAAATACTGTTCATTTTTCTGCAAGTGTAATTTATGCTGTTTAATATTGACTTAATTCGTTGCACATCTGATTGAATCAATTGCGCTTTTAAAACTCTAAATGGGAAAGCCCTTAATGCCTCTAATGTGGCTAATGAGTGCTAAATGCAACGCAGCCACAATGTGTGCCATGTATGTGTGTGTGTTTGGGCTAAACACAGCGTAAAGACCACATCCGTTGCCATTAGCTCTGGCTCTGATTTCGCTGGCCACAGCTCGATGGCTTTGTTATGCAACACGCCCACTCGCCCCCCGTGCCCCACCTGACAAGTGCCCCGAATATCATGAATAATGCTGCGACCTAATAGCAAACTGTGCAATTAAATTAATATGCATAATACTCGTCCACTGGGCTTACAGGGCCATTAAGGCGACCCTCTAGCGCTGACCAGGATGATGGCATGGATCGGAGCTCTGCATCATTCTCGTAATAGCTGATGATGGCGGGATTGTGGGATTGTGTTTCCTCTTTTCGTGCTCGCCAAATTGAATAAATAAATAAAGCACTTTAATCATATATGAGTTGTCGTTAAGCTCTATTTATGCGAATTTGATGCAATTAAGTTAACTAACTGAGAGGAAATCTATTAGCGCTTTAGTTCGGATAAAAGCGGCATGAAAAGTGGCATGAAAAGTGGTTGCAATGTTGAACGGAAACTGGAGGAATTGCAACTTTTAGAGATGTATAGAAAACTATATATATTGATAAAATTATGGATTCAATTAAAATAATTTTGGTTTATTTTTTTAAATTTTTTATTTTATCCATTTTTATATTAGTTGTATACCATTTAAATATCTCTTCTCAATTCTACACAAAGTCAACAGTTGAAGAGAACAAACAAGAAAGAAAGAAGAGAAAAACAAGGAAGAAAGTAAGGAAAGTAGAGAAGAATTCATAACACATTTCTTAGAAAAAATGTTCAATATTAAAGAATTGTGTCAATTAACCGTTAAAGAAAAATATAGGAACAGACGAATACAATCGACAGAAGAAGAAAGAAAGCACGTCAAAATTTATAGGGAAATAAATAGCGATATAAAAAAATAAAGGAAATACGAAGTTTTTAACTGTCAATACTCCAATTCATAAGAAACAATAAACAATTTAGCTAGATTTCTAACTTGTTCGTAGAATTAAATTAAAACCAACTTTCTATATTTCTTCTACTCTACCGCTCTCTCAATTTCTATATCTTTCTCACATTTGTCATTATTCTACATATCGTACACTTAAGAAATTGCCAGTTGGGGACTTTGAAAGTATCATAAAACCAATTCATATAGCTAAAAGCAGCATACGGCATAGCTCTGAAGAGAAATAAATAAGAAAATATGCTGAAACAGGCAGCCATTAAATGATTTGCTGTTTGGCCTCTCAAGAGAAAGAGAGAGAGGCAAAGAGCGAGTGAGAGAGAGAGAGAGAGAGAGAGAGAGAGAGAGAGAGAGAGAGAGAGAGAGAGAGAGAGAGAGATAGAGACAGAAAGAAGCTGCTGAAAGACTTTAAGACTTGGAAATGCCAACACGTTAATCTCCAAGGAGCCACAACTAACTGTTGTCTTGGCATATTATTTTTACGCTTTTTAATGGGCACCAAAATGTAATCTTGACAAGTTGCTGATGTGTGCACGTTTGAGTCTCTCTCTCTCTCTTTCTCTCTCACTCTCTCTCTCACTTTCTCTCTTAACTGTAGCTGCGTCTCATTATTATTATCGTCATCAATTCGCAGAGGAAACCCTTTTTGCTGGTTAACGGTTCGTTGACTGTCACTGGTCATCAAACAGCACTCGAATTCATGCGTGAGAGAGGCAACCAGAGAGAGAGAGAGAGAGAGAGAGAGAGAGAGAGAGAGAGAGAGAGAGAAAGAAAGGGGTATAGAGTGCGGAGAGAGATGGCTTGTCATTACAGCATATGTAAACTCGCAGCGTAAACACAGCAAACGATGACAATCAACATCAAAAACACAACAAATGTAATGCCTTTTGCCCTAGCAGGGGGCATGCTGTGTGTGTGTGGGTGTGCATGTGTGTGTACATTTGTGTGTGTGTGATAAACAGTGGAACAAATCAAGCGTGTGTTCACTCCATCAAACATCGCAAATAACGTAAATGTATGCGTGTGCTGCCATTAAATGCAATTACAGGCATGCCGAAAGCCACGCCCACACACACACACACACACTCCCACACTCACACCCACACCCATACAATTGTCATACACCTACGCATACTCACTTGCAATGGCGGCGCATGTCCTGCACCCCCTGCCCCTGCGCCAGTTCCGCTCACAATGTCCCCATTTGCGGCGCCTGTCATTGTCCGTCCGCCTGCCCCGCCAGCTGCCTCGTCCTGCGCTGCGGCTGCCACTTGTTGCGCGTTGGCAGCTGCCGCTGCTGCTGCTGCCTTCGCTGAAACATCAACTGCAACAAAAGAGACGCACAAAAGTATGCAATAAATTGGAAATCGTGTACAAGAGCACAAAAAGAAATCGAATTTTTATTATCTGCACAATATTGACTTAAAAAAGGCTTGTGCTGATTCAAAGCAGTTTTTATGCTGTCAAATAAATTCTATAATATTTTATTTATTGGTTTAAATTTGTACTTGAATTAAAATAAATTTTTAGTGTATATTTTTATCACTCTTAGCATGCGTTAATAAATTTTAAACTATTTCGAAGTTAACGAATTTTGTTCTAGTATAAAATCCAGTAGAAAATGTATTTTAAATGAATACAATAAAAAAATATTGAACAATTGATTAATATTCATTATTAATTATATATCCGTTAGGTTTATTAAATTATTTAAATTACGTTTTCTACTTTAAACCAAAAATCGATTATTTTTGAATTGTTGCTATTTGTTTGAAAACCAAATTCTCATAAAAATTGCAATTAAAATTCAAACCAAAAATATGTATTTTAAAATCGCAATAAATTTTGGCCCATTGGAGAATTGAATAAAGTTTTTCTTTCTTTCACGCCTAGATAGTTTCAGTTTGAGATGGATTATTTCGCGCTGTGTAGCAATATAAATCAAACAGTTTGTCTTGCAAGTTATGGCACATAATATGACCCAAAAGTTACGCTATTAAATGAATTACATCGATCATATGGTTTATGCCTTGGCCATATGCTGCTGACAGTTTTCCAACAGTTTTTCCTGTCAGTTTGCTGGATGTCGTGCAAAGTTTTATTAGTTTGTTTTGCATATAAATGCATTTAGCCGGTTTCGACTGTTGCCTGGCTAATGGGGCACAGCAGCAGCGCATCCTGTGTGTGTTAGTGTGTGTGTGTGTCCCGGGGTCCTGTAGGAATCATTTGCATGCACAACTGCACACTTTGGGCCACGCCTCACAGTTGACATTGCGCTCATGAATTGCAAAAAGCCAATTTATAAATGCAAATGACTTTTGCCACTGGCTGCAGTTGCAATCGTCCTCCCACAGCCAACTGGGAGCAACTGGGGCAGACACAACTTTACATAGTTCATCCCACTCCCCCCACTTTACTTTATATCCCATGCTCTGCACGGGAAATCCCCGAGCAATTGGCCAATTGGAGCTGCGCCTCTGGCTCGCACTTTTCTGGCTTGCCTCCTCTCTAACGCGTGCTTATGCGACTATTTGGCTGCATTATTTACGAACAAATTGAAGCAAGTTTTTTCTATTTGACAGCTTGAAAAATTTGTGAAAAAAATATGTCTGAAACAAGATTGTTTCGTCCTTAGATGACATCATCAAATCAAGCTAAACTACACAACACAACATGATTTTTATGCAGCACTTTTTAATAATTTTTTGCCACAAATTTTTGATTAAATTTTGGCAATTTTACAATTTTGTAATTCGACTATTGAATTTTGTCTAAAATTATTATAGAATTTATGCAGAGAAATATATAAATATTCTTTACCAAAATTGAACATGTTTTTTCTTTTCAATTATTGCTTATTTTTAGAGACAATAACTGTTGAATCGATTTCGATTAATTTTTAATTCTATTAATTTATTTAATATAATGTAATTCTATTATTGAAAAAATTTAGTTTCAGAACCAATTAAATTAATGAAAATCTTCAATATTTTCCTTAAGACATTTTTTTTTTGCTAAAACAAACATAAACTTGCATAAAAACATGTTTCAAATGTTTGCAACGACATATTTAGCTGCAGAATATTTTTGTATGTATGTATTTATATATAATTAAAAAAGCTAAGCTTTAATATTTAGTTTTCAATTTTGTTGTGCTTGCAGCTGGAAAACTGCATTATAATTTAAGCATTTTCATTTGCCTTTCGCTGCTATTTCTGTTTTCATTTAGTCTATGCTGTGTGTCAATTTATAGCGAAATGAGGAACAAACAAGACGACGGCGTGTGCCGAGCTCATTTGCATTCGCCAGGTGCCAGGCAATGAATAAAAAACAGAGCCAAGGCAGTGGCAGCAGGCTAGAAGAGTGTAACATATGCAACAACAGCAACAACAGAAATAACAGCAACAAAAATAACAACAACAACCTATTCAGCGTTACGAGCAACAATATAAAAAGAGCACACACTATAAACATTACGCATACGCCATGACGGCCGCCTCTCACCTGAGTTGGCTGTTGTGAGTTTATTGCCAGCAGCCGGCGTGCCCTGTCCACCGGCCGTTGGCTTCTTGTGATGATGATGGTGATGATGATGATGATGCTTCTTCTTGTTCTTGATAATGATCTTGCGGCGCAGCAGCGAGGGCGGCGGCAAATCCATATTGGCTTCCAGGGGATGCGAATCGAGCGGCTTATCCAGCAGCATATCGCCAAAGATTTCGCGGCAATAGTTGGCAATTTTCGCCTAGAGAGAGATTAAGTGAAAACATATTAAGAGAAAATACAGACAAAAAAAATATACATATATATTTATTTAAATAATGTTAAGGCATTAATCTGAAACAAAGTTTTGTGCAAACTTAAGCACAACTTTGATTACATTTTAAACCAACGAAAGTCTATTTATATAAAATTCTTTGTGCTAACTAAATTTCTGACTTGGTTTCAAGCCAATTGGCAAGAGTTAAGCGGTTAAAAAAATTAAATAAATAAATATCAAAAGTTATTTAAGATTAGTCCTATTATATTTCAATTAAGTTAGTAGAATTGAAGCAAATAAAAATAAAATACAATTTATTGGATTGAGGAAACCCTAGAAATCCTCATATTCACTCTTATTCTATTCTATTTTTTTTTTTTATTTTGAGTTCATGTTTAAAAGTTTGCGCCTGTTACAGTCAGTGCCTGTTACCTGTTTCGCTATGGTAAATTTAGTTTATATTAGTACTTTTAATGGTTAAACTTTTGCCAGAACTTGTGCTCATGCCACGCCCACTTTCCCCTCGGTCTTTGCCCTACGCTCCCACGTCGGCAGCCACGTTGAAAAAAGTTTGCCTTTGTTATTATCTCGTGGAGCTGAAGCATCAGGCAATTACCTTTCGAGTGGCTTCTGAGATTTAACAGCAACAGCAACAGCTACTGATGTTGCTACTGTGGAGATGTTTGTGGGGGGTAGGGAATATGGCGTACTACAGGGATGTGAAAGGGAATACATAGGTGAACGTGTAAGTTTTTGTTTGTTTGCTGATGGATTGTTTGGCTAATGGGAAGGCGGCTCTTTGGCTAGTATTAGTTTAGGACGAGTTACTTTTTGACTGACAAAGGCAAGCGTGGTTCGACCTATAAAACACTGTTTTACAGGGTATATAAAAGCACAAAAGTTAGCTGCATTTCTTGCCCCTTGCTACCTATGCCTTTCCATAGTTTTTAGCGCGTTATTTGCCTCACCTGTTGCCTGGGATTGCAGTGATTCTCAAAACTTAATATCACAGGGTATTCGGATGTTTTAAATGCGCTCTCCGCAATGGCCTCCAGCACGTCCTTGGCGAATATTTCGGGCACAAACGTATATCCATGGACAATGACGGGCTCTTCGGTGCGTCCATTCCAGAAGTCCAGTTCGACACATCTGTACGAAATGAATGGAAACGAGATAAAACAAACGCAGTCATCAGTGTGTGTAGCGATAAAAATTAACTGTAGCAAAATCCACAAAATGGCGGCGCATAAAAAATTGTTTATCAGTTGACGCAGCCACAAACAAACATGTCGCAACACGTTTAAAATGTCCTTGCCTCAGCGTCAATAAATTTGTGATGGCAGCGTTGAAAGAGACGCAGACGGAGACGGAGACAGCGACGTCAGCTCAGCTTTGGCATCAAAGCCATCAGCATGGCTGATGATGGCGGCAGTAAAAATGGCGGCCATGCAATTTCCGTTGTGCTAAAAGCCAACGCAGCGGCAAAAATTGCGCACTCACAATACACCTGACACGCTGCAGCTGTGTGTGTGTGAGTGTGTGTGTCCTTCACACACATGATTTCAAAGTGAAACCACAGCAAGGTCACGGCCAGCAGCCAAATGAGCACAACAACTGACCGCACTTTTACTCTCACTCTCACTCACACTCTGTCGCTTTCTCTTTCTCTGTTTCCCCCAGCTGACCATTTAATTGCGTCATTAAAATACCCCCCCGGTTCCCCCTTTTTGTAACTCACCTGCAGCCGGCCAGCAGGCATTGCCTATAGATTTCCACCGAGGATTTGCCCGTCAGCTGATGTCCCGTTAGGTAGGTATTATGCGAGGAATTAATGAAGTAATGCGACAGCGGATGATCCATATCATCGCAGAGATCCAGCTTATTGGGCGCCATTATGGGATTATCATCGCCCATCAGATACCTACGAGAGTATTAGGAGATAAAGATAGTTGATGTTTTAGTTCAAATATTTTTTATAGTTTTTCTTTTGAACTGAAGTTTTAAAATAGCTTTTTTCTCAAATTAAGATTAAATTTAAAGCGAGAAATGTACCACATTTTCTTTCAGTAATATTTTCCTATTTAAGATTTTGTTTATTTTCTATTTTGTTTTTGAAACATTTTAGAATTTGTACGAAATTTATAAAATGGCTGGTGTATTAAGTATATTTAATATCCAAAAGCTCCTAAAAGCCCTTAAAGCTTCAAAGACCAAATTAAATGTATCTTAACATTCTAAAAGCGCCAAAGTAAATTTTTGGCCATTCATTTGCGATAAGGAAATCACCCAAACTCCAGGAGAGTAGAATGAAATATTATTTCTAAATAAAATATTTATAATAATTTGAGTATAAAAAGGCGAAATATTTTTGTTAGAGGCCTAAAAACTGCTTTTGAGAGACAACTGTTCAAACGTCACTCGCTGCACATTTTGTGGGTTTTCTTTTTATTTTGCATAAGTTGCATTTGATATGTGAAGGACGTGCGTCCTTAGCGCCTGTCATTTGCCATTTGCAGCGGCAGTAGAGAGTGCAGTTTGTTGCGACTGATGAAGATGATGGAGACGATGATGAGGATGATGATGAGAATGATGGCATCTTAGCCTTCGCGCGTCATGTGCAACGCTTTGGGGTTGTTTCTAGTGCTGTTGAAGTGACTCTAACAGGCGTTGGTGGTCTGGGCTGTGATAAGCTGTCAGGCACAGTGGGGCAAGTGCTGTGTGCTGCTGCACTGTGGGCACTTACCTCAGAAAGCCATCCAAACTGAGCTGGCCTTTTTGCGCGTTGAACTTATTGGGCTCGTACTGCTGGATGAGTTCCTTGGCACGTGCTGGATTCGCATAGGGATAGAGTATTTCATTGAGGCGTGGATCACGTTGTGTTTTATTGAGAAAGTCCACCAGTTGAGCTATAGACATCCACTTGCGCTTGGGAGTGCCCACACTAGACAGAAAGAGAGAGAGGGAGAGAGAGTAGCATTATTCGGGTACAGGGTATATTTTAGTCTAGAGTGCTTACATGTCGTCGAAGAGCTTCTCCACCTCGGAGCGTTTGGTTAGACATTTGTACAAATTGTAAAAGTCCTCAAATTGAAATTTCGATACCGATATGCTATCGACCTTGCCCGATGGCAGGCCAGTCACGTCCAGCGCCTTCTCGACACGTTTGCGATCTTCCTTATTCTGTGCAAAAAGTTTCGTGATGCTAAGGTCCAAGGTACAGTCAGACAATGCGGTCGATTTTGCCAATGAAGCATGAGCCACGTTTCAAGAGGGCAGCAGACAGGGATAGAGATGGAGATAGAAATAAGTGGATAAGAGCAGAGTTTTGGCAAATTGTTAAAAAGAAACTGGCGTAAATTTCAATTTTCTAGGCAACACTTAACAAATATTGTCAAATGCTTCAACAATGAACAAAAGCCAAAGCACCAATCCCCAACTTCAAGCGGACTCTTGAGTCAGGGGTCAGGGGCAGATTGACTTTTGATACAGTGGCAATGGCAATTACTTTTTTACTGGTATACGTCCGCTTTTGTCCACCTGCAGACAGAGTTTTGTGTGCGCCTTCTGCAGGAACATTATCGCCGAGCCATTCAATTGGGACAGACTGTAAGCCAGTTTGATGAGGCCATCCGACCAGATCTGCAAGCAAAAAACCAGCACAAAAGGTTAGCAGCTCAGCCAGGTTGAAAGTAAAGTTTCAACTGAAGTTGAGTAAATAAGACACTTGAAATCTCTTTAGAAATGCGACGAGCAACATTTGAATTGAGTTTCAAGTGCAGAGAGCAAAGGTTTAGGCTCAACAGGCGCAACTTGAACTCTAAAATATAATAAAAATTTGCTTAAAACTAAAATAAACTTTCACTCGAATAGTCAAAAGATTTTTAGAGTTTTTGTTAAATTATAAAAATATGATGATTTTGCTATTCTTGCATGAATAGAAATTTAAATAAAAATTTCAAGAAAACGGCCAATATTCTGAGTGAATTCAAGCTAAAATTCAACATAAAATTTTTATTGATTCTGGAAATTAGTAAAATATTTTATGTTTTAATTAAGCGCGAATTTCTAGGAAAATACCGTTTAGCATTCCAATTGCCTTGAGCATCAAATTGTGCACAAAAACTAACAGAATTTTGCTCTCTTTCCCTTCTCTTTCTCTTCCTCTCTTCGCTCTTTTCATTTGTTACATGGTGAAAATTATAGCAATGCTGCATTGTTTATTTATTTAGATCGGATTATATTTTGGTCTGCCCCACACAAAAAAAATTCCGTAAAAGTTTATCAACATTTATTATTTTTGTATATTTTATTTCGCGTTGGCATACGAAATTTTGCTTTGTTTTGTTTATAGAAAAGCTGGCGACGCGTGCCAAAAATAATAACAATAACAACGCACATGCCAAGTTTACACCCCCCACATCCCCCCTCTGCTATATCGATTCGTGTCCGCGTCCGTGTCCGTGTACATATCCGGTTCTGACTATAGCCCCCGGGGTCGTGTTAAAATATAGAACATTGATTTTGACCCTGCCTCTGGTCCAACCAAGTACGTGAACCCAGCAAGTCTGACTCGCTTGACTTTTATTTTGGACCGTGTCCAGTCAGACATGCTAAAAGGCGTGGCACCTACTCCCTCACACACACACACACACACTCTCACACTTACACACTCACACTTATACACTTTGAGCTCTTATGCTAAATCAATAAAATGTCGGAGCGTCAGTTCATATTTTTACGCGCATTTGGCAAATGTTTAAAAATAGTCAACTACCTCAGCTGCTCTATGAAACGACAGGTGCGCCACAAGGTGTCCCGAATGCCTAAACTGGAAATCATTACACTAAGCTACACAGCTCAAAACTTTGAATAAACTTAATAATAATTATTATTCTTAAAAAATTCTTTCAAATGATGATATAAACCATTCTAACATTATTTATGCAGGAATTTTGTAGAATTTTTAACATTTTTATTCAGAGTGTAACTATTAAATGTATATTTATAAAATATTTTGAAAGATTTCTTCAGATCACCAAATATTTATTTATTTATGCATGAATGTTACTGTATTATTTTCTATATTTTATTGTTTACTAACAAATCGTGTGCTGCAGAGTGTAAATACAATATCTGTACAAATTTAAATATTGATAAATCTTTTTTGGTGCATTATTTATGCTGGGATTTTTCCGAATTTTCTGCTTATTTATTTTATTTTTTAAAAACATTTTGTTTCGTGTAAATTTAATATTTGCATTTGTTTAATATTTATTAAATATTCTATCGAAGTTAGTCTTAGAACTATTCTCACATTATTTATGCCAGAATTTTTCTGCATTTTCTACCAATTTCTATTAAGCTTTATTCCCATTTCGTTTGCTGCAGAGTGTAACAGTAATGGTTTCTTAACTCTTGTGTGTGCATGACCCACTTTTGGTATTTTGTTGAAGCGTAAATAGCTTTTAGCCGCCTCTTCAATGTATGCGTTTCAATAGTCATCAAATTGTCAATGGCTCGCAATGAGAACTAACTGCTTGGCAATGCCATAGTTTTCTCCCTGCCCCTCCGTGCTCCTCCCTTCGTCTTACCTGGGCAATCTCCCGTCGAGTGCAGCAGAAGTTGACGAATGTCATGTTGACAAAATCGGAGCCGTGACAAATGGTGACGGTCTTCTCCTCCAGCGTATCCTGTGGCCCCATCGTGACGATCTGGCGCAGCTTAGCGTCCTGCAAAAGAGAGATAGAAATAAAAGAGAGAGAAAGAGAGAGTTATTAATTATACACTTATGAAGTTTTATGGGCATATCGAAGCCATATGTTTTAGTTCTTTTCGAGCTAAGCCACCGTAAAACTCATTTGGGCGGCTCGTAAAGCAAATAACTGTACCGAAAGGATAACGGCACTTACTCTACAGCGCCATATTTCAATTAAATAACAGCAAATGGATTTACAAGCACCGAGTGGGAGAGAGACAGCGGCAGATAGAGCAGCACAGAGCGAGTGGGAACACACCCAGCAAATCAACCCAACTGACAAGCTGAAAAAAAGAAACCCAATCTAAAGCCCCAGCGAACTGGGTTAAATGCAAATCAACTCGATGAGCAGATAATCACGCAATATTCCAATGCAAAACTAAACAAGTAGCAAGACAACAGTCGGGTGTGCTGCGTCAAGGAGTGGCTGAACTGTTTTACGGCGTAGTTTAGATTTTTGGTTGGCTTTGATGCCATGGGATATGATAAATTGTTGGTACTTTATCCCAATTTAAAACATTTTATTTATATTAATTTTATTCAAGAAATAAATTTCAATTTATAGTTTATTTTTGTGGTATTTAAAGTTTTAAAAATTCTCTTTTGACTAATAAAAAATTTATTAAAAATATATTTATTTATTTAGTGGCTACTAAGATTTGTTGACAAAATTTGAGTACAAATTAAGATTAAAACTAAATAAAGGAATGTAATAAAAATATAAATAAAATTTAAATATATCTAACTACATATACTATCTATTTGATGATTGTGCAAAATACTAAAATCTTAATAAACTAATATTAATTAAATAAAATATTTTTTTGCAAATAAACCATATATTTTAAAAATAAGTAAATTATTTCTAATAATTAATCTAGCATTTTTATATACAGTTGCTCCATTTGCAAATAATTTGCACAGCAGTTCTGGCTTTGGCCGGAACTTATCCACAAATTTCTTTTAAGTTTGAAGACAACTTGCAAAAAATACAATTTGGCTTGCATGAATGAGCATAGTTTATGCTGCTAATATATTTCGGTTTACAGATGCGCATGTTAGGAGCTGAAGCAAAATGCCAGCAGCCGACAAGAACAAGCGACAGTTTGGCGAGACAAGCGTTTGGTATTAGTTTTGGCTTTGGCTTTGTTGTCAGTTTTAGCCAACGAACTGCAGCAACTGCAGCTGAGTTGGCCAACTGACTGACGAACAAGGCGAAGATGCAGGGGATAAAGCGATGAGAGAAGGTTGAGTGGCAGTTGCAGTATCTGCTGCTGGGGGGTATTAGCTGCAGCGTTTGTCTGCCTCAATTCATATGTAGACGCCCCGTTGGCCAAGCCAAAAAACTGCTAAGCCTTAAAGACAGAGAAAGAGGGGAAAGAGCAGAGAAAGCAGAGAGATGGAGACTAAGAGAAGAGCGGTGGGCGTTGGGGCGTAGTTGTTGTATTGGGCGCCTTGTCACAACGGAAGCAGGAGCATGAATTTGGCATTAACTTTGGGGCAAGTCATGTCTTAATATTTACTGTAAACCAGAGTATGCATATATAGTATATATATTTGTGTGTTTGTGAGCTGCGTGTTTGTGTGTGTGCGTTTCCGACGTTGACAAACTGCTGAATAACGGACAACTGTCATTGGCAAATACTCGCATGTCATCTCTTCCTCTGCCGCTGTCTCTTTCTCTGCTTGTGCCTCTTGCCACTCACTCTGTTTAGTCGTGTGTGCTAAATGTTTAGCATGAATATTTTAATACAAGCACTAGCATAATACTATATCTAGTCTTATTGCAAGCTTGAAGCATGTTAAGTAAATATTATAGCAGATAAAATGCCAAACACAAGTTGCGTGCATAGACAATAGCAATAAAATAGCAGCAATTTCAAAGAATTTAAAACTTTGAAACGGCTTTAAATTCTAAGCAGATGAAATGTATGCTACAATTATTTTGTAACCTGCTAAAGGAACTTCGCACATGGCGCTGATTGATATACAAATTGCTTTCAAACAGCTGATTGTCAGCTCACTGTAGCTGATTGACTCGAATTAGCTTAATCGTAAATTGTATACTCACAATTTCTCTATCATACGCCTTAATCATAAACTGTGCACTCGCAATTTTCCTATAAAACGTCTTTTAAGTCCCAACAGCTGAAAGGTATGCTATGATTATTTTCCAGAATGTACAAGCAACTTTACACCTGGCGCTGATTGATATACAAACAGCTTAGCAGCAGTTGATTGACAGCTCACTGTAGCTGATTGACTCAACTGCAATTTAGATTGATGGCCAGCTAAAGGTAATAGCCTTAACAGACCGTAGAACAGGCTTAGGTCAATGACAAACTGTACAAAAAGAGCGTTTAACAAATGGTGCCCCGCTGACTCTGTTAGCTATTTCACGCTAATTAAAGCCACGTTTGCCATTCAAAAAGCTATAAAAAAATTAGGCAGTTCTACCTTTCGAGTCACTGCAGGATTTAAGTGTGTGTGTGTGTGGGCTTATCTCAGCAACGCCGCCAGAGCGTCATAATTTGCTTTTAACTAAAAACTAATTCGGGCAAATTTGTCGCAATGAATAATGTAAAGGACAGAACCGAAAACACACATTTTCCCACTCTCTCTCTCTCTCTTTTACTCCCTCTCACTATCTCTTTCTTGTGCACACAGGCAACCATCAGGTCGCTGAATTTTCGCGAGGAAAGCGTAAAGCGGAAATGACTACGGTGATTATCTTAATTGCTTCTCACGCAGCACCCTGGCTCGAGTCGGAGCTTTGTCTGTCGTGTCGTGGCTGCCAGGTACAGCTAATCCTTTGGCTCTGCTCCGAAATTTGAATTTTAAACGCCCTCATTATGTAGCCAAAGATACAGACAGACAGACAGAGAAAGAGAGAAAGGGAGAGAGAGATCGAGAGCGAGCACAACGACACGACTATACCAAAAATAAAAAGCGGTTAATATGTAAAATGAATATGGATTGCTCATTATGAACGTTTGTCACGTTTACATAAATTGTTTTTCAAGAGGCACAGATTGATTCATAAAAGTCGATATGGAAATAAAACTGAAATATCAAATAAAACTAGAAGCCATGAAGTTTTAACATTTTATTAAAATATTTTTACGATTTAAACGTACTCTGCGTAACGTTTTTACTAAATAAATACCATAACTTTACTCATATTCAACATACACTTCCAATTCGTATACTTCTGGCTGTACGAACAAGAGAAATAAATAAATTTTAATTTGGACACAAACAATCGCAAAATCGCTGCGCTATTCGACTTCTGAGATCATCTAAATTAAATAGAAGTTCGTTTTGTACAATACAATGTTTTGGGCCCAATAACATTTTCAGTTTCTGCATGGCATCCAAGCACTCACAATATTCATTTAACTTTGGATGTTGGCAGAAACAATCATCGTAAAAGATATTCTCACACTTGTGCTGTGGAGCGGGATACTCCTGCTCACGACACTTGTTGTATTGACGATGTAGCATTAGCTTGTAATAATCCCGAAGCTGTTGGCGTTTCGCATCTCGCTTCCATTGGTCTATCCGAGCGTCTATACGGGCTGTATCGCCAGTAGGACGCTCCTTAAACTTACAAATCGGACAGGGGCAGTCTTTAAGGGGTTCCTCGACCCCAGTGGAAGTTGTCGGTTCGGGTTTGGGTTTCGTCTTTGGTTTTTCATTTGGTATTGAAGTTGGGGGTAATTTAGGTGCATTAGAGGGTTGTGATGGTTGCTCACTTTCCTCAGTTTTTTCTGGTGGTTTGGGTACATCTTTGGCATCGTCTTTTTTGCCCTTATCTCCTTTATTAACATCAGATATTGGATCCTCTTTCCTTTTTTCCTCATCTTTTCCTTTGTCTTTCCCTTTGTCTTTCCCTTCCTTTCCTCCTTTATCTTTTTTCTTCTCATCATCTTTGCCATTATCGCCTTTATTGGAAGTCCCTGGGTCTTTATTTTTGTCGGGCTTTTTATCCTTTTTTTTATTAGCTGTTGAATCATCAAGAGATTCACGAACATTGTCATCTTTCTCAATTTTTGGCTTCTCTTGTTCTGGTTTCTTACCTTCTTCATCTTTTACAACTTCTACAACTTCTCCGGCTCCTCCAGTTCCTCCACTTCCTTGGTTTTCGTAAGGATCCTCATTTTTATCACCCTTTTCGTGTATGCAACATTTTTTATAGGCCTCACACAGGGGATCTGGATTGATGCCCTTCTCAAAGCAAGTAATTAGCTGCGAGTATAGCTCATCGTAGGTTTTCGGTTCAGGTTCCTCTACTTTAGATAGTGCTAGTGCCATTTCATGCCTGTGGGCTTCTTCGTTGACTGCAGAATCTTGCTTGTATTTCATCCATTCATAGTTCGTACATTGGTTTTCCGGTATGTCACATTGCAACTCGCAATATTTGTGCTTACGTCGAAGTCCATGTTTGCGTTTCGGTGTTGGCTTCTTCATGCCCAATGCAATCTTTAGGCTTACATTGCTTTTGGTCGCTTCGACGAAAGGAGGTTGAGGATGAGTGGGTCGTGGACAATGGTACCAGTTAAGTGCCTGGTGGGCATCCATTTTCTGCTGCACAGTGGGCATTTTTGTAAGTTTCTCTGCCAATAGGGGGCGATTGAGCACTAGATCGCCGCAATGTTCGTTCGGAAAATTCTGAATAATCGGTTGATCTGGCTGTTTTTTACGTATTTTGCGACTTCGGCCCTTTACTTTATTCAAGGATGCCGTTATGGCCCTGTTAAAGAACAAGGCCTCTGGATTAGGTATATCGGAAGTGATGCCGTACCAAGTCAATGTGTGCTTGTGAGGACTCTGTTTCCATAAATCCAGTACGTCATCTTGTTTCATATTAAAGAGTCTACCATTGCAATTGCCCTCAAGCGAATCCACCAACCAATCGACCGTCTTTGCAACACTACACTTTGATTTTGGGGGCCTTATGGAGGGATACGTTTCCTTTTTGTTATAGTAGTACGGCTTGCAGTTGTTCATGCGCATTAATTGATAGGGTGTTAGTTGGCTCCATTGGGCTGCCAGTTGCTGGAAGGGCATACGGTCGCGATTTGCAAACGGTGCTTTGGATATATTACTTTCTTTCATAGCAGTCTTTTTCGTTAATAATGCGGAATTAACCGGTTTAAGGTCTTCACCTTGCTGTTTGTTTGAGAGCCAGGTAATAGTCTGGGATTTATTACAACGTGATTTGGCGGGTTTGATACTGGGATACATTTCCCTTTTACTAAACTGGAATGTCTTGTAGTTTTTTTTACGCACTACACCGTCAGGCATAGGTTTACTTTCTGTATTACGCATTCTGAACAATTATTACAATATAAAACTTTGCCAACAAGCCTTTATAATCTTCAATTTTCTTCCACTTCAATTTAATTTAATTTTCTTCCTTCAAAGTTTAAAACATCTGTTAAATAATTTTTTAATCCAAAACAAAAGGTCGAAAACGTAGCTTAGCAGAGAAAAATGTTTTCACATTAAAAATCGATAGAATTCATTGAGTGATAGAGCAAATGTAATTATAACACTGAGAAAACAATGTTAAATTAGACTCTCCAGTTAGTGTTTCACAATAAGATACATGTACCGTCTAAATGTATAAAATAAACCACATCATGGAGCCTGTCATGACTCTTTCTGCGTATTGCGTATATTTGCAGAATGTTAAGAACCCTGTTTAGGTGGTTTTACTTATTTTAAGGCTTAGCCTTCTCTGTTTGTCTCACAGTAAGGCTGGAATATTTTGAATACACTTATAGCATTGTTTCAAGTCTTTCGCATCAAACACATAAATTTATTTCAAATTTGTAAAAAATTTTATAAATTTTTGTTTTTTTTTTAAGAGTTTTGTAAATTTTGGACCCTGAAAATAAACATGCGAAGACAAAACGCACAGTCATTACAAGATGCCAAAGTACCGACACCCTATCAAATCATACGTAGAGAGAACTGCAAGATTAACAAATTTCATAATCATGAAATATATCCAAGTATCAGACCACCGGTATCAATTTGTGACGCTCAAAAAACAGCACATTGGTTGAATGAAGCAGTCCAACAAAACGATTGTAAAGGATTGGATGAGCTGTGGTTGGCCAAGAGCATAATGGAAGAAGAGCAAGAAATGGTGGAAAAATTCGCAAGTCCAGAGAATAAAAGCAAAATAAATAAGAATTTATGCAAACCCATGGAAGATACAAGACGCCCTATTAAGTTTACGGAACGGACGAAGGAGGTAGTCGATTGGAATGAGATTTCAACTTATGATTTGATGAGAATGCAGAATTGCAAGACGTTTAATATTCGACAGTGTGAGGACTATCCGAGCATACGACCACCCAGATCGGCGTGTAGTTCCCAACAAACAGCAGATTGGTTAGTTGAAGCAGTTGAGGACTTGGGCTGTAATCGCTGCTTTGACTTTGAAGAGGACGATATTTTGGAACTTTGGAAAAACATCCCAGCCAAACGCACCCTTGTATATTACGGCATAGATGCAGATAACAAAGAAGAGGAGGCTATCGAATACACTAAGGTAGTTGCTAAATGCCTGAAGAAGGTCAGAAAACCCAATCCAAAATTATCACAAAAACCAACGGTATTACGACCCCCACCTGGACTTGGCAAAGTAAAGAAACCTTCAAAAAATTTTCAGCTTAATCGTCAGTGTCTGCACACCAAAGTGACCCAAATGCCAAATGTGCTTAGCAAGGTGAATGCGGGTAATGCCTTTAACTGGAAAAACTGTTCACATCGCAGGCCACCCGATGTAGAACCCTTTGATGGCACAACTCCTCTTGTCGATTATAATGCTGTTTTCGGATTTACCAAGCCAAAACTACAGGATACGCACAAGGTTAGCCCAAAGTATAAGTATTGCGAACTGCAATGTGGCCTACCCAATAACAGCTGTACAGCCTACGAATGGTTGAAGTACAAAAAAGACCATCCTGAGCTTCCCGATTATAAAGAGTTTTACGAACAACAACTACAGCTGGGACGAGAGAAAGCTGAGAAACCGTCCACAAAACCAGAACCACGAAATTATGAACAGCTCTACTCTCAGCTACTAGCTTGCTTTGAGAAAGTTACAGATTCACTAAACAAGAACTATGAGGACTGCAAAAAATTGTATGGTATTGATGGTGGTGGTGGTGGGGCTGGTGGTGCTGGTGATGATGGTGATGATTATTATACGCCTGAGGGTAGTCATCAAGGGGACGAAGATAAAAATGGAGGTAAAAATGGAAATAAAGAAAAAGACAAAAATAAAGATAAAGGTGAGGGCGACGATATTGATAAGCATAAAGATGATAAGGATGAAAGTAAAGATAAAAATGAGAATAAAGATAGAGGTAAAGATAAAGATAAAGGTAAAGGTAGTGGTAAAGGTGATGGTGACGGTAAACGTCGCGGCAAAGATAAAAAACGTCCGAGTAAGGACAAAAATGAATTGGACAACAATGTACCACCTGAAACACTCAGACCTGAATCACCTCCATCATTTACAGACCACGAGAAAGTTTCGTCTGACAACGATCGCCAAAAGTCCGAATCGACTAAAAAGACAGATGAAAATAAAAATGCGGATTGTCCATGTGATGATTGCCAACTTATGAAGGAATCTGGTCATGAAGGCGATAAATTTATACCCGATAAATTTCAACAGGCTGAAAAACTGCGTAAGCAAAAAGACGATCTCAAGATAATGAACTATCGTAAGTATATGAAATGTAGAAAGCCCGAGTATCGTTGCCCAGCTCGTCGATGTGCATCCATTGAGTGCGACTTATGTTTCTGTCAAAATCCCAAAATAACTGCGTACTGTCAGTGCCTGGATGCTATGAAAAAGTTACAAGTAGTATTGGGCTCCAAGCACTGTATTGTGAACAATGAAATACTATTCAATATTCAAGATCTGAGAAATCGAATTACTCGGCGCCTATATAAATGTTACAAATAATTATTATTTCTAATAAATGTTAAGCCCACATGGCATAATATACTTACGTATATATATATATAATTTTTAAATCACTCTTTTAAAAATAAATTTGTTTACCATGGTACTTTATAAAAGTCGAAGAAAGTAGGCGCAATAGACCTCACAAAGCTGAGATCTCTTTACCATCTTTTATTTTATTTTATATTTCAAAAATTAACAAACTTAAAATATAACTGGAAAACTTTAGTAGGCCTTTAGTTTTATACACATTTATTATTTCTAGCTGGTGAAACGATTAACCGCTTTGGATTAGTTTTTCAAAATTTTGTTACCAAAATTTGTATAAGGACAGTAGTTTTTCAGACCATTTTCATGCATTTAAAAAATTAATAATTCAGAGCGATCATTCAATAAAAATAAAAAAATGAATACATCTAATAACAATGTAAAACACTTGAGCAGAAGGTCGCTGTCTACTGGGAAAATTACTGCCAAAAGTTATATACCGCATATATGCAGAGCTGGGAGAAAGAGGCAAATGGGAGGAGGGGCAAGTTTTAACATGGGGTCAATTGATGAATACACTCCTAATTTGCATCGAATGAATCCCTACGATCTAATTTGTCTGCAAAACCCCAAGACCTTTATTGTTGACAAACGAGAAAGGTATCCCACTGTTCAGCCCCCTAAATATCAATGTGAACAACCAACGTGTACGACCCGGGACCAACGTTTGTTTGACATGGAACGGGATGACGTAGTGGAAGTCTGGAAAAGCGATTCTAAAAAGAACACCTTAGGTTATTACGGCGTGGGAGCAGACATAGCTAAACCAGAAGCCATTGAATATAATTTGGTTCTTCGTAAATGCCTACAAAAGGTGAGCTTAGGCAAGCGAAAATTGAAACTCGTCCAAACTAAAAAGCCATCCGATGTTAAAAGAGTATCTGGAAAGGACACGCTTAATCGTCAATTGTTATCAAGTAAAGTCCAAATAATGCCAAATGTGCGCCAGAAACTTGATGCCAATAATGCCTTTTCTCATTTATATTGCCCACGGCGATCGAGAAAAGTCGAACCCTTTGAAAAGGTTCCAATTTGCAAGGTTGACATGGAAACAGCCTTGGGTGTCGATAAAAAGTCTTCAAAGAAGATAAAGGAAGTAGAAAACCTTAAGAAGTATAAATACTGCGATCCTCAATTTATGGCAAATATAGAATGCCCAGACTTTAAATCTCAGCAACCAAAGACAGCAGTAGAAAATGATGCGACATATGAACAGGAGCCAAGAAATTACGAAGAGCTCTACGAACATTTGTTAGAATGTTTTGAGAAAAATACCAAAAAATTACGAGACAAGGCTTTCGAGAGGTGCTGCCCGAGTGACGGAGATGAAACTGGTGATGGTGGTAAGGGTGGTGGAGGGGACAAGAACAAAGACGACGACTCTTTCAGTTCAGGTGAAGGTTCGGATGGTAAATTTGGTGATAAAAAGAAAGATGGTGCGGATGATGGTACTGGTGCCGGTGGAGGTGAAGGTGATAAAGCGGATAATGGTGACGATAATGCGGGTGGTGGTGCAGATGATGGTACAGGTGGTGGTGGCGGTGGTGGTGGTGGTCGCCCAAAGACGAAACCCCCAAAGAAGGAGGGTAAACACAAACCCGATAAGCAAAAGAAAGACAAGGACGAGAACAAACCAGTTACTGATTTTCCTGAAGATGGAGAAAATGAGTCTTCCAAAAAGAAAGACGAAATCCCTATAGGGGATGGTTCAACCTCTCATTTGCCCGACAAACCAAAACCAACACAAAAAGGGGATGGCGAAGTTGTCCCAGACTGTCCATGTGAAGTTTGCGAGTTCAGGAAGGGTGATAACATTGAACCAAAAGATCCTTTAGTTTCAAAAATGAAACAAGAACAAAAACGGCGAGAGTTAAAAGATTACCTTAAACGAATGTGCCATCGTCAATATATTAAAACTGCTCCCAAGGAGTATTGCGTTCCACAACGTCGATGTATAGCTGTCGAGTGCGACAATTGTTTCTGTCAAAATCCCAAGTTGACTGAATACTGCGATTACTTGGAAGCTGTTCAAGGTTTGCAAAAGCTATTGGATTCGAAGCTTTGCATTGTGGACAATAAAATCAAAAATAATATACGCGATCTGAAGGATGGAATTATTCGAAGAATCTGTGACTGTGTATAGCATGTAGTTGAAAATGTTATTTAATGTATTGTATCAGTTAGTCAAGAAATACGACAAATATGAAATATAAGATTCATTCATATCAAATTAAAACTTTTTTTAATGGCACTTTTTGGCTTAAAGATTTAGACCGAAATAATTGTCTTATTTTATCTAGCCTACTTTATTCGTACATTTCTCACTATTTGAAGTTTTAGTTGTCCCAAAAATTATTCTGACAATATAACTTTGAACATAACTTTGAACATGTTTATTTAGTGTTCGTTTTGAAATGTTCTGTACCTAAATTATCTGTATAGTTTTTAACTCGATTTCGATTTTTTAACCACTGACTATAGATAGAAATCACACATAGACTGTTATGTTGTTGAAATGAAAAAATCGCCTAAGAAGCAAAGAAAAAACAGCGTTGTTCCAAATATTGTCGTAAGAAAGACCAACATCGATCATTCGCTGTGCAAAAAGATGAATGGCAAGCATTGTAGACTCAGGCATAAAGGAGGAGGGAAAGGAGGAGACGAGCGTCCCAAAAGAAATCTTGAAGTTAATGAAATGAAATCAAACTTTGTGTTTGAGCCACGAGAGAGATATCCTACTATTAAGCCGCCTGTATTTCGATGCGATCCTCAACCACTTCGTCAGAATGAGAAGCAGAGTTTAAATATGCAACTGCCTGATGTGGTGGACGCCCGTAAACACGTCGATTTACATCAGATTAAGCCTTACGATCTAATGTGCCTGCAGGTTCCTAAGACCTTTGTTGTTGACAAACGAGAGAGATATCCCAGTGTTAAGCCTCCCGAATATCGATGTGAACAGCCAACATGTACGACCTGGGAGCAACGACTCTTTGACATGGAACGGGATGATGTGGTGGAAGTCTGGAAAAGCGATACTAAAAGAAACACCCTAGGTTATTACGGAGTGGGAGCAGGCATATCAAAGCCAGAAGCTGTCCAATTTAATCAAGTGCTAAACAAATGCTTGCAAAAGGTGGGTATAGGCAAGACAAAGAGAAGAAAACGAATTTCTCACGAGACAACTATGTTTGATAAATATAATACAAGCGCCAAAGGTCTCTCGGGTTTCCATACGCTCAACCGCCAATTGCTGGCTCAGAATGTTCAAAACATGCCGACTGTAAAAAAAACACTTGATGCTAATACTTCTCTCTGCTATATGTACCGTTCCTGTCGTCGGAGAACTGCACAAACTTTTGAAGTTCCACCGCCAAAGGTGTCTCTTAGAACAGCTCTAAATTTCGAAAGCAGTGCGACTAAAAGGTCAGGCAGGCAGGAAGGCAGGAGAAGTTTTGTTGCAGGTACTAAATACAAAAAAACTGGTAAAAATTTGGCGTTTATAGAAGCGAAAAATGCAAAGGAGCCCAAAAACTATGAGGAGCTTTATACGAATTTGATATCATGCTTTGAAAAGAAATACAATAGAGACCCTGCAATTGAAATATGCTGCAAAAATGGGAAAAAGCCAAAGGCTGATAAAAACGATAACGCTGATTTGGAAGATGGCGGTGAATTAGAAGATGGCGGTGAATTAGAAGATAGGGATTTCATTGGTGATGATAATAAAACGAATGAGAACATAACTGGTTATAAAGTTGATTTAGTGGATCGTGAAACCGGTCCTAAGGGCAGAGGTGATGATGCCGCAGGACCAAAGAGGAGTTCAGGAAGAAAGGTTCAAGAAAAGACCGATGGAGTGGATAAACGAAAGAAAGAAAAGAAAAATAATGAAAAGACGGGTGGAGCGAAAAAAACATCTAAACAAAAAACAGACGAACATACACTAAATGACGGTAAATCTCAAATTGTTTTGGTTCCGAAAGTACCCTATGGTAAAAAAGGACAAGGAGATGCAGATGGAAAAGAACCACGAGCAGGCACAGGAACAGAAACAGCTGTTGGAGGATCGGGAGATACAGGAACTGGAACAAAAGCGGCAGTAGAAGGATCAGGAGATACAGGAACTGGAACAGGGGCAGGAAGTGGAACAGGGACAAGAGCTGGAACTGGGGCAGGAACAAAAACAGCAGAAGAAACAAAACGATCAAAAAAAGACAAAAATCTAACTCAACCGGAAGAAACTCCACTGCCAGATTGTCCCTGTGAAACGAATTGTCCTACATTTGAAACCAATCCACCATTTATACGCGAAATGCAAAGGCAGCAAAAACGACATGAACTCATTACATATTGCATAAATAAGCGCCATCAGCAGGACTATCAAAAAGGCCGTTTAACCGAATATCGATGCCCTCAACGTAAATGCTACCCCATCGAATGTAACAGTGATTTCAATTGCATTCCTAAAATTTCTTATGATTTTGAACGCTTGAAGGCCATAGAAGAATTACAAAAATCCTTGAAATGTGAGAAGGGGCACAATAATATTCTGCGTATTGTGCAGGACCTTAAGAACAGCCTCTGCAGTCGATGCGATGTTTATTACAATCATTGAAGGTTATTCAATTTTAAATCAAACTGTTGTCTTATATGTTTATAACAATAATAATTTATATGTTTTACTCTATTGATTTTTGTTTTATTATTCATCAGGTCGAACGAGAATAATTGGTTGTGTTTAAAGCAAAGGCAACTATATAGCTAAGTTCAGACTTATGACATTATAAAACGGAAACCTATTTTGTTACAGCCTTTCACATTTTATATTTGTTCAAAATTTTAGACACAAGAAAGACCTCTATTAAATTTCTATAAATTTTAAAATCATACTAGATCCAACAAGATGCAAGATCCACAGTCATTGAAAGTACAAGAGCAAAGAGAGTGTCCACTTTTACACATTGATTGGGGCCAGGTAACGCCCTATAATGTCATGCGCACGGAAAACTGTAAAACAACAAATTTCCTAAACCGGGAAACTTACCCAAGTATCAGACCTCCCGTATCTACATGTAGCAATGCTCAGACGTTAGAATGGTTAGCCGATTCAGTCGAAGATAATGGATGCTGCAGGCCCTTTGGTGTGGAGGAGAACGATGATCTTGTGGAATTGTGGAAAAACAGTCCTCATAAAGATAAGTTGGGCTTCTATGGCATATCGGGTCAACTGCCACAACCAGAGGCAATCATGTTCAATCAACTGATGGTCAAATGCCTTGATAAGGCAAACGGCTTGGTGCCGCAACGAAAAAAGTCGCAAGTATTAGTGAAAAGAGGTGGAAAGAAAAAGTCCAAATTGCCTAAGGGAGCCTATGTTTTGAATCGCTGTGATCTGAACTGGAAAATTAGACAAATGCCCACAGTAAAGCGCAAGTTAAATGCCAAAAATGCGCTCACCTGGCTGCATTGTCCCGAAGACGAAGATCCTGAATATCCCTTCATCGATGATGGTGTACCATTTCCCGTTGATAAAGCTCTAGATATGTGTGAACCTCCTAAGAAGTCCAAGCACGGAATCAGAAAGAAATACAAGTATTGCGAGCTGCAATGTGGCATTCCAGAAAATAATTGCACAATGTACGAGTGGATGAAATATAAGCAGGATCCTTTGCCCTACGAAGCTGCCGTTGCCAATGAATTGGATGAAATGGAACTATGCGAAGAGCCAGAGCCAAGGAACTACGATGAGCTCTACGACGTTCTAGTGTCTAGCTTTCAAAAATCTAAAGAAACTCCCAATTGTAAGGTTTTTAAAAAATGCTGTGTACGAAGACCAAGAACTTGCAGACATACTGTCAAGGGTTGCGGAGAGTTTTCACCTTTCCCAAGTAAGATAGCATCAATAACCAGAGAGTAGTAGGATATAAAACATAATATTATATACTACATCGAAACATAGCATCAATAACCAGAGAGTAGTAGGATATAAAACATAATATTATATACTACATCGAAACATTTCTAGAAGCAGAACATTGACAAATATGCATGCTTCGGGCCTTGGCAATCTTTTTTTGCTATTGCTGCTTCAGTTTTATTACAGCTTTCGCTTTTGCTTTTGCTTGGAGGCCATTGCATAATTCATTTAAGTATAAAAACCTCTTAAAACATGTCCGAGCATGTCTACCTTTTCTGCCAACAGTCGTTCTTTTTCAACGCTCCAGCGAATTTTAATAAAATCGCATTTCAGCTCGTTTCAATGCAACAGCAAACAACGAAAAACACTGCATAAAAACTCTGCTGAAAAGTACATTTTTAATCAACTTGCACACCCACACATGCCACAAACTCATACACACATACGCACCCACACAAATACGCATACACACACACATACACCCATAAGAGGCAGGCCTTGTAGCTTTGAGTTGAGTTTTATACGGTCTTTTGAGTAGACTTTATGCGCCACAGCATATGCAACAAATTTTGCAGTTGGGCGGCGAGTTAATTATTGCATATTTCCTATCTATTTCTCTCTCTCTCTTTCTCCCTCTCGTCCTCTCTTTCTCACTCTTAGCAGTTAAGTGAATGCCACAGTTTTTGCCAAGCGTAACCCATTTGATGGCAACTGAGTTTTGTGGGGCCACTCGGTCTGCCAGTCAGTCGGTATTGCATTCATTCATTTAACTAGACTCCTTTAGGTACACTCAAAGAAAAAACCATACATTCATTAATTAGACTCCTTTGGTTACACTGAAAATGAAAACCAATTTGTTGTATTTTGAAAAAGTTTGATCAGCCAAAATATTTGTCATCCAAGAATCAAAATTTTCATCTACGAAGCCTATTAAATTTCTTATTTTTAAGACCGTTTTGGTTGAGTTTTAAATTAATTAATTTTAGATTATGCTGTTGTAGAATAATTCGTGTTATATTTTATTTTTCTAAGTGTAGTTTGTTGAATCATTTAGTTAATTAAGCGTCAAGCTCAAAAGTTTAAAGAGTGCACAACAAAAGTGAAAACTCTAGCATGTCTTAACAGCAATTGTTGCAGTGAACAGGTTAGTTCACTCTTTCGGCAAACTGCATTGGAAACGCCTTAAAAAAAAACGTACTTTAAACAAATGATAAAAAGAGCATGGCAAAGAGGGGCGGCGTGGGGCGTGCCCTGCCCTTTTTTGTTTTGTTTGTGGGCCATCGTAAGTTAGAGTAAAAAGTCGTTTTTATTTTCTGTTATTTCTTGTTGTTTTGTTCTATTTGCTGGCAGGATACAGTTGCCGGCTGGTTGAGTCGTCCCTGTACGGGCGCTTCCTTTTAGCCAACGTTACGTAAAATGCTTTTTACGCTCAGTGGCTGCTTGGGTGAGAAAATGTTGAGAATGGCAACAAGAAGTAGGAGCAGAAGCAGAAGTGGAAGTGGAAATGGAAGTAGAAGCAGTAGGATCAGAAGCATGTTGCCGTGTCATTGCAATGATAAATGTATTGGGTCACACACATAGTACACACCCACACACACACACAGAGGATACACACCCACACACATACACATACACACAATGAGCAATCGCGCCATGAAAAGAAAATTGTGTGAAATGCCCCGACAACAGTCACCAACATAACAAGCTGATTACGCCTAAGAGCTGCATTCATAGATACCCTATATTTACTTCATTTGCATTTCTACACGAACTTTTCATACCCCTAAACCTTAACCATTCAGTACAGGGCCGCAACTGCAAATATGGCGACACAACAATGACAATGAGAGGCACAACAGTATCAAAGCCAAAATAGCTAGAAAAAATACACTGAAATTTTGTTTTTGTTTTTTTATGAGTTGTTTTTTGAAAGTGCCCTGAACACACGTGACCTGGGTGAGCAAAGCATGCGTAAGGATTATGCATGAGTTCAAAATACCTGGACAATAAACATTTTCATACTGTACATACCACTGTCCGTCCGTTCGTCTGTCTGTCCCTCTGTCCCTTTGTTTATCTGGCCGTGTAGTCTGTGCCTTGTAATTGGATTTCAATCGATGTGCTCCGGCGCCAGCCATAGTCAAAGCAATTTTTATTAGCTCATAATGTGTATGGCTCGACGAGTAATGTTTGCATTGCCAGTGTATCCCAAGCGTTGCCCACAAAAATCCATATGTGTACAAATATTTTCACATTCGATCCGCCAGAATAATTAATGTTTCAAAAACGAGAAAAAAATCTAGAAATGTTTACAAACTAACAAACACAAATACCGAGCGGGCGGCACACAAGTTGAGCTAAAAGTAGCATATCAGCCAATGTCGAATTATGGATGCTCTAATTGTTCAATTTTCCAATTGAAAATTTTGTAAAGTATTTTACTTCCCAAATCAAATTATTATTATTATTATTTTATAAAATTTTGACGTAATTCTTCGTGATCTTGAAATCTGAAAGCTATCAAAAGCTTTGCATACACGTTTACAAAAGCTTTGAAAGCACATGAAAGCATTTCAATGCGTTGAAAAGCTTTACCTACACTCTTTATAAACTTTAAAAACACACAAAAGCATTTCAGGGCATTTAAAAGCTTTAGCCATACACTTCAAAAGCTTTGAAAGCATCTTAATGCATTTAAAAGCTTTACCCATACAGTTAAAAGCTTTGAAAGTACATAAATGCATTTAATCAATTATTCAAACGATTTCGACATATGTAAATAAATAATTTTATATCGGGCTATTGCTCATTTTGAACAGAAACGATGAAAGCACGAACTTTCAGTAGTTTTGGTAAATAATACGCCAATGCTAGGGCAATATTTGCAGATACACACAGAGACAGAGTAAACCAACAAACACACCCACAAGCTGTTTGTCTGACATTTGCGTTGGCAATCCAGATAAATACCAGAATATTTATTTGCTTTTAGAATGTGAAAAATGCTGTTGCCTTAGCCGAAAGAAACCGCAGATTGAGGACGACTTTGTCGAAACAGTAGAAGAATTATGATGAAATCGGTGGCACTTACCTTTGGCTTCTTGGCATATTGTCCGGTGCGAACATCCCGAATGGTGGCAATATCCAGAATGTCCAGCTCATTATTCTGATCGATCCAGTTGAGAAAGAATCCCTTGGCGTCCACACGCATTGTGACTGGAGTGCCGCTGCCCGAGTCCTGCAATTGATGGAGAAAAACAATTAAACAAATGAGAAAAAAATGATTGAATTTGGAATATCTTGCACTTTGTTTTCAGAGGTTTTTCTTATAAATTTTAATTTGGTTTATTAAAAATTGTTACAATAGTTCATTCAACTGCTGAATTAATTTGCGGGAAGAAAAGCGCATACATTTGCTTATTATTTAAGTCAAATTAAATGGCCCCGTTAAACTGTACGAATTCCCGGATACGTTCCGGCCTCAGCTCATAAATATTTAAGCGTTCATTCATAAAAAACCCAAAAAGCAAAATATGCGAAATGCTTTTTTCATTTCGCCCTCATGTTGAACGCAGCTGGCGAATGGCTAACAGATGCGTTCAGATAAAACATCTCAAGTCAAAAATGAAATATTCGTTGCTTCTGCTGCTTCTTTTAAATATATATAAATTCATCTGCATATATATTCGTATTTGTTTCTTTTTTCGGCTATATGCAAAATAGACGCCCGGAGAGCGTACGATGACATTCAAAATTCTTAAAAAATCTTGTTGCTTCCTCTGTGTCAAGACGCTAAATGCTTGAATAAAAGGAAATACTAGCAACGAAATACTGGAAAGTGCAAATTGATATCTAGATTAAAAAACATTTTAATTTATTAAATATAAATTTAATAAAATATATTAATCAAATTGCCCAGAGAGAGATGATTTGCAGCTGCTTAAAAACAAATTCTAGCCAACTTTAATAAGCTGTTTTAGCTAGACTTTAATACGATATTATTTTCAGCTACAAATGAGGGCATAAATATGAACATTAGAGCAGCGCTGGAATGGGCATAATTTCGACAAGAAAAAGAAATTATGATGAGCATTGAAGAAGTTCATTATCCTGCCTTGATGCCGGTTTAATGAACTCATAGACAAGGTGCCAAAGTGGCTAGAATATCACTTTTGGGGTTGCCCAGCTGCCCAAGTCGCCATCTAATAATTGATATTGAAAACATTTACTTGCACTCGAAATATATATATTTTTTGGGGGGCGTTTGAGGGTCATACACGTTGGCAGATGGAGATACGTGTTGAGTTTTACCCCCTGGCATACTAATATTCAATTAAGCGCATATTTTCCGGAGCCGTAGCCGGAGCCTGGGATATTTGGGATGCCAATGGGCAAAAGGGTTTTTGCCGCAACGCTAATTGGGGCCCATAGTTAACCCTGCGAAAGCGCAAATTGGGTTGATAACCCGAGTTGAGCTCTTGTGTCTTGTCTTGTCTTGTCGTGTCGTGTCTTGTCCTGTTCTGTCCTATCTTGTTTTTGGCCTGTTTTGTCTAATTAGTGTAAACTAATTGCAAGTCAAACGAATTGTTAATTCGATTTCAGCAACACTCTAAATGCCAAATGGCCTGCGAATCGATAGTAAAAATGTTGAGAATGTGATAAATTTTCATTTCGTGACTGAAAAAAGCATTTCTCTCGCGATTACATGCATAATTCAATTCATGTTACAGACTGCCATCAATTGAGATGAATGTATGTGGCTACAAATAGGAGTGCACTGACAAAAAAAACTATGTTGTTCAACCTAAACACATAAAAAGAAATTACTGAAATTTGCAAAACGAAAATAATTAAGTAATGAATTTTATGGAGTAATTTTATAAAAATTATTGAATATTTTTTTGCTAAGCAAATTTATTTAAAATAATAAAATCCTATTTTTTATAAAGTCGATTTTTAAATTAATTTTTTATTTATTTTTTTATTTTATTATTTATTTTGTAGCACAAAAGTGACTTGACATAAGTTTGAAAATATCCATTTGTCAAGTTGTGCAGCTCATGCTTTTTTTTGCAGTGTAGTCCCAGTGGGCTAAAGGGCGCCTGGCCAACAGGGATAAAAGGCACGCAGATGTGACGCTGCTCTGGCTATAGATACAGCCATAGATACAACACACTTACAGCTGTAGATGCGACCAGTGCCATAGATACAGATAGAGATACAGTTATCTAAGCACGCAACTAGGAGCTGTCAATCATGCTTAGGGGACTGCCAGTCAAGAGAGAGACAGAGAGAGAGAGGAAAAGAGAGAGAGAGAGAGAGAGCTGTAAATGCTGACAAGTGTTTTGGGGCAAAGTTTAGAGTTTTTGTAGCAGTCGTGGCAGGAAGTATGCAAATGCCAGACTATAACTCAGCTGCTGTCACACTAAGTGTGTCTCTTTTTCTCTCTTTCTCTCTCTCTCTCTCTTTCTCTCCCTCTCTCTCTCTCTCTCTATCCTTGTTTTATAGCTTGCTGCTTCCACTGGAGACAAACTATTGAAATAAGCGTCAGCAGCTGCAGCTTCAAAAACTACATGCAAATGATGTCATAACAAGTGATCATATGTAGCAAGCCCAACTAACAAATACCCTGTAATAGTTCTCACATGCCTAGGCTGTTCGTCAACGCTCGCTAGATTCGAATCGAATGGTTTTTCTGTGCTATGTTTATACACTTTACTATCAACACAAATCAAAAGTTGACTATGTACTATGGCTTTATCAATATTTTCGCGATATTGTGGTTTAATTTATGACCTATTTTTAGCTAGTGTTGCACACTTTCTGCAGCTAATAAATAATAGAAATTTATTAAACAACGAACAGCAAGAGAAACGCAAAGTTCATGCTCGAATTTAATTAAAATAAGTCATTGATTCCTCACGTTAAGCGAAACGCATTTATGAATTTGCCATGTCCGGGTTCACAAACTGATTGCCAGACTTAATGATGGCCTATAAAAAAGCCATTATCAAAGGTGAATCAACGATATATTTACGAGAATTCTACGCAAAAGTCTGCAGGCCATAAAAATGCATTTTGTTGATTAAAAAGCTATTAAGAATATCTGAAAATAAAAAACGATAATCGGCATGCCCTGTAAAGTCTTTATTTGATGTGTACAGGGTATGCAAATGCCTGTCACCTGTGCAAAGTTTGTCAAACTCTTGAAACTTGATGCATGTTCTTCTCTGTCTCTTGCTGTTGGTTTTAAGTTTTACAGACACTTATCAAGCATACGCCGAGTGGTACTAGCTAAGCGTTAAGCGTTACTCAGTACTCAGTACTCGGAACGCAGTTCTCAGTACTCGTTACTCGTTACTTGAGCTAATGCATGCAGCTTGAGGCAGGCAGCTGTCAATATCTGTCAGAGATAGAAGCCATTTACCTGCTGGCAAATTAAGATTGATGTGCGTAACGCATAAGTAAAATGACCTTCAACTGTGCCCTGCAACAAAATTGCAAGTAATTTGCACTTGAATCAATTTGTAGCATATTGTAGATTTCAAGAAATGTAGATTTTAGGGCCAATATTGGCACCATGGAGGGGATTATCACTTCTTAAGCGAAAAAAGTCATTTTTGTTGAACTTTGAATGCGCATAGCTTTACCAAAACTCAATCGATTTTCAAGCGGTATGGATTTTTCTCAATCATTTAAGTGGGAAATTACAATTTCGGTCATAAATCCAAGAAAACAAGATTTGAAAATTTTGCAAAAATTTTAAGCCCTTAAAAATTTTATACAATTTAAAAAAAAAATTTTTTTTTTATCTTGAGAATTTATGCCTAAACGAATTGCATTGCAAAATTATGCAGAAAAAACCAAACATGACAGCATTTGGTCCAAAAATGTAGATTCTAGGGCTAATAATGTTATTAGGGGGGGTTTAATACCCCTTAAACGGAAAAACCCTTTTTAGTTTAACTTTGAACACGCATAGCTCCATCAAAAACTCAACCGATTTTCATGCGGTATGGATTTTTCTCAATCATTTAAGTGGAAAATCACAATTTCGGTCATAAATCCAAGAAATCAAAATTTAAAAATTTTGCAAAAATTTTAAGCCCTTAAAAATTTATACAATTTTTGAAAAAAAAAAAAATTTTTTTTTAATCTTCAGAATTAATGCTTAAACGAATTGTATTGCAAAATTATGCATAAAAAACCAAACATGACAGCATTTGGTCGAAAAATGTAGATTTTAGACCCAATATTGGTATAATGGAGGATTTTGGAGTTTTACTGGGAAATGTTATATATCAATTTGAGCGGCATTCAGCGAGTATGATTTGCTATTTCAGCCAGCTCAAGTGTTTGAAAAATTTGGGCACTAAAAGTGTTGAATTACAGCTTATCGACTAGCTGACCATCGCAGCGATATAGTCAGAGCCCTATTCGTGATATCTGTTCCATTGAAAAGATAAGATTAAACTTGGTATGGTGTTTACGTTTAATTGGCGACAAATGTGCATAACGCAAAGATCGCAATATTGGATTACTGATGTTAGATTAGACGGCGATTGATTTTATAATCTAAAAACTATTGAGCTGATAGTAGGCGCTGATCACTTGATACATCCAATCCACATAGGTCGGCACGTAGGTGTGCGCTGAGGGACGATCGCCAAATCCGCAGGGCATATAGCTCCAAGAACCAAGTGCTACGAGTTCCGCCGGACCCTGAATCGGCCAGTAGACACCGGGAGTACCGCCATCGCCGTAGCAGGCCTTGACTTGAAGACACGCCTGTCCCTTCGATAGGGGCGCATCCTCGGGCATTAGTTCCGCACATTTGGTGTGGTTGAGAAGCGGGGCGTGGTCGTACTGCAGATCCTTGGAGTATTCATCGCCATCGATATCGGTGAGACCCCAGCCGTAGACTGTGACGGTCTTGCCACTGTAGTCCTCATCCAGATCTGGCAACGCCACCTGCTGCACACGCGCCGAATAGACGAAAGACTCGGACACATGCAACATGGCAATGTTGGTGCTTCCCGGCGTGCCGTCGAACGAGCGATGCGTTGAGGCAAAGTCCACATAACGCACCTGCGCCTCAGATATATCGTTTCTTCTGGTAAGACCCGCATAGATGGCGCATCCAACAATTCCGCCATTGAACTTACGCGATTCCTCCACACAATGCGCGGTGGTCACAATCCAACGCTTGCCAATGATCGCTCCAGTGCAATGATGACTGTAAGTGCTTGGCGTCATGCTCATCGAGATCAGATAGGGCGCATTATCCACGCCATTCACATCGTAGCCGTCGATAATGTATGGAGATATATCCACAGTCGGTTCCTTGACTTTGCTCACTTGCTTCAAGATATGTTCCAGATAGTTGGTGAAATCCGCTCGGTTAACATGCACTCTATCCAGCTCATCGTAGTGCCCGGAAAGCAGCTTTTGCATGTGTTCCAAGTCCACCTTGGCATTGACGAGCGCCAGAAGTGGCAACACTGCCAACAAAACTCTGAGAGTCAACATTTCGATATCAACTGTTTGAGTATTACGTCTAATATGAAAAAGCCGCGATAGTTCCGCGCTTTTTTATAGGCGTCGGAAAGAGCTTTTGGCTAAGCTTTAAACTTTTGCGATGTGATTAGCGAGCTTTAAATTACTAAGAGATAGATAAAGACCGTAAGAGAGTTGGCATTGTCCGAAATTTAACCCCCTAAGTTATACTACGATTTAATTTTTTGATTGAAATTCACCTCAATCGGAATCTGGATTCTCCGAAAACCAATACAAAATCTTTGTTCAAGAAAAAATAAGGAAAATAATAGATATACATAAAATAAATATAAAAAAAAAATAATATAAAATTCAAAAAATATTAAAACAAATAATATTATTGAATAAATTATTCAATATTAACCATGATTAATATTAATAAATATACTCAGCTAATAGGCCAGATTTGGACTAGTTAGAACACAGCTTAACAACCTCAGGCGTATTCATGATATGGCAAAATTAATTAATCGGTTTCCTAATGAATATTTCATTCATCAAATATATAAGCAATTATTTACTGAAGTGCTTCGACTAGACGATAACTAACTTGTAGTATTCGCATTAAGTTATAATCGGTTAAGATTAAACATAATTTAATGGGCGATTTTCATCATACAACCCGTGACAGTTTATTATCAACGCCTAACTGGACTTTTAAGTGGTATTTCCCCTCCCGCTGTCGGGCATTTCCCACCGCCATTTTATATAAATATTGTATGTATATTTATTTGTGAGTGTGTTGTGTGTGTGTGCGTGTGTGTGTGTGTGGTGTATTTGCGGTGGCACAAAGTCCAAAGCCCGCAGCGGCGTAAAATTTGCTTTTAATTGGCCAGCCTAGGCGCCCGCAAAATGGCCGCCATCTGGCGTTAGATGCTTTGGCCTGGACATTGTCCACTCGTTCATGTTCGTGCATGTTCGCCATCATGTATACAAGCCAAGGACGCGAGTCCCTTTATGGACTTTGCATATTTTTAGCAGCCCTTTTACCGTTTGCCAGTCTCCATTCCCAGGCTAAGGGCGTCCTTGCTTACGCCTCGCTTGTCAACACCTCAGAAAATTACGCATACGCACAGTTGCACACCTAGCTTAAAATTTATAAATTCAAGTCTAGTTTAAGCTTGGCTACACAGAAAGAAATGTAGCTCAAAATGAATTAATTTGACTTACAATAAATTAGGAAAAAAGATATTTGTGGTTGAAAAAATTCTCAAGGTTTTTTTTTAATTATAAAATAAATAAAATTGATTAGAAATAAGTTGGGAACAAGATTATTCTTGTTAAGATAATACTGAAATCGTTTATAGCTAGAAAAGGCTGAAAAAATATTAATTGCAATCAGATTTTTCTTAAATTTCTGCTCTTGATAGTTTTGATTTTAGATCCATTATACTCTCAAAAAAAATAAGAAATAAATACTTATCAATATTTTTATAATATTCGCAAATTAAATACTCTTCCTGTATTCACACATTTAATCAATTACACGTTTAAGATTTTACAACCTCTAGTTGATAATTGAATGTCATAATCGTAGATTTCACTCGGGTTTTTATGTAATTCCAAGGATTTCGCTTATCGCGCCATGACAATTAAAAATCGACTTGGATTAGCGAATTTCTACGTAGTGGGAAAACTTCAGAACTAATCTAACTATAATGCTAATTGCACGCCATAAATCTTCCTGTTGATAACAAATCCATTTCGTCGGGGTATAAAAGAGAGCTCTGAGTTCAAGCAAAACCAACATTTAGAGTTCATACCTTCTACGAGAATGAAAGTCTTCGCTGTTGCTCTATTCGCCCTGCTGGCTGTCAGCGCCCAGGCTGGCATACTGAACAATATCATCGAGAAGATCAGCTTCCCCGCTGGCTTCGTGATCAATGGCACCGAGGCTGATCCCCATGCGGCTCCCTACATCATCTCGCTGGGCACCAATTCCAGCAAGCATTCTCACATCTGCGGTGGCACCATCATCCTCAAGGACTGGATTGTAACTGCCGCCCATTGCATCACTGGCAAAACCGAAGGTATGAGCGTCGTTGCCGGACTTCACAAGCGTACCGATTTCAATGAGCGCAGCCAGGCACGTGAGGTTGAAATTGGATTTGTTCATGAGGAGTACTCTGGTGGTGTTGGACCCTATGACATTGCTCTGTTGAAGTTGACGAAACCCTTTGAGTTGAACGAGTGGGTTCAGGTTGTTGATCTGCCCGCCACCAAGGAGGAGCACAATGGCACTACCCATCTGTATGGCTGGGGACAACCCAAGTCTTACCAACTGACGGCTGCTTCCACCCTCAGAACCTTTGAATCCGAAATTATCAACTTCGAAGACTGCAAAGCAGCCCTACCCGAGAATGCGCCACTTCATCACACCAACATCTGCTCCGATTCGCTGAAGGAGAGCAAATCCGCGTGCAATGGCGACTCTGGCGGACCCTTGGTCGTGGAGAAGGAGGGAACTGTCGCCGAATTGATTGGCATTGTCTCCTGGGGCTACATCCCATGTGGTCTGTCCAATCGTCCGTCAGTCTACACCCGTATGTCAGCTCATATCAAGTGGGCTCATAACATTATTGCTGCCTACGACACTCTGCACTAAATGTTCACATTCTAAGGCCGTAAGGCACAATTCTTTTCAATAAAAAACTATTTGCACTCGATTTACTGCGTTTTTTACAGTATATTTAAACAAAATTATGTAACTTTGTATTTAACTTTCTGCGATCGGAGTCTTTTAGAAATTATTTGATGGTATCCTATTATTGAAACAACGATCCAATATTTGCATGACATTTATGTTTTTTATGCACTTTTACTTGAAACCGTTTTGTTATATTTTAAGAAGAGAAAAACATTGGAAAAAAAAAAAAATATTTAAAAAGTCTCAAACTGTCACTTTATAGAACAGAATTTATATTTCCGCTTTAAGTTTTAATTTAGAAAGTTATGTAATGGTTTTTTTCCTATGATATTAATATAATATAAAGAAACTTCACAGAGAGAGTTTATCACAAACTCCTAATGAATCAATATTTCCTGTAAAAATTTCAATGATTAAATTGCATTAAACATAATTTATTTGGTTAGTCAAATGAATCATTTCCCATGATACTTGCTAAAAATCCACAATAACTATAATCAGCTTATTTACGACTTGTTATAAATATACTTTGTCTAACATTAATGATGGTATTCAACGATTGTTAACAATCCTTTATAGTCCAATAATTGTTATTACTATTATTTGGCAGTGGTTATCAAGCAAAGTTTTTATGAATTATGAGCTCTGATTATAATCTATTCTAATCTCGATTAGCACGAGTGCAATTGATCTATCGATTTATGATATTTGCTTTAAAAGCTTTCGCTTGTACTTTGTCTAAGGGGCGTGTGCCATTGAAAAGCTCCAAATTTCCTGTGTCCAATCACAATAGAAGAAAAAGCTCTTTAAAACTTTCGATATTGATAAGAAAAGCTTAAGATTAAGCTGCAGTTAATTAAATTCAAATTTGGAATCGTAAGTTGTACAAAACTTTAATTTCCCGCTAATAAATATGTAAACAAGTTAGAAAATTTACTATTAAAGAATTTTTTTTAATTTTTTAAAAAAGTGTTTTTTTTTTTTGGTGAAATAAGGATATTGTATTGCATTTTTTATAATTCATGGAAAAGTTCATCAGCTGAAAGCTCTTAAAGAGACCTTAGCATATTTCAATCATATATTCGATGCATTTTATTGATATGCCTATTATTGGGTTTTCCAAATCCCTGACAATTAAATATACGAATGTAACCTCGAAACTGCACACGATGAGCTATCGATAGCAGAACCTCGCAATAAAAACACACACACTGATAGATCGCGTGCAACTGATTAATCCGAATAAGTCGTTGATTGGTTGTAAATATGTCTATAGGCGCCATAAAGTTCATGAAATCACTTTAAAGTAAATCTTATTCATAAATCCTAATCCTAATCTAACGATAAGCTATAGCACGTATTTTCGTGCTGGGCACACTATAAAAGAGCTCCGAATTGCAGCAGTTGGAACATTCGAAGTCGAAGCACCTCCGGGAATTCAATCGAAATCGGGATGAAAGTAATTGCCATAACACTCTTGGCCCTGTTGGCTACCAGTGCCCAGGGTTTTAAACTGAAGGATGCGATTAAATACGTGCCCAGTTTCGCGACAGGATTCGTGATCAATGGCTCGGACGCCATACCCCATTCGGCACCCTACATCGTCTCCATGTCCAGTGCCACTGCCAAAACGCACTCTCACTCCTGCGGAGGTTCAATCATTGGCAGGAATTGGATTTTAACTGCTGCTCATTGCATCAGCGAGGCCAAAGGCATGAGCATTCAGGCAGGACTTCACACTCGTGGTGTTATCGATGAGGCGGTTCAAGAGCGTGTTGTTGATCGTGGATATGTTCATGAGAAATTTGGAGGAGGCGTGGGCCCCTACGACATCGCCTTATTGCACGTAAGCACACCCTTCGAGCTCAACCAGTATGTCAAACAGGCAATGTTGCCTGCCAACAATGAGACGCATGAGGGTATGGCTCATCTCTATGGCTGGGGACAACCCAAGGCTTTCCAGTTCACTGCTGCTACCACCCTGCAAACCATGGAAACCCCTCTTTTGAATTACGATGAATGTAATGCCGCCATTAACGCCACATCGAAACTGGACCCTACCAACATCTGCACATCTTCGATGCAACAAAGCAAATCCGCTTGCAATGGTGACTCTGGCGGTCCTCTAGTTGTGCAGCTAGTCGGTGATAACAATGTAGTCGTTGGTATTGTTTCCTGGGGTTATATTCCATGCGCTATGGGCCAAAAACCATCGGTGTACACAAGGGTCTCTGCTCACATTAACTGGATAGTAAACATCATGAGCGCTGATGCTACGCTGTTCTAAACGAGTATGAACTTGAATTCATTGCATAGAAAATTGAATAAAATTATTGAAGTTCTACTTTCGCAAAGGTAGAGCTTTTAATAGCATTCGAAATGAACTTGTGTTTTATTGTTTGAATTTTTTTATTTCAACAAAACGATTGGCGGTAAAGATTATCAAGGGACGCGTTATCTGATTTTCACACTAATTGCACGAATAAGTACATTGCCAAAAATTAAATATCGTATAAAAGATTCGATTGTTTCACTTAGAAATATAGAAAAGTTATAGAAGAACAATGAAATATATTAAAATAACAATAAAATGTATTAAAACAATTATATTGCATTTTAATTTGTGTTTGGTGTTCCAAGAGTCGCCACTTAAGCACCCACCAAACGTCTTAAGCACATGACTGCTGACACTGCACTGTGATTAGCAGCACTGCAGCAGCAGTATTTATAGTGCTTGCAAACTGCGCTGTTGCTCTCTCTTGATCAGTTCCCGCCATAGAAAAAACGGCACTGAAACCCACTTACCAATGCGCTGCTGTGGTAAGCGAACAACTCGCCCGCTCTAAGCATACGCTCATATGCATCGCTTGGTCGCTCTCCTATTCGCTCGTTCTAGCTCTCTAAGCGATGGAAACAAAAAATGCATGGTTGCCTACTGTCGGTTACATTCGACTGTAGCCCTCCGCCCGACTGATCTGCTCCGGGTGCAGCACAGTTTAGACATAAATATAATACAGCAATATTACATTAGGAATGTAAAGTAGAGTAGGGTGCATTCGACTGATCCGCTACTTCCTTATTTATATTTTAAAGAAAAACGTATTTATGTGTGTCGATCGATATCATATTACAGAAATATTATATAAAAATTTAAGCTTAAAAAGTATTTTACAGTATGGTGCATACGACTGATCGGCTACGTCCCTATTCCTTTTTTATTGTCACCTTTTTTTATGTGTCGATCGAGCTATGAACTCTACTCAGATGTTTCACTTTCTTTTGAAATTTTAGAATTCGGGTCTTCGAACTCTTTTGTTCTCAATATTTTGCCTTGAACTCTGCAAACTCTCCAACGTGGGAAAGTCCGTCAAATTAAATTGCCAATATTTATTGCCTTATTTCGATTAAATAAATTAGGTGTATAATTTGATCGGCGATAAGGTTCAAATGTGCAGCCAGGCAATAAAAGATTTACGATTTACTTTTGCAAGTATATTTTAGCGATATAATAGAATAAGCTAAGTAGGACAGACACTTGTCAGAATAGATCACTGGGATAGTCGTCATTGATAGTAATACTTGAAGAATGCGAGACGAGACTATCAAAGTGCCTGCTTGTATTGACAGACTGATAAATTGATAAACTGCTAGCCAAGTAGCTGAACAATACAAACAATAGCTGAATGGATCGTAAAGCTAACGTGCATCGATTAGCTGATAAGCCAACTGGTAACTGATAACCCATGCAGCGACACCCTATAAAAGCAATTGCTTGGCGCTACCAACGGCAGAAACAAGTGCAATATTCATTAAAGTAACAACAATGAGACAATTTGTGGTGATTTTGGCTTTAACTCTGGTCCTGGCCTCGGCGGCTGCTAAGATTATCCCTCAGCCAGGATTCCCGCAAGGTCGGGTTATCAATGGAATCGACGCTAGTCCCGGAGAGGCGCGCTTTATGCTCTCCCTGCGGATAAATGGTAATCATTTCTGTGGTGGTGGACTGCTTACAACGAGCAAGGGCGTAACCGCCGCCCATTGCCTAGACTACGCTAACTTTGTGGCCGTTGCCGGTTCACATGATCTAACAAATGGAACGAACACACAGTCGAAAAGTGTTTCGAGAGCGGATTACATCAAACATGAGGACTATAAGGGAGGAGTGGGAACCAACGATATCGGTGTGATTTTCTTCCGCACACCCTTCGAGCTGAATGCATATGTCGTTACCATTCCGATAGCTTCTGAGCTGTTTGAAGGCACCAAACGCGGGGTGCTCTATGGCTGGGGCATTACCAACTCTGGCTGGTTAGCGATCATCAAACAGAGGCTGGATGTGAACATGCTTTCCAATGAAGCATGTGGAGCAGTATTTAAAAATTCCGCTTATGGGAAGGGTAACATTTGCACCCATACGAAAAATGAAATTGACGGTGCCTGCAATGGCGACAGCGGCGGTCCTTTGGTCTCCCAAAATGAACTTGGGATCTGGGAGCTGGTAGGGCTCGTCTCTTGGGGATTTGTGCCATGCGATCAAACCACAGAGCCTACTATATATAGCTGTGTACATACGTTTGGACCCTGGATCGAAAGCAAACAGCCGACGTATTGACCGACGTATTGAATCGATTTAAAATAAATAAACAAGAACGAACATTCCAAACCTAAATTGTTTTAATATTTAGACCCTTTACTTTAAAAAAGTAAAAAGGGTCTATTAACTTAGTGCAAAGAGGAAATGTGTGTAACACCCAGAAGAAGGCGTGCCACGCCCCATGGAGTATGTATATTCTTGATCAGGACGACAAGCCGAGACAATATAGCCATGTCCGTCCCTCCGTACGTCTGTCTGTCCGTCTGTATGAACACCTAGATCTCAGCAACTATAAGAGCTAGAGACACCATATTCGGGATTTAGGCTCTCCTATTCAGTAAACAGATAAGGTTTGCCTTAGATTTTGCTCCGTCCTCACTGGTTTAATTTTATTCTGTCAATTTTGTATATAACAATATCTCAAGTTTTTAAAAGGGTCAGGGAACATTGATTGAATGGTCTGTAACGTCAGTAGCGTAACGTCATTTTGAATATGTGGCATGTGGTACTTACATCGTCCCATTTGATAAACTTCTCGCCATCCTGCAGAGCCTGTGGCACCTCCACACTGGCCGTCGATATGTAAGTGCCTCCTGCGCTTATCATGCTGATGATCACCCTGTATTAATGTTGTTAAGTCTGTTGATCCGATACTTTTTCTCTCTCTATCTCTCGCACGATTGTGGCTTTTGCTTTTGGGGTTTCTTTTGTTAACGGATTCAGCTGTGGCTTACACACTGTTCAGCATTTCCCTTGTTGTAACTGTATTTGTATTTGTGTTTGATGTGGTTGTTGGTTTTCTAGCTGCTGCTTTGCATACAAATGACGCCATTTGACCGTGTTCTGACTCCTGTTTCTGGCCTCAAATTAGAGTACCGTTGTCTCTGTGGCACGCTTCACCTGCGCCTGCTGCTGTTGCTGTTGCTGCTGCGGCTGCTGCATTCTGTGGTATTTTCGCCTTTTTGCAGTTTGATTAAAATTCAGGCAATGTGCGATTTCACTGTAGCCGAACTGAAACGAAAAAGAAGCGCAAAAAATGCGAATTGAGTGGTATATCATCAACAATAGAGTTTCATTATTGCAATGCCAGATGAAACCTCCAAATAAGCACTGTCCGTTAAAAGAACTGCAGTTCTACAGCTACGGACATCACAGATTTCAGTTTAAGCTGCTCTATGACTTATAACCTTAAAAGAAATTGACGTTTGATGTAGAGCCAAAATACAGGGTATTTAAAGCATATATTGTATTAGTCTATTGCATGTAAAATATATAATTTATATTGAAAAAACCATAGCTCAAACTTAGTTTTCGTTTGCCACTAAAACTTTAGTTTTTTGTTCTGGCTAAAAATACTGGAAAGGAAGAAGCCCAACTAAAGAATTTAGTAGAAATTTACAGCCCTAGGATATGCAACAAAAAGTATTTTTACTCTCAAATACAAAATAGTTGTTTAAAATTTGTTTTGATGTTTGGATAGGTGCTAATCAGCTCTAAAGATATCCCTTAGAACATTTTCTCGCAAGAGGTCAATATAAAAAAAATATATAATTTTTTAAGTTAAGAAAAGAATGATTAATTAGTTCTGCTTGGGTTTTTACAGTCGGCGTCTATGGATTTTATTTTGCCATAAAATTTAGAAAATTAACTTTGAATTGTGTCCTTTATGTCGTCACTCACTTGACTTGGCTCATTCATTAGAGTCCAAGTCTGCTGATGTTGTCAGACCGAAACTATTTTATGAATGGCGCCCAAGCCCGAGAGTCGAGAGACACAAAAAAAGCCACAAAATCAAAATAGCATTTCTGCCTTGAAATGTGAGTTAATGTAGAAATCGATAAAGTATCAGACACTTTGTTGTTCTTGTGGAATTTATGAATGTATTTTGCGACTCATTTGGCTGAGGTCAAGTCTGTTCTTTGAGGTTTTTCGCCTTTTGTTTGGTTTATTTTTAGACATTGAGCTCAACTTCATTGTGTGCACTTTTCGCCATTTCATTTTATGCAAAATTGCTTCGCTAATTTTGGGTTTTCTGCTCAGGGTTTTTCAATTAGCCAAACGCAACTTTTGACCTGCTGTAATGCTATTGTTCGGGGTCTTTAAATAGACATCCGGTGCCAGAGATGACAGCTGTCGATAAAAAAGGGGAGGCATAACAATAAAGTTTTCGCTTTTGCCCCAAAATCATAATCCACTTACAAGTAAACCGGAGAATAAAGAGAAAGCCAGAATAAGCAGGGGATTCTCTCACACATACGTGATTTTTGAACTAATTCGTTTATAATTTCACTTTTTGGCCATGCCTGAACCAATTTCCATAGCCTCAGGGCCACAGCAACAGCAACAGCAAAATTAAATGAAAATTTAAGCCAAAACTTTTTGCCAGTTCAAAAACCACACAAGTTTTCATCTCGCTTTTCTCTTGCCCCAAAGGAAGTCATTTGTTTTTGCAACGTTGTTGTTTGTTCGAGAAATGCTCGTAAATATAATTGAATTTTCTTTGTAGGTGTATTTACTTGGCCATTTTCTCAACAGTTTCCCTTCGCACACAATTCGAAAATGTTGAAATTAAGTTTTGCTCGTTGCTGCACGAAGAACTACAGCCGGAAGTAATTAAGCATTTTGTTTTGGCCGCATGTAAAATGCGTGTGGAAATGATTGGAAAATTGTTATGGCTTTGGCATAGTTATATAACAAGCCAAACCGGAGGCAGAAAAGCAAAATTAAAAGAAAAGAAACGAAACGAAACGAAACGTATGAAAATTGCAAGCAATCAGATTTTCCTTTTTGCGTCTCATTTTCCTTTTTCCTTTTCAACTTATTTCTGCTTGGCTTTTCCCTCCACACTCGCACACAAATCGTTTTAAGTGTTTTATGGCAAACGGGCAAAAATTTATTGCAGGCAATTTGCAGATGTACCCGAAGCGCTCTCGATGGCAATGCACAGTGGGCAAGATCGCAAAACAACAGACCTAAACTTCTTTAATGAAGTTACGGTTACAGTTAGTGAGGATAAAATATAATACCAGAAATGAGTTACAAGCCGATCGGACCATTTCTACAACTACATCTTCGTTCATATAAAGTATAGGACTTGCTGCGCCCCTTGAGGTATGCAACAAAAAATATTTAGACAACTAATACCATTATTATCAAAGTATTATTTGTTTGAAATAAAATAAAATTGATAACTAATTTTGTATCAATTCTACATAATCTGCTAATCAGAATCCAAGATTTTCTTTTTTTTTTTTTAACAAAGAAAACAAAAAAATCCTGCCAATTATTCCACTACAATCCGTATCGCTAATTATAATCGATTATTTATAAAAAGACTGTTATGTAAACAAAGTTTTATTTTCAAAAATTTTTGGAATTGATGCCAGTTATTTTTGCGATTTATCCCACAGTGCAATGGGCAAAAACTGAGGTAGATCTGCCTGGAAAAATCACAGCGACTGCCGCACAGATTTCCACTGACTTTTCCGCTTTCTAGTGGAGTGAAAGAACCAAAAGCAACAGCAACAACAACCATAATAATAACAGAGTCTCAGCCAGAAAGTCACATGAATCATGCATGCGACACAAACACAACAAAATGCCGCTGCCCCACCCCACCCTTAGACCCTTAGTGCGACCTCTGAACTCTCTTTTTGCCCCCACTCTCACTCTCTTGCTCCCATTCCCTCGCTGCTGCCGGCAACCATAAATCAAAGTGCCAGTCAAAAATATGCTTTCCGACTGTAAACTCTGTATGTTTGCCCGCAGAAAGCTGGAATGTGAAAAGTTCAGCTGCATATACTCTATGGTATTTGATATATACTGAAAGCAGAAGAGGCTCCCGGCTCTGTTTTACGAGCCAAATAGATGAGCAGAGAGCAGAGGTTTTAGTGCATAGTTTATAGCGAACTGTTCCCGCCAAGAGCTGGCTTACTTAGTCTGCAACAGCTGAAAATATCTAATGGCTTCATGTGCAAATAACTTTCGATTTATTGCTCGTATCGAAAGACATTATAAGTAATATTTGTAGTCATAACTCTTGGCTTTTTAAAACACTAAATAAAATAAATTAAATAAATTTACTAATAACTTTATTTATTGCCTACCACAACAGACATTTTTTTGAGAGTTTAAGTCATAAAATATAAATCCTTATTCCATAACAACTTGTACAAAAATAAAATAAAATAATACATTTTTTTCTTTATGTTCTATTAATGATTTATTAGTATAATTACATTAAAGACGATATCAAATTTAATTAAATTTTTCTTTGTATTTCATTTTCTTTTCTTTTTATTTACAGTTCTTTATCGAAGCTTTAAAAACAGATTTATTTTAATTTAATGTTACATTTAATTTGTTTTGTATTCTTAAGTTCTTTGTCGACTGTACTTTGTTTAAAACCAATGAAATTTAATAAAAAATAATAATAAAATAAAAAAACCTAATTGCTGTTGTGCTGATCTAACTGTCTCCTCTATTCTAAAATGCCTGTGAAATCAGCTGTTGTTGCATGGCATGGAGGAAGTTGCTTGTCAAACGGCAATCTTTGCTCACAGAGAAAATAAGAGATAGAGACAGAGAGAGAGAGAGAGAGTGAGAGAGAGTGGAATACATGATAATCAAATCAAGGCGCCAGCTATTTGGTTAATGTGCATGACAGCGTTTGCCCCACTCGCAGTCACAAAGTTAAAATGCCTGAAAAGTGAGGCAGGTGCAAAAAGATAAGAGCATGAGTAGCAAGCAGCAACGGCAACAACAACAGCAACAAGAGTATAGGCTAAATAAGAAAACAGCAGAGGCGAAAGCAAAAAACAGCGGGTGAGAAGAAAGAAAAAAGTGTAGCATGCTTTTAGGAGCGAAACGATTTTTGTCGACGCGCAAATTGCAGCGACAGCCTGTGGCCTGCCACTGTATGTGTGTGTGTACTGACTGTGTGTGTGTGTAGGTAAGTGTGTATTGAATGTGTGTATGTGTGTTGATTATGTGTATGTGTGTGTATAGCGACTATAATTTCATTTGTGGTACATAAAACTTGTGCTTCATCTGTGGCGCTTTCTCTCTCACTCTCTCTCTCACTCTCTCTCTCTCTCTCTTTCTCTCCCAGGTATGACAGAGCAAGCTAGCTATAGCTAAAATGACATTAAACTAATTGCTTTAGCTTGTCACATTGTTGTTGCTTTTGTTATGTATTTATTGTTAGTAGAGCTTTTAGGCGTAAACCAAATTATATTTACTTCTATCGCCAGTTTCTCTCTCTGCTGTATTCTCCTGGCCTATTTTACAAAATTTAAAAGCACAATAACAACAATGGGAGTCTGGAAATTACCTTTGACCTTAAGCCGCAAGCAGAGCAAAAAAGAAAACTTAAACAAACCAAAACGCAGTCGAAATATCAAATATTTAAACAACACAAACGGAAAAATGCCTACGGGCCACGCCCACAAGAGGACACAGACTCTGCCCTTTCTTTGCCTTTCTTTCTCTCTGTCTGTAGCGGAAAAGTGCTTTTTAGGGTTTATTAAAATTGCGAAAGTGTTGAGTAATTTGCGGTCTACATTTTTGACCAGCATTTCAACCGCTTTTCCGTCTGCTTTGCTTTCGTTGTCCTACTAATTCCCAAAGGGCTAGAAACACAGATTTCTGCATTCATAAAATGATTTACAGTGGTAACTGTAAGTATTCAACGAGCATAAAGAGTAAATAAAAGAAATCTTAATAGAATAAAATTTAAATCTTTCTTTAGAGTTTAAAGTGCTTTAGTTTCTACTTTTTAAAATTAATAAATCAAAATATTTTATAGAACTTTTCTAATAAATAAATAAATAAAATTCGACTTCTTTCTAAAAGTAATAAATCCAATTATTTTATGGAACTTTCCTAACAAATAAATAAATAAAATTCCACTACAGCCTTTTATACCAGGCATTAAGACAATAAAAGCTAACTACTTTCAAAATTTCAGCTTAATCTATTATTCGGTTGTTCTTTAAAGACAAGTTTTATACTGTAATACCGATAAATAATATGAGAGCTTATTATACCCTCGTCTATACTGCTTATGGGTTCTGTTATTTGCAGTTATGCCCTGCATATTTCAGGGCAATCATGTAAATTTCGGTTTTCGTTTGTGCGTGTTATTTTGCTGATTTTCACAGAATGGACAAGAATTTTTTTTTGCTCGTAAAAATTCATCAGGCAACAAACGGAGTTTTCCGCTAGGGGAAAGTGAATGAAGCGTGGCGTTTTGTGGTGAGGGAGGGAGGGTGTTGAGTCAACAATATGGCGCCCCTCTTTGGCAATGGACCTGAAGTATATCGGTGGCATAAAGTACACAAATAAATAAAAATATAAAGCACCGTTTGCTGGGTCAATGGCAAAAATGGCAAAAAAGGGGCGGTGCAGGGGGCGTGTCGGATAACGCTTGTCGAATATTTTCGATGCGTAGGCGAAGAGAGAAAGGCGACTGGAAAAACAACAACATTAAGTTCAATGACACCCTAAAAACAACAGACTCTGGGGGCCGCAGTTTCGAGTTTTATTTTCCGAGTTACCTCCATCAACGTCAAGTGGAAAACTTTTGTTACACTTTTCTAGAGGGCGAAGGGGGAGGGTCAGGTGGGGATGGCAGTTTGCATTTTTAATTTCGCACTTTGCACAAAATTCACTTAATTTCTGTGTGAAGTTTGCTGACCCAACTTCAGCCTCTTACCCCCTCTACTCCTCTGTCGTCTGCCAGATAACGCCGATAACTGTCGATATCGTAAGTAGGCAAATTGTGAAAATATTGACAAAACAATTGACGGTTTTAGCACGCAAATTCTCCCTGCTTCCCTCACTCTCTCTGGTCTCCTCTCTCCCTCTACTCCCACAGCAGTTTGCAAGTTTTTCCCTCTCCCGGCTATCGGTTTTCCTGTACTTTTTCTATTTATATAGTTGCCAGCCAGTGCGAAAAGCTTAGCATAGTTTTTCGCGCTGTCAATGAAGTGTACTGAGGCTGATGGAGCGATTGTGGGGAGGGCGGGGGGTTCTCTGCAAATTTCGTAATAGAAACACTCAATTCACACGTATCGATTGCAAATTTCAGATATCAATATTTGATGCCAAGCATGCTGCATGGCAGAGTGTTGAATAACGCTGAATTTTATACAAGAGCTGCAGCAAATAGTCAAGTTTGACAGCAGAAAAGAATAAAGAGAATTGTTTAAATTCGCGCTGGCTTTATGTAGCTTTTCTCTACGGTTTTTCATTTGCTGTAACTTTTATTTACTTTCTCAATTGTCTACGGTTTCCAAACTTTAATATCGATAAAAACCGCTAAACTTAGAGCTGGAAACTCAAAATCCAATTGGAACGTATAAATAAAATAAAAAGCATTTACAAATAAATGTTTGAAATTCAATTTTCGGTTAAAAGAGTGCTAAAAAAATACTTCTTTTAAACTAAATAGTCATATGGAACGTATTTCAAATAAATAAAAATATTTAAATAAATAATAAATTTTTTTTTTTTATTGTTAATGCAAATTATTTATTATCAAAATCTGATAAATAAATTTGTATAAAACGTTTTACTTTTTAATCAAATATTAAATCAATATTTAAACAAACAATTTTTTTTTGTATTTATTGACTTTTTGCTTAGTCATAAAATGTGATTTTAAGTGCATGAAAACTGCTTAAATCTCCATTTTCTTTGAGCCATTCATTATGTTGATTTTGACACTTGATTGCCAATCAGTTGTCAGTTTGAAAATATGCTCAGTTCATTATCTATTTAATCAACTAAAACCGCAAAACCCGAAAACCAACTTTGGTTTCCCTCTTCATATTTCATTAGCTCTCTCAGTCATCCTCTCTCTCTCACTCTCTCTTTACTCGCACTATATTTACTGCTGTCAAATTTTTGACATTTTGGCAAAGATCAAAAGTCAAATGTTTCCAATTCGACACCCAGCAGCGAAGAGTGAAAAGCGCTTGTAAACAAAACGCTGGAAATGGGCGCACATAAATCTCGGACAGCTTTTCATTATGGCTAATTGCGGCTGGTGGGTGGTTTGAGGGAAGTAGGGGGCGTGGCTGTAGGTGTTGCATTGCATTAGCGTGGAAATAAATAAATAAACAGCGGCATTAATTACGCTGGCCATCATTAACCCGCTCACATTTGCCGCTGCATACAAATGCACATGACGCCCCCGTGGCGTATGCGTAATGTGTTGGTGTCTTCGTCTGTGTGTGTGTATGTTGCATGCCACATGTTGCCCGCTGCTTGATTTCAATTTATTTCGCGGCTTTTGCTGTCAGTTTGTGTCACTCTCTGCGGTCGCCTCTTTGGCATTTATAATAATTATCAGCAAAAGTATAATTAAAGCATAAATTATTATTTTAACAAATGAGGTTTGCATGCAGACCGCACACAGCTCAACCAACAACAACAACAACTGCAACAACAAGAAATAAAACTCAAAATGATAATTATAATTATTAATTAAAACCGCGTCAACAACGCGACAGACGGAGGGACTTTAGCTCAAGTTTATCGCACGTTAAAAGCCACAAACTGCGGCAGTTCAGCTTGATAGACTAGCAGATACTATAGGAAAAAAAAAAAATTGGAGAGTTTACAAATAAGAAATTTAAGATTATTTAAATAGGAATTTTAATATAAAATATAATTTATTATATTTAAATTTAGATAAATTTGTTAGGTTTAAATTGTTTATTTTAAGTTTATTTTCAGATAATTGTATTAACAAATCTGTTAATTTAAATATATTTTTTTTGAATTATTTATTGCTTAAACGAAAAGCAAAATAAATAAATTACACTAATAAATGTCTCCTTAACAAACCAAAAATTTATTTATTTAAAATTCTATTCACTCAAGTTTAAACAGCGAATATTTCACAGTGCTCCAAAAACTTGGCAAAAATTCGCATAAATAAAGCCATAAAAAAATCAAATAAATTCCAACACAACTTAAACGAAAAGTGCAGTTAATTAAAAAGCAAAACTCAAATGGAAATGGCTTCACCTGGTTAAGGCAAACAGCCTTGCTCCATATAACTTTATATATATTTATTTGTATGTATATCCAAAACTTCCATCAATTGCCGAGTTGTATAATACTCTAACTGTAACTAAATATCAAGGCCTGCCGATTGTTATGAAACACATCGAATAATAATTGTGAAACTGTAGCAAAATATCAAGGATTTTGCATGAAAATTGTTAATTTTATGCATTGCAAATGAGGCGAAAAATTTATAATAAATTTGCATAAAACGCGTCGCGATGGGGGCGAAGCAGATCAACAGTTAAGCGAGCTCTACAGGGTATTAGAGACAACAAACAAAATATTTGAACGGTAGCTGTGGCTCATTCATATTCATGGTGGCCCCCAGCTACCCCCAGCCCCACCCCCAACACACACACACACACAGTCTCTCTGAGTCAGTCTATCCATAGAATATTCAAACATTGCTCTCATCTTTTGTTTTATTTATAACGTTCGCCGTGCGGGGTTCGAGTTCGAGTTCAGTTGCTGTCTTTTGTTTTTGCCTCATTTTTATCGCTGCTTTTATCTAGTTTGTCAACGTTATCAGGGCCCGGCTATAACGGTTAACATATACACATACACAGGCGCAGCTCTCTCTCTCTCCCTCTTTTTCTCTCTCTTTCCCTCTCTCGCAGTTCAAAAACTCCCGTATTAGATTTGACGCTTCATTATAATGATAGATCGCTTTCTGCCTGCCCCTATGACACAACAACAGCAACAACACTTGCTACAACTGGGCCTAATATCAGGCAAATTGGCTTTAATTTTTAGCCAAGCCTCTGATATAAATTAGAGGGTATAACAACAGTGGGAAAAACTATGTTTTAAATTTAATTCCAAAGAAATTCATTTAAAATTATGACAAAATTCGAGAATTAGGATGAAAAAACTGAAAAATATTTAAAATAAAGCATTATACAAAAAATACACTGAAAAAAATTATAGGCATTTTTGTTTTGCATTTTATTATGTTTTATTTATAAGTTCTCATATCAAAATATGGAAAACAACTAAACAAATTATATTTTAAATAATATTTTATATAATTCTTAGGGTAAACATCAACAAATCATAAAAAATACAGGGAAGAAAATATTAATTTACTTTTTATTTTGATAAATTTTTAAGATCAAAAAATATTTTCCAACTACTTTATACAAGTTATAATAATATTAAAAACTACACTGAAGAAAATTATTTATATATTTGTAATAAAAATTGTTTAAACTTAATTCAGATTTTATATAAGCTCTATTCTTGCAACTTAAGCATTTTCAATTTTAGTAAGATATTAGTTCATACTTTTACAAACGGAATTTTTGAATTATTTTCTCTCTGTGCAGCCTTTTAACAACAGCATACCCGCTTGCCGCAGCGCACAACAATTTGTTATAGTTCTATAGTTGGCCTACGCTGCGTATGCGCAACTTTTTTAATGTTGCAGCCGCGTTAAATAATTAATGAGAAGCTCGAGTGACTGGGCGAAGAGGTATAAATTGCCAGGCAGCAGTGGGAGTCTGTGCAGGGGGTGTGGGTGAGGGGGGAGTTAAGGGGATAAGCAGCATAATGAGCCAAGTGTGCGCTGCATCAAGTATACGCACTGAGGGACACAAACAGACACAAGGCAAACTAATTGCCGCAGACTCTCCACTCGCATACGACGCTCTCATTACAGCTACCATTCTCTTGCTCTCTCTATCTCTCTCTTATTATCTCTCTCTCTCTTTCTGTCTTTGCGCTGCCTGTAATTTCAGTCCGTCCTTTAATGCCTTAATTGCGTTTGACTGATTGAAACTAGCTGCTTTTGAATGCCACTCAAATGAGACTCACGCAGAATTAACGGGAGACAGAGAAAAAGAGAGAGAGAGAGAGAGTGAGAAAATGAGAGAGAGAAAAGAGGAATAAGAGCTGGACTGAAACATCAAACTTATTCGATTCCACAGTTCTTGCCACAGCTTAACCACAGCAGCTATAATATTTTAAATATTAAATTATTAAATATTAAATAAATAAATTTACAACTGTACACCTATTAAAGACTAAAATTATGCAGAATTTTTAAATTATGTTTAAACGACGTATAGTTAAAATATTACACCTAATAAATAACTCCGAATACTGACAGCTTCAAGCAAAAGTAATTGTCTATAAGTTAAAGTCAATTAACTGAACGAAAATAATATTTTATGATTAAATATTACAGATTTTTTAATTTTTTTATTTGTAAAAATGAAAAGAAATAATTATATAATGAAAAAGTTAAATAAAAAAGCAAATATAAATTATAGACTAGCAAACAGATCAAATAAAGGTTTTTCCAAAGAATACTTTTAAAGATAATAACCTTATATAAAAACCATTAAAAAGAAAAATAATAACATTTAAATATAATTTAATTCTTTGAAATCAACAAATATAACAAAAAATAAAATACTTTTTATAGAACATGCTATAAAATTGGCTAAAAAATATCATATATTTATTGGGAAATTAATAAATTGATTTTGCCGCAGGTAATTGAACTTGCACAATTGAACTTGCAATCAGTAATATTTGATAATATTTATTGCATATTTGCCACATTCAATTGGCCATAAGAGATTGCATTTTCCCATTTTCCTCTGCCAAGACGTTGTTGAGCAAAAAGTTGCAAAATGGCAGCAAAAGTAATAATAAATATGAACACAAATATAAATACATAATTTTCATTTGGATGCATTTTCCGGCTGCCTGCTCATTCATAAAACTGCAAATATAAAATAATAATAAAATGCGAAATCAAAGGCAACTGCAACTGCCACAAGTGAATGCAGCCAACTTGCCCCATCCCCCCCTGTTTATCCATTAAATAGACTGCCAATTTTTGTAGATTTTTGTTGAAATACTTGTGGGGGCATTGAGCTGTATCTTTGAGATACACAGCGTTCTACGTGCTACGTTCTACATTCAACGTTCTCCATTCTCCATTTGCCTTATGAGTTCAAGTACAACCGGCAACTCTGCCCCCTCTTTCCCCCTCTCTCTCTCTGCTTGCCACGCGGCGTGTTTGTTGCAATTACAAACATTTTGCAACTTTTCAACACATTTGCCGCATCATTAAAAAAGTCGAAGCCAAAGCGCAGAGCAAATCTCACGCACCACAAAAAAATTAAAAGAAAACCCAAATGAAAACACAAAATTTTCACTGCCCGCGGCAGCAAAAAAATAAAACAATTTTCGGCACAATTTTCAATTAGCTGTCGGGCAGCAACAAATAAATGGAAACATGGAAATGTAAATGAAAATTGTTTAACAAATAAATTAGCAGCTGAACACAATTTGGAAATTGTATTTTGATTTGATTTTGTGGCATTGCCAAAAGGGAAACTCGAGCAACGGCAAAACTGAAATCTATACACTGGAAATTCTAATTTGTATTTTGTTGGGATTTTTATTTCATGTTCATATTTTCAATGCATAATTTAGACCATTAAAAGAAATTAATTTGAATTTTTTTTCTTTGTTTTTAATTTTTTCTAAGTGTAATATCAAACTTTAAAACAAATTTGATTTTTAGATTATTGTTATAATAATAAAAATAATCATAATATTATTTCAATTTGCCGAAATGCATTTTTTTTACTTTTAAATTAAATTCATTTATAATTTTTTTTTAATTTCTCCAAGTGTATTTCTTAGACTTTTAAATTCAATTGCTTTATATGCATATAATTTTTGGCATTTTATTACCTGTAGTTTTTTTTTGCGCTGATTTCCGCTTGATTTCAATTACAAATTTTGCACTGAGGACGCGCAGTTTTTGCTAGCTGATTTATGCGCTGAGAAGTAAGCAGAAATGTCAGCTGGTCCGCTGTGATTAGCCTTAATAACTGTCACTATCTTCACTTAATGCACTCGCCACACACGCGGAGTATTTTCCTCTGTTTTTTTTTTTAGCTTTTGTTTTTGTTTTTACTTTTCTTTTGATTTGGAATTATTTTCTTTTATCTTTTGGGGGGAAAAATCGAGCGAAAACGCGACCGTACGCCTTGGCGTGCGACGTGTGTCTGTTGGGAAAACGAAAAATCTAAAACTGAAAATGAAAATTTCTCAGCTAACGCCAGATACTCGCGAGATGAGCGAGAGATAAACAGACAGCGAGAGCGGCAAACAGAGAGACAGAGAAAGAGAGAGAGAGAGAGAGAGACCGAGTGTGCCTAGCGGGTTTATGAGAGGACGACGACGACCTTTGTTGTAGCACCAAGAGCTCTGTGTGTGCGTGTGTGTGTGTGCGTGTGTGTATGACTGTGTGTGTTCGTGTTTGTGTGAAGGTGAGCTGCTATTCATGTGTTGTGTGGCTGTGTGCGTGCGTGAGCGCTTGCAAAATGTCAAATTGTAAATAAACGAAAATGCCCAAATATAAACTGTTATACGCTGTTATACAGCCGCACAGTGGCGGCGGTAACATAGGATATGTTACAATTTATGTAATATGAAAAAATGTACCTAATAATATACTCAAAATAGTTAAAATAAAAAGAAACAAATAATAAGAAAAAAAATAAATACAATTAAACAATCCTATAATATATATATAAAATAATAGTTTAAAATAATATATAATATTAATTTACAAAATAAATACATAAATAATTTTGTACATTTTTTCTCAATGTTTTATCTTTAATTAAATTCGATTTAACACTGCACTTTAATTAAGTTTTATACTTCAATTAAATTTGTATTTTAAATGTTGTATATAATATCTTACAGCAATTGTTTAATTTAACATTACTAGTATTATTTTATAATTTAGTTTTTGATATATTTTTTATGATTTAATTTTCATTTTATTTTATTTGTTGCAATCTTTTAATATTAAATACATTATTCACTTAAATTACTATAAATTTGTTATGAATATTAATTTATTTATTTATTATTAATGTTAAACATTTAATATTATTATTTTGTTTGCTTTTTACATTTCCCCTCTAGCACGCCTCTGCCCTGGCGAATTATGCGCCTTCGCCCCACTGTTATACGTGAGCTTTTTTTGTCATGCTGCACACGTTGCGTTCGACGCGCTCTCTGCCGCTCTCTCACGCAGCAGCTGGCGCTCTCTTCAGCTCGGGCGCTCTCTTCGCTCTTCGCTCTATTCGGGCAGCTTTTGTTTTTGTTTTGGCGAAACTTTCGCAGTGCAAAGTTACGGCAAATGTTTTGATAAGAGCTCTCTCTCTCTCTCTCTCCGCATCTCTCTTTTGCTGCTGCTCTCTCTTTAGCTGCCGCTCTTATTAGTTAAATAAACATGCGGAACTATTTAAAAGGGCTTGTGGCAGCGGGCGGCGAGGGCGGAAGGCAGGGAAATGGGCGCGTAATAGTTTGGGCACACGACAAGTGGCTTTAAAAAAAAGTAGGCGTGTCATGCCGGCGACGTCGGCAGTGACAGCGACCGAGGCAGCGACGCCGACGTCGACGCACAAGCTAATGTCGTCTAATCAACGACAAAAACGGGCAGAGAATCAAATAAAAATTGCCAATTTTTGATTTGTTTATTTTGCCGTTTCGGTTTTGCGTGTGTCTGTATGTATGTGTGTGTGTGTGTGTGTGTGTGTGTATGGGTGTGTGTGTGTGTTGTGTGTGTGATTTGAATTACAGTTGCAGCCAAGAATTTTTATATATGATTTTAAATTTAATGTTCTGAGGTTGAGCGTACGTGAGGAAATTGACGACGCATCAAACGAACAGACAGACAGTCGGTCGGAACAGTCGGACGGAACTGACGGACGGAAAAGACGGACAGGCTAAGTAAACGCGCATGTGTTTGCTAAATATATATAGACTATATTTTACACTTGAAAAATTTTTCATACGAAATATAATATAATATATATAATTATATACAGTTAAAGCTTGAATAAAAATTTTTGAATAAATTAAATGGAAAGTTTTAAAATTAAAACCGTAATTACAACAAGATTTAATAAAATATTTTAAATGTAAATTTTATAAAAAAATTTCAATCAAAAATTTATTTTTCCCACTTTCAAAATTTCCAATCAAATTGTACGGTTACGCCTTGATCAAAAAATATATTTGCTTTATAGGGTCTGCCACGCCTTAAACAAAGTTATTAACCCCGTTTTTACCCACTTCCTTGGTAGAGGATATAACAAATGCTATCTAACAATATAAGAGTGTTAATTATAAATAAATATTTAATAAATAATAAAATACAACTTCAGTCAAGCTTTTCTTCAAAGATTGTATCAGAATTTTCCAATATTTGTGTTTAAAATGTTCTCAGTGTAACTACAACTATATTTTGGTTTGGTTTCGTCTATTTGCTTATTTCTTGACATTCAATATTGCATGAAAAATCGAACGATATGGAAAAAATTGAATATATATAATATATATGTGGCACAAATAGACGGAGGAACTGCTAGCTGACCCACATTTGCTAAGCTGATTGACAAGGTGAGAAGCACGCGTGGCAGTGGGAAAAAGCAAAAAGTATCTCACGGATACAACGTGCAACAAAAGGAGGCGAATGCTGCACGGCTTTTAAGCTGCCAGATGCTGCTGTTGATTGATTGTTGTCCTCAAGGTCGCAGACGGACAACAAAAGATATGCAAATCATGCGCTAAGAGAGCTTTTGTCTGTCTCAAGCTCCCCAGCACCCTCTGGCACCCTCTGGTACCCTCTAGTACCCTCTAGCACCCTCTGCTCACCCTTACACAGCTTCCACTATGAACTATGCGCCATAAAGTTGCTCGCATTATGGTACAAAGTAATTTCATTGCATATTTATTTGCTCATAAAATACAACAACAATTAGACAGACATTCCAAGACTCGCTGGCAACACGCCCAGAGGGCGGATGGGGCAGGAGCGGGTTCAGAGGTCTGACCAACTAAATAAATTTCCCTGCAATTGTTTATTTTTTCCCAAACAAATCAGCGAGCATTAAAAACAGCGGAGCGCCCACAAAATATGCCTCGCATAACATTAACATCCGGTAAAGTGCGGGCACTACGGGAGGGAGGGGGTGAAGAGGGTGCCTAGAGGGTGCTAGAGCATTTTCTTTGAAGCAGACGCAGGTGCTGGAAAAGTTTCCTCAGGTATTTCACACAAAGGTCACATTGGTGCTGGAATAAAAACAAACTATTTGCAGGCAATTAAATCGAAAATAATCGGTTGATTGATATCGATTAATGCGCAATGAAAATAAAAGTACAAGGAAGAATTTGAAGTGATGTACTCCTAAAAGTAAAGCGATTTTATCAAAAGAAACTGCTCAAAACTTGATTTAAACAAAATGTTATCGATAAATTGATATCGATTAATGATTAATTTTCGTTAACGTAGAGTAGAAGTAGGGGAGAAGTGGGCATGGTAGATTTGAAAAAGCATACATTTGATTCAAGAACAAGGCAAGCGCTGATTCTAATAAATTTCGGCTATAACTGCCTGGTGACATAAGACTCGTTTCGCAGATTAAAGCTATTTATATTATGACAGCCCATTTCCTTATAAATATTACAATAATAATCTTGCTATACTCAGACGTGTCATATGCTACATTGTAGGGCGCCTCGTAAACCACAAAAAACACAGAAATGCCCCAGAAGTAGTCACAAATTATAATTATCGGGGCATAGAAATAATTTGCATAAGTCAAGCAATTCGCAATTCTTATGATAATACGCAAATAATGAAGTCAAATTTATCAGAACGGTGGGCAGGGCGTTTTTTTTTTGGGCCGAATGACAGCGAAAGGCGCATAATAAAAGCTGAGAAAAGCGCAAAACAATTGCAAAATGTAGGCGAAAATGAAGAGAAATGAACAATTTACGTGATTGCCACGTAAATTTTCAACGGAAAAAAATTATCCGTCGGGGGGTAGAGGGAGCCCCAAAGGCGACTAGACTTTCGGTACCCGCATTCTTGGCGCGTGTTGGCTGAGAAAGCGTATGAAATGCAGCCAATCGCATGAAATTAAAATTATAAAAACAATTTTTCCTCTATACGTACTTATTATGATTTATTTATAAAACCCGTCACTGACGATGACGATGACGATGATGATGATGATGATGATGATGTAGCGAAGGATGAGAATCGAACACGAGCGACCAAAAAGTAAAAAAAAAAAAGAAATAAAAAAAAACGGGAAGCATAATAAGCGTGTAGAGCTACTTGATGGTGTTGCAGCTGTTAATACCCTAGCTAATAGCTCTACTGGGAGCAATATAGCGCATTGATTCATAAGCTTGTAGAATATGCTGAAACTATAGTAAACAATATGACTAACAGGGTGCAGCATCAATAGAATTATAGTAAGTGGAGAAATGAGAGCTTTAAAGCTTTAAAACTGTTTTGAAACCATACTTGAAATGATATAGACTTTTTAGATATAAAAATAAAAAGACTTTCTGTTATAAAATATTAAATAGAAACCTTATTGAAAAGGAAATCTTATATGAATCTTATTATACCCTATGAAAAATGTTTAAAAATGGTTAATAACACCTTAACATTTCATATGATAAATGGCTTATTTCTGGATGAATCCCGCTCAAATTTGCAAACAAGCTGCTTGAAAAGTTGACTAACTCTGGTAAGACGTGACTAAGCTCTTGGCCAACAATTGGTTAGGGTATTCGAGCTGAAAAGCTGCTCAATAATGCCCGCGGAAAAGCGCGCGACGCGACGTCAAGGAGCGCACAAAAAAGATGATGAAGGGAATTTCCTGTGCTAAAAACGTTTTAATTTATTAATGAGATTTATTAATAGTAGGTGAGCACAAAGGTGAAAACTCAAGAGGTTGAACCATACCGCTTACCACTAACCCCCCGTATGCCTTAACCCTTGGAACCGTCAAGTAGTTCGGCTTGTTTGTAATTAAACTGAGAAATTATGCGCCCTTTTTATACACTTGAAGTACGTGAGAGTGTGTGTGACGGTGTGTGTGTGTGTGTGTGTGTGTGTGTGTGTGTGTGTTTTTTCACCCACCCACCTCCTAAACACCACCCACGAGCTGTTGGTTCGCTGGAATTCCGTTACGCTCTGCGGTAATGAGTGAGGGGTAGGGGAAATGAAGGGGCAGGGGTTTGGGAGCTGGGAGAATTATTTGCTTGTTGTGCCGTCTGTTGAGTGCTTCAGTGGTTCCATGTTTATAGGTGCCAGAAAACAACAGACGCCCGACATAGCAAAAGAGAAAGAGAGAGAAAGAGAAGTAGAGAAAGAGAGAGGAGGAGAGAGAGAGGGAAGCATAAAACAAACGTGAGACAAGATAATGGGCATGTTATGGCCTGTACAGCGGGCATATGGCACATTAGCCAAGATATATGACAACTCGCCATTCGCATTACGGTGGCAATTAAATTGCCCACCTGATGCATATTTCACATGATTTGTCACACTGTGCAGCGCTATGAATTTCAAGTGCCTTCCCTCTAAAAACAACAAATCATATTTATTATTATTAACGAATAAATATTATTGGAATAAAATGTTTTTCACAATAATATTATTCATTTATTATGATACAAAAATACTCTGAGGTTGTCCGTAAGGCTGCAGTCGAAAGCAATTTATAATACGCAAATTTTCTGTAAAAAAAAAACTTACATAATAGTTTAAAAAAAAAACTTTTCGTTAAAAACAGTATTGTTCTCAAAAAATTTTCTAATAAGATTTAACAACTTTATTTTAATTCATATTTAAAGTTTAAATTAATTGTATTCTAATTTCATATTCTTATTAACTTTAATTTAGTTCAATTTATAAAATATTCATTCATCATAAAAAATAATTTATTGCAACAAAACTTAAGGGAAAATTTCTGGTCTTCATGCTTCAAATAGCAACAAGAATATAAAAGTAACTAAAAATAAGTCTATAAAGGTTTTACCTATTTTGTTGGCAGAAAATATTTTATTTTTAAGTTAAGGAAATAATGTTTTAAAGCAAAAATCGTATAGAATATTAATTTATTCCAAGAAAAATGAATTTCTTAATTATAGGATAATTTATTTTTATTGAATTTAATTAGAATGCATTTCATTTTAATGTTTTTTCTGTTCTAATTTTAAAATTCAAATTTATAATATTTGTATTGTTTATTTTTATTTTTTCCAGTGTACCCATCAATCAGTCAAGTGCAACGCTTCGACATTTTCCCAGCTGCTGAGCGCTCGTCTTACAATGTTAATTGCTGAACTAACTACCGAAACAGTTCGCCTTCACTGCCACGCCCACCCACCGCCCCCTGGTGACCCAATGTGCTGCGAGTTAATCAGTAACTTAAGGCGCTGATTAGTCGAGTGCACGTAACGTTAACCTCTCTCTCTCGCTCGGCCCCCGCTTATCGCTCGCTCGCTCGCTCATGTGTGAAGCGCAGCCCACCCCCACCCACAAGCAGCGGAATAAGAAGAAGCAGCAGAGGCAGAAGAAAAGCTACTCAAAATACTTGATATTAATTGGCATTTTATTGTTGTCTCGGCAGCAGCGGGCAGCGACGCCAGCAGCGACGCCGCCGGCAACGATTACGGCATCTCTCAAGGTGCTTTTGACCAAGCTGCGCTCAGTCGGGGGGATGATCAGCAGCGCGCTCTCTTAAGCTGCGGCGCTCTTTGCTCAATGTCAGTGTTGACAAATCTGACTGTTTTTGTTGAGCACTTGCTAGAAAAATTTTGAAATTGCGAAAGCGGAAATTCTGACTTGTTTTAGAAATAATTCAGATTTTAGTCGGTAAATTTTTTTAATTTTTCGAAAATTTATGCAGATATACGTAACTACAGTAGAATCCGGTTATAACGACGCCGCTTATAGCGTCCGTCCGGTTATTGCGTCGAAAACTCGATGGCTTGGTTGGTCCCCATACAAACTTATATGAAACGGCCTCCGCTTATAACGTCTCCGCTTTTAGCGACAAACCGCTTATAACGACGAGATTTTTCACAATTCAACCGGATATTGCGACGTGCCGAACAAAAAAAAAACTTTAAAGAGGAAAATTTGATTTATTTAACAATGCTAAAAGAAGCAAACAAAATTATGGATTTTGTGTTTTTTCAATACGAAAAAGAAACAAAATCATGGATTTTGTCTTCCGGATATAACGACGTAAAATCGTCGGTCCCTTGAAAGTCGCTATAACCGGATTCTACTGTATTACATTTTTTTGTTTTGATTAAAAAATTAATTTGTTTTATTTTAAAACCTATTACGAACATGGCATCCAAAAAATTAAAAAAAAAAAATTTTTTTTGCTCCTTTCGGATAGTGCGTCTTCCGGATATAACGACGTAAAATCGTCGGTCCCTTGAATGTCGCTATAACCGGATTCTACTGTATTTTGATTGAAATTAGTTAGTAATATAAAACAAAAAATCATCTGTGAATATTCACAAACTAATATAATTTATATAATATTTTGTATTTATTTATTTGTTAATTTATTTATTTATTGTATTGCCTTCAAAATAAAACAAATAAAACAGACAAGTAATTTTGAATTATGTATTTTAAATTGAAGATGTTATGGACAATCATCGATCAAAATAATGAGAACCAGTCTATAATTGTTCCTTATTTTAGTGTGAATTTTGTAAGGTTTAAAAAAAACTGACAAAAAGCTAAATCGTTGTTGAAAAAAATCTAAATTCCTGCTTTCCGTAGTTTTAGCCAAATCTGGTGGAAAAAAAGCGTACTTGGCAACACTGCTGCGCTTGCCAAAGCACGGCTCAGTCAGCTGAGCGCGTGAGAGCGCCGATCGACTGCGCGCTCTCTTAGCTAAGCTTTGCTCTCTTTGCTGCCGCTGTTGTTGTTGCCCGCCATGTTATTCAATAATTTCTGTTTGCGTTCTAAATTTTTTGATTCACGCACACACGGACACACCCACCCAACAGAGTGTGTGTGTGTGTGTAAACAAAATATATACATACGCACTCACAATTATTTGCTTATTTGTCACTTTAATAAAATAAAATGCCATTAATTACCTTTTGCTGCGTGACTGACGCTGGCGCCGCTGCTGACGCCGACGCTGACGCTGGCAGCGGGAGAGCGCGGATTTGGCCAAAAAGCTTTGGCTGGGCCTGCCGCTGCTGCTGCAACCCTGCTGCTGCTTGCTGCTGCTGCTGCTGCTGAGCCGCTGAGAGAGCTTACGCCAAAGAGAGCAAGAGCGGCAGAGAACGCGCTCTCTCTCTCTTGCGCTGCGCTCTGTTATGAAGTAATAACGAACGAAAAAAAATCTGCCGCACTCTTCGCACTTTCAGCTGCTGCTGTTGCTGGCCTGCTCTTGCTGTAGTTGTTGTTGTTGTTATTGAAATGAGAATTGTTTTTTATGCTTCACTTGCACAAGCGCCGCCAAAAATAAAAAACAAACGCCACCAACAACTGCAAAACGCCACGGATTTCTCTCCGATTTTTCACACACCTTTATATTCCCGAATCACACGCAATTTGTTTGATTATTTTGTGCATTTATTGCAGCCTCTTTTTTATCCGTGCAGCGCCTTTAAAAAACAGCAACAAATGCTGCGAAAAATCTGAGGCGAAGCCAAAACACGGGAACACGCGACGGGCGACGGAACAGCGACGCAGCAGAGACGAGACGTCCGTCCTCAGCAAAAGTTTCTCGCGCTTTGAGAGCTTGGCGTACAAACCAAAGCAACGCCAGCAACAAAACGTGCGAGCGCAAGAGAGTGGCGACTGCAAAATACCCTGTATGAATTTTTAAAAAAGAGAATTAATAATTTAATGATAAGCGGTGGGGAAAGGGTATAGTAAATAACAATAATAACAACAAATATAATATAATTATATAAAGCAGCGATTAGCAAACACCCTGTAAAAATATATATATAAATAGAGCATATATAAATGATATGTTAGCAAGAAAAAAATACACTAAACAAAATAATTAATTATATTAATTATTAAACAACAAAATGTTTAAGACGCAGAGATTAGCGACTGATTTTACTCTAAAAACAATATACCCTGTTAAAAAATATTCGCTCATTGTATATGTTAAGGTAATTTTGATAAAATCAATCAGTAAAGTTATCTATAGTAAAAAACAAAAAAATATAATTAAAATATAATTTTATTTATTTTTTCAAGTCACCAATATACCCCATCAGCTGCGCTGCCTGCAGCTCATAACAAGCCCGCGCGTGCGATAGAGAGAGCATGCGCAGAGCGCAACAGTTGCAGGCTGAGAGAGAGCGCAAACATTTTATGCCCGCAAAAGCTTTGAGATCGGTTTTAAATTCCATAAAATGCATTTTAAAATCAATTAAATTAAATAAAAATTAATTAAATATATTTTGCTATAAAAATATATAAGCAAAGCAGCGAAGAAAAATAAATAAAACTGAATATTAAACATGTAAGCAAGTGTGACCAAAGCAGGCAAAGAACAGAGACGCGCTCTCTCTCTGAGCGCAAGCTGGTCACCCTAATAACGCGACAAGAGCTGATTTGCAGTGTTAGAAAAGGCTGAAAGTCAGGCGCGCGTAATTTGAAAGCAGCTCGAAAAATTTACAAAGTATTTACAAGTAAATAAAATTCTGAATTAAACAAAAACCTTTTAAAAATTAAATATTTAATTTTGGAAATTAATAAAAATACTTAACACTTTGCTGTATTTTCAAACTAAATGCTTATTAAAATAATTCTGTAACTAAAATTGTATAATAAAAAACACCAAGTTTTGTTTTTGTTGTTGTATATATTCCATATATTTTGCATATATATATTTTATATTTGTTGGTTTGTTTCGATTTTTTAATTTTTGTTATTTCACTTTACACAATAAAAATTACGCTGCTTTCACAACAAAAACAATTTGTGGTACTTATCGATATTATAGTATTATAAATTTCGTGTCAATAATTTTGATAAGAACTCTCTTTGATTTTGCTATAGACGATTTATATATAAATATGCAAATAAACACAGTTTTTTCGATAAATGTTAATGTCGCAGGATCGATAATTATGTTTGTTTGTTTGTTTGTTGTAAATTATATAGATAGAGTTATATATACAATGAGTCAGCGAATTGAGTCTCAACTTAAGATAGAGTTTTAAACATAGTTCATTAGATAATATTTAAAGCAACTTAAGCTTAATTGTTAAGAGTTGTGTGTTATCGTTATCGTGATCGTTAATCGATTGCAGCGGTAAAACTGAAACTAACGAGAGCTATTAACTTTTTAAAACACATACATAATACACATATATCGATATTTTTTTAGTTATATAGCATATGGTATAATTTCAATCAAGTGTGGCCAGAGTGCGACTACTAATCGATAGCTATCGATAACTATTGTGGAATTTATGTGTAATAATCATAATATTTGCCTCATCCTCATGCAAACTTTAACTTGTAACTGTGATGTGGGCTAATCGATAGCTCTTTCTACTTATGTTAAGGATTAGCTGGATAAGGGTGTTCGGGGGATGTTTAGGGGGTGTTTAACATTGCGATTAATATGCTTAAAGACTTAAGTTCTATATATTTGGTGTAACTTTTTGAGTTGTTTGTGTGTTCTTTATAATTTGCTTTTATCGTTTATCGATATCATTTAGTTTGCAACTGTTATACATGTATGTGTGTGTTGGTGTGTGTGTGTGTGTGTGTGTACTACTTATAACTGTTATAATAATGCGCGTTCTTCCGATTCTCCTGCTTTTCTCGCTCTCTGCGAAAACTAAATATAATACAGTTTCTCTAATTAAATTCTGCTTCGACCTCGACGACCCTCTTCCAAAGTGTTAGACACGGCACAGTGGTTCTACTCTCTCTCCTCTCTACTTTCTTTCCTCTCTCTCCTCCCTCTCTACTCTTTCTTTTTCTTTCTCTCCTGCCGCGTTAGACGCTTAGATGGGCGATATGGAGAGCGGTGCAGCCGCCGTATCCGGCATATATTCCTTGAGAAGATCGCGCAGTCGCAAAATCTCGCGTCCAGCCGCCGCCAGATCTCCCTGTAGAGACATTTCCCGCTCCCGCAGACGCTTGATATCCCGCTGGCAGGTCTGTAAGAGAAATCCGGTAATTAATAACACTATTCCCAATAATTCTCTCTCAGTTTCTCTCTCTACTTACCACATTTTGTCTCAGCAGATCGAGTTTGTCGCACTTGAGTCGCGTCACCTCCTGCCGTAGGTTCTCTATCATCATGATGGTCTCGTTGCTCGGAGAACTGCCCATCATGTTGCTCTGCACCCCCTCCAGGCACAGAGAGCACGCCTTGGTCGTCGCCTCCGCTGAGCTCATGCTCTCCAGACCCGTATCGCTGTCGATATAGGCGGCACCTCCGTCCAGATGTCCCATCATCGGATCCAAATCGACACTGTTCAGACTGGAATCATCGCTGGTTTCGGACATCGTGGCCACGGCCACGCCCACAATGCCGCCATTTTGTGCTGCGCTCACAGCCGCAGAGGCCACGCCTCCCATAACGCCTACTCCATTCTGTTGAGACATTCCGACTGTATGCGGGGGAGCGTGAGAACTGTTGTTGTTATTGTTGTTATTATTGGCCGGACGTGAGGTTATATCCGGCGAGGAGGAAGTCGATTCGTTAGAGGATTTCGATTTCGACGATGACTTCGAGGCGGTGCGACTGCAGCTCTGTGTGGAGAGAAATCAGAGGAAGAACGTGAGATAGGAGCTTTAGGATGTTGTCGACGGAATCATGGGGAATTATCCCTCCGAACGAAAAAGCCATTTTTGTACAACTTTGAACGCGCATAACTTTGCCAAAACTCAACCCATTTTCAAGCGGTATGGATTTTTCTCAATCATTTGAGTGCGAAAGTAAAATTGAAAGGATAAATCAAAGAAAACACATTTAAAATTTTTTGCGAACATTTTAAGCTCTACCCCTTAAAAAAAATGCAATTTTTGGGAAAAAAATTTTTTGTTATAAAATCGTAAGAATCGATGTATAAACGAATTGTATTGCAAAATTATGCAGAGAAAACCAAACATGGCAGAATTTGGTCGAAAAATGTAGATTTTAGGGCCAATATTGGTAATATGGAGGATTATCCTTCCCTGCCCCAGGTTGACCTTTCTCTTTTTAACCCTAGAAGAGTTTTCTCACCACTCTTCCTATAAAAACTTACATTTAGATTGGGTGTTTGTGTCTCCGGCTGTGGCTCCTTCTTCGCATTGAGTGTGCCCAGCTTGGTGTTGACGCTGAACTTCTCCGGTGCCCCATTGCCAGTGTCTACGCTCTGGGAGCGTACTCTCATGATGAGAGCCTTTTTGACAGTGTCAATGAAGCGTGTGCCGGCGTTGCCTCCACCGCCGCCGCTGCTCTCGGACTTGGGTGTCTCTGGTGTGGGACTGCCAGCCAGAGTCTGCGACAGATCGGCGCCAAGGAAATCGCGTGTTTTCTCCTTGAGCTCCTCGACGAGATTCTGGAGCAGAGAGGAGCGTGTGCGCAGCTCGAGCTTGGCAAACTTCTCGGCCTTGTAGCAGGCGTTCTCCGCATTAATAAGCTTCGTCAGCAGAAACTCCTTAAACTCCTGACCCTTTCGGAACACCGAGGGACTGGGCAGCGTGGGTCCAAAGAAGGGCACATCGTCGCGAGCTGTCACGCTCACCTTGTACCGGGTGTGAGATGTGTTGGGCTCCAGGGGCTGTACCACGATGAAGGCGTGCAGAAAGTGACTGGCAATCATGTCTGGGGAGAAGGGGGTGTTCGTCTCCTGGAACACAATGGCGACAATGTCGTTGCCAATGTGTCGCTTACGCTGCAGCTGCTGGGGATCGCCCTCGGTGTGGGGCAAGAGCGTGGAGACATGGAACATGATCTCACGCTCCTTGAAGACCTCATAGACAGCCGTGTCGCCGGTATGACCATTTTGTATATCCAAACCGCCACGGTAACCCTTGTGCTCCTTGAGCCTGATACGTTGTCCGAGAACATCCAGGAACTCCTCAAATGCCGGCGATGTCTGCTGGTTGCCGAAGAGCTCCTCCTCGGTGGTCTGACCATACCGCTGATAGAGCACGCCGAACTTGAAATGGGAAACCAAGACATGCTCATCGTAAACACTGATCAGCTGCGAGGCCTTGGGGCAAACGACGGGCATAAAGTTGTCCACCTGTATCTGTTCGTTCAACAGACGCACCATCTTCGAAGGACTCGGTTGGGCGCCCAGACAGGACACCGGTATCTGCTCATGCATGGTGCCAGTTCTCAATCTCAGGAGTATGCGCATATGCTCCTGATTTGCCACGTTCTCCGTCTTGATGGAGATGAGCACCGGGCCCAGTTGTTCGTCGTGTCCCACCAGATTCGAGTGCTCCCTGGCCGCATAGAACCGTCTGTAGCATTTGGCCGTATCATCCGTCTCAAACTTGGCCATCCAGGTGGTCTGCGGCAACTGTGGATTCCCACGGGAATCATAGCTACACTCATGCTCAGTGCCGTCCAGCCAATAGCCGCCGTGTAGGGGCAGCAAGATCATCGGATACGGTGCCTGCTTGGACAGCGCCTCCTCCAGCAGTCGCTGCGAGGCGGGTATGGCCGATACGATCGATGAGTTCGACGACATCGATGACTGCGACTGATAGTGATGTCCATTCGACAACAGCTGACCGCCGCTTAACTGTGGAGATGCCGGCGTTGAACTGGCTGCCGAACCAGAAACCGAACTGCCGGAGTGGTTCATCGAATGGCGGAGGGTGGCCCTCGAGCCCGAGTGCTGCAGTCCGCCATTGTGGCCAGCATCGTGTGGGGAATGCGGTTGTGGAACACGCTCATCGCTGGCATTGCTACCGCGATGGTTCTGCAAAAGAGAGAGCGTCGAAAAAGACAGATTAGCTTCAGAGTTGATTAGAGGAAGGTTTTTTGAATGAAATTTGTTTAGGAATGAAATGTAGACCTTCCTATCCTAGTCATTTTTTAAGAAAGAAAGGAGTCCCAATAAAGCAGTAGATAACTTATACTCTCAGGAAAGGAATGGAGATTTCCAGATACTTTCAACATTCTTCTTTCTTATTAAGTAATTACTTCTCTAATAACTCTGGCGAGCTCTCAAAAGAGTAAGCGATATTGGGGAACGGGGACAATTTGTTTTAGAATCTAGACAAAAGACGTAAACTTTTAAGGAGTGGAACGGAGACTTTGTTTCCAATCGAAGGCATACACTTCCTCTTCCTCTTGCCCTTCTTAAATACTCCTCTCAAATTACTTAACAGCAGTTGCAATTGGCAGCTGGCAGACTATTAAATCAAGGCACGAACTATCGATGAACCCGTAAGACGTAAGACACACAGAAAGGAAAGCAAGTTGCCCTAAACCCAAACCGCTTGGCCAATTCGCGCTGGCTAGCAGCCAAATAGCAAAGAATAGCTTGGCAACTGGCAAAACAGACAAATGCGATATGAATAGCTGCGGAATAAAAGAAGTTTTTAATACATATATTCCGAGGATGGGATGGGAAAGGAAAGTATAGCTGAGGAGAGACTAAAGTCGAGGCTAACAGTAGGTTAGCTGGCGCCAGAGTCATGTGCGTTGTTCTACGCTTGCTTGTCAACTGAAAATGTTGCCTTAATGTTATCAAAATTTAACTGTCTTTGGTATACCATCCAAACTCTCTCCGGAGCCTGCTAACCCGTTTTGAGTTGGCGTAAATCCCGCCACAAAGGTCGCCCACATGCGCGTATTTGTTTTGAGCTAACAAAATTGCAGTTTGGCTTTGGCTGCGACTCTGCCATTATCCAATTCAGTCAAATCCATGTAGAGCTCAATTAAGGGGGAGGGAGGGCAGAGGGGAGCTGCAGAGGCAGAGGCAGGCTAGCATTTGCATAGCTTGTAGGCGCCCTCTGGCGGGGGGCGTACACAACTACGATAATTGCATGAAATTATAATGCAGCCATGCGCCTCGATTTACTCTAGAGAGGGAGAGCGGAGGCAAGAGACAGAAGGATAGTCAAAAAGAGAAGGGGAGAGGGGAAGAGAGGAGCGTGTGTGTTTCTGCTTGGCGTGTGCCACGTAGGAGTAGCTAATCCTACACAAAAAGCCAAGTCAAAGCCTGTTCCCTATTCCCTATTCCCTCCCTGTACCCCATGAGCTCTGCAATCAAGTCAATACATGGATCTTTGCCTTATGAGGACCTAGTAAATTATGCCCAGCTCAATTTAGTTATGCTGCGAATCACTAAATTATAGCCTTCAAAATTATTAAATTAGCTCCAGAGAAATAGCAAATTTCCTTCCCTAAAAAATCCTATAAAAATTATTAATAAATTTACTTGCCTTAAAAAATTACTAAATAAGCTCGAAAGAAATAAATTCTAACACTAACGACTTCCACCGAAAGACTTAAATTGAAAGACCAGAATAATAAATTATCATCTCCCTAACTCAGTAGTTTTCTAAATATTTACATATGTATGTAAAAATTATAAATATTTTTTTAAGCTTACTTCTTGATTCTAACTAAATTTGTCTTCTAACAAACTCTACGGAAATTTGTTTTACTTTTTTCATACAAATTACAAGTTCCAACTAAACTTTGTAAACAAGATGAATGACATCCGGTTTTTGATAGATTCGTTTTGTATATAACAAAACTTAAGCAGACCCTAAAAAGAGAGATTGTAGAGCAACTTCAACAATGAAATAAATTACAATTTAATTAAAATGAACGCTACTGAAGGTCAACCCTTCGAATACCGAATATCTTTTCAAATGTAAATTAAATTAAATTGATAATTTGATGAATTATTAACCACTCCTTCAAAACTCATGATGAGATATTGAATATATAATTATATCATTATATTAAGATATGAACGCTCTAAAACTTGAACATCAAGTTAGATATCAGATGTAACATAGCAAATTATTTTAAGAATCCTCAATCGTTCAGATTATATTGAAGACTTCCCCCTTATCCTTCTATTTAATCCTCATCATCCTGATCATGATAAAGGGTTATTCCCTATTATTCAATCAAATTTTCTACTCCCTTTCACCTTTTGTTGTCATCATAAATCTTAAAAAATCTTCTTTCTATTTCATCAGCCCGAGCTTAATCAATTATGAATGACTGCAGTTTACTCGGAAACATTCAAAAACACTCATAACGAAGGTCAACCCTTCGAATATTGCATCAGAGTTTCGAATGTATTCATTTGATATTCACATTAGTTTTGATTGCAATTTAAGTGCAGTTTTTTCCTTAATGAATTGCATTGTCAGCATTTGGATAAATAGATGAGTGATTGAATGCAGACAAACGAATAACGAATAACGAATGCACTCAAACGGGAGCAGCGTGTGAAACAACAACAAAAATTATGCAAATGTTGCAATAGATAAAACGAGGCAAGAGACAGAGAGACAGAGAGACAGAGAGAGAGAGAGACAATAAAAATGCATGTGGCAATTGATGAAGGGAATTAATAAAATTTGTTGTAACTTGAAACGAGACAGCAGGGTTGCCACAGAGCGGGCGGCAGGGTAACCCTGGCTAAATGGAGCAGTTTGCTCTGTCTCACGCTTTGTTGGCTTCACTTTAAATGTAGCCATCTCGCTCGTGCTTGATCTTCCCTCTCTCTCTAATGAAGCGAATGGATAAATAGATGGATAAACAGTTCCGACTTTTTGTCTGGGCTTGGCTTATATAGAAAGGGGAGGGGAGGGGAGGGAGTGGGAAAGGCAGGGAAAGCGTATGAGTCATTTGTGGACAAGTCTTAATTTCCCTGTATCCAGACAGGAGTGTCGGATTGGGAGAGGGGAAGAGAGAGGGCAGGCAATGCTTCGGCTTAATTGTCAAGATATGTTGTCTCTAATTTGATGAGATTTGTGTGGGATAAGAGTGGGAGAGGGGAGTGAGATTGGGAAGTGAGGAAGAGACCGATAGCGACTGTTGGAGCAGGGGTATTTGTCTAGCTTTTGTCTAATTAAAAACGCATTGCCTTAGGAAAACTATGTCTAATTGAAAGTGAAGCAGACAGAGACAGAGACAAAGAGAGAGAGAGAGAGAGAGAGAGAGAAAGCTGAGGGGGAAGCTTAAGTACTGACAGCGTATTAGGCACAAAACAGAAAAATCTCAAGAACTGAAATATAATCAAAGTACGCGCACATGGGAAAGCATAACGAATGCAACAAATAGCACGAATTAAAAAACTACAGTGGACATTCGATAAATAAAATAAAATTTTTTAAACATACCTTCTATTTTAATAAGCTACATTTTCGTTTTCATAACATAATTTTTGTAAACTTGAAAAACGTTTCTTAAATTTTTAAAATATATTTTTTAAAGCCTGCAAAGCTCTTACAGTAGAAATTTATTAAAAGAAATAAAAATATTATTAATAATTACACTAATTTAAATTTTAATATATAGAAAATTCATTTTCATACTTTAGCATTTTTTGAAATTTTAGAATTATATTTTCTCTCCTGCTTTCTATTGAAAATAACAAATATTCCTTAATTTATTAGATATAATTAAGAAATATATTTTATAAATACTTTTTAATATTTCCCGCCTTAAATAAAATTGAATATTTGTGTATTTTTGCAGTGTTTTTTAAGGAGGCTTCACTGTACCCAGAACGAGTACAAACTGCAGAGACATGAATACTTAGTTTTTGTGCTTATGACAATGATAATTATGGCAATAATGATGTTTATGGCGCTGTGCCGATTCTCTAGAACTTAAGCGGATTATATGGAAGGCGAGAAAAGTGTTACGAGCTCAAAAACGCAACTGAACTGAACTGAGAAGAAGAAGAAGAAGCAGCCATAGGGGAAGCAGAAGAGCAAAAACTGAGAGTAGAGAAAGAACAGAGACTACTGGAAGATTTTAGGCCATATGGCGAGACGAGGTTAGTGGGGTATGCAAGAGAAAAGAGTATGCAAGAGTAAAGAAGGAGAGAGGGGAAGAGGGTGTAGGGAAACAGAGGAAGGCTCAGGGGGCAGGCCAGACAGTCTGCCCCGCCCCATACCCCTGAGCGGATGCATTGAACAGCGTCAGGCGTCATTTGCATAAGTCGAAGGGCAGACCCTGAATGTTGAGCCCCCTCTTCCCCTACTCCCCTCTCTACCCATCCCTAACCCCCTACCCCACCCCCTACTTGATGTGTGTGTGTGTATTGTAAATCCTGCAAGCAACGTCAACAACGTTGTTTGTCTTGCCTTTTGTTATTGTTGTTGCCGCCTGTTCAAGTGCTTCGGGGGCCTTCGTCATTAAAAATGTGCATTTTGCATTTCGCCAGCAGCTGCGGGGGCGTTGAAATCTTTAGCTGCCACAAAATGAATACAAAGCGCAGAGAGAGCGGAGAGTGTGGAGAAAGGGGGCAGAGTGTGAGAGGGGTGTGGGGTGAGAGACCATTGAGTGTATGGTCGCTGTCTGAGTGCATTAAAAGGCGCAGGAAGCGCTGCCTAGCGCCAAAGTGCACAGTTTGAGAGGCAGCTGAATTGGCAGTTGCTCTTAAACCTGCTGCATTAGACGACAGTCGAAAAAATAAATTAATCGCGTATTTAAATATTACATTAAAAATAAATGTAGTTTTCAATAAATAAATAATTACATTATAATAAATAATAAAATGAAGTAATAAACAATAATAACAATATATAAAATCAATATTTTTAAATGTATTTAATTTGTTGTAAATAAATAATAATAAAATCATAATAAAAACCAATAATTTAATATAATATGTTGTTATTGTTTAACACGATATAATTGATTTATTTATTATCTGTCTGTCAACTAAATGCAGTCGACAAAGTAGTTTTAGAAAAAAATAAAATATAAATGTGTTAAAAAAAGTTACAAAAATGTTACAATTTAAATTATCTTTACAATTTAAAGGTAAATTATTTTTTATAATGTGATTATTCATTTATTTTAAATTAATAAAATTTAAAAATATTTATTTTATTGTTCAATATTTTATTTTAATTTTTATTTTAATAAATCAACTATATTTTATTTATTTAATAGCAATTTCTTGCATTGCTTAACAGTTTTACAATCATTGACTGCCCAACCTGCATTTCCATTCGTTTACTTATGCAACGCACATTTCGCTCAGCTCTGCTGAAAGTGTGGCAGAGCGTACCCGAAAAAAATATGTAAAGAGTTGCAAGTAACCCAAGTGATTGATAGACACATGTGGCAGTGGCAAGAGAGAGAGAGGTGGGGAGGGGGGAGGCGAGTCGGCGTCTATAGCTATGCGGGGGCTACGCACGTGCAAAGTGGCATGCAGCAAATCCAAGTGGCAACTCCAACCCAAACCCAAACCCAAACTCAAGCTCTTAGTCAGCTCAACCCACACAGAAGCTCCCTTTCCCCCTGCCCCTCTTGACATGATTTATGTTTGGCGACAAACACTCGCAGTTGTTGTTATTGTTGTTGTGGCATTACAAATATATTTTCTTTTTATTTCTTTTTATTTTGCGCTTTCAATTTTAGAAGAAAAAGTATAATATGATAAATATATATAACACTGCTAACAGCTATATCAAATCAAAGCTGCATAAATCAGCAAACGTGGCTTATAAATCAAATCAGTGCAAAGCTTAAATGTTTAAAAAACTCTTGAAAATTATGGATATATATTTACAAAAAATTTGTAAAAAATTAAAAATATTTTAAAAGATTTATAGTTTCTTAAATATATTGCAAACTTTATCATTAAACGAATTTTTACAGTCTAAACATTTGAGACTAAAGAGTAATTCGGATTTTTCTCAGGAATAGGGTGAAAATTTGACAAAAAAAATATATATATAGAAAAATATTTATAGTGAAGATAATGCTCTAAAATAAATTATAATATATAATAATTATAAAAGTTTTAAATAATTTTAAATTATAAGATCTATCAATGATCATTTTAATAGTCATAATCTTTGAGAGTGAAACATACTTTAGGATTTCCTTAGGAACACATTTTAAATATGCATATTGCAAAAAAAAAATCATCTAAAATACAGTGAAAGAAAAAGCTAGAAGTTTACATAGAAAGAGAGAGAAAAAAAGAAAGGCAAATAGAGCAACAAAGAGCTCAAATCAACCGTCTAGACCTATTTAAACTAAAGCTGCTGCTAAATGAGTTATAAAAATTATTTGCTAAAATTCTAATTAAAATTTAAGCATTTTTCGTAGCTGCTCTATGAACTTTTCCCAGCAGTTGCCAAAAGTTAATTAAATTTTTACACTGCAACAATAAAAGTGATTTTTTCTGAACGCCCCAAAGACGTGCTGAGACTGCCAAAAAACAGAGCAGGGGGAAAAAATCACTTTTGTGGCTTATAAAATGCGCTTTCACAGGCCCAATTAACACACTTACGAGCCGTGTAGTAGTTCTATATAGGGTTAAGGGCTTTAGCTTTGGCTTTTTTTATGCGCTTTTTAATAACAAATTCAACGCTCAAAAAGTAGCTGCCATAAATTCATAGAATCTGCTTGAAATGCAAGTCGGGTGTGAGCTCATCGCATTAATAATACGCCAAGTGTGAACCGCTGACAGTTTGAGCAGCATTGTGGAGGCGTTTTGAGCAGCATTGGCAGCGTTGATATTAAGCGAATTGTTTATTAACCTGCAGCGATTTAAACAACACAAACAGTTGCCACTTTAGGCAACTTGTTGGTGTTTTTGTTGTTGTTGTTGCTGTGACAATTTCATTAGGCCAAAAAAAGCGAAAGGCCAGTCCAAAAATAGCTAAAAAACCAACAACAACAACAACAGCCACCAGTTAATGGAATTTTAAACACAACAAAAATGTTGAAGTTGCCGAATTGAAATCGTTAAATTATGCAAGTGTCTGATTGATTTACCAATATAATATAATTACTTAATAAACAATTTGTTTAGCTTTTTGAAATGCAGACTAAATGATTCATTTTAAATGACAGTAGGAGACCCTGTGGTGCAAATTGTCTGTTGCATATCTCTGCTCTTTATTATACGATCGTGCCATAGGAAAACCTACATAACCAAAATTATATCTCTAGCTCTTATAGTTTAAGAGATCTAGAAGTTTAAACTGACGGATAGCCGGACAACCAACGAAACTTTTATATAAGTATTTTTATTTATAATTGTCTATTGCATATCTTCACTCTTTATTTTCCGATCGTGCCGTAGGAAAACCTAAATACTCAAAATTGTGTCTCTAGCTCTTATAGTTTATGAGATTTAGAAGTTCAAACTGACGGACAGATGGACAACCGACGAAACTTTTATAAAAGCATTTTTATTTATAATTGTCTGTTGCATATCTTCACTCTTTATTATCTGAAAGGTACCATAGGAAACCCTATATAACCAAAATTGTATCTCTAGCTCTTATAGTTTGGGAGATCTACAAGTTCAAACATACGGATAGCCGGACAACCGAAGAAACTTTTATATATATATGTATATTTATGTTTGTATCGTCCTACTGATCAAGAATATATATAATTTTGAAGCTCAGCCACGTCTCCTTTGGCTTTTACAGATATTTCCCATTTGCTAAGTTTACCAGTTTTTCAAAGTACAGGGTCTAATAATATTACAATCAATTAATATTAATATTATTTAAATTGTTTTGTATTTAGAACAAAGCTGCAAGGCTTCTTGTATTTTTTGTTGTGGCTCTTCCGCTTGCCACTTCGTGTGGCATGTCACAGTGATGACCCAATTTGTGCGCAATGAACCCAAACAGCAACTGCTGTAAAATTTGCATAATTAAGGAGTTCACTGCGCTGGCTCTCCCTCTCTCTCTTCCCCTCTCTCACCCTTTCTTTCTCGCTCTTTATTGCTGCATTTGTCATGCAACATCTCGTGTGCAACAATTTGATTAAGAAAGCAGTTACCGCACTCTCACGCCCACGGGCCCAAAGCTCTTCCAGAACTACACGAAACCCGCAACCCTGAAACCCAACCCAAGCTATTACCTACCTCGGAGTTCTCACCTCTCACCTCATGCCTTACAACTTCGCCTCTGCCTTTTGTCATGCTTCTCTGCACGTAGAGCGAACTACACTTGGAGAGTCACTGCTTGTACAACTGTAAGCGATCGCAGCGCACAGTGGTTAAATTTAGATTTAATTGGTTTTCATTAAATAAAAATTAAGTAACAAATTCTTTAAATTAGTTTTAGGCCAATTTTAAAAATTCCAAATTATATTAAAATTTTTTTTATTTACTTCAAAAATCCCAAAAAGTCAAATAAAAATATGCATATAAACTGTTCTATTTAATATTTCTGCTAAAAATAAAGCAAACAAATTTTTAGCAATATTTTTTTTGCCTATAAATATAGCTATTGGTGCCACTGTGCGCAGTTTGGCTTGCCCTGCTGCAGTTTTGTTTGAATATTTGCCGCCAGAAATGTTTCAATGACTCTTTAGACTTCGGCCTCCGATTGTGTGGGCCCCTTATGCTGGCTGGAAGTATATATAGCACTATGTGCTATAAGTTCCACGATAAGTCGCTGCCGCAGTCTGGCAACCCTTTGCATAACCCTAGACATAAGTTGGCCCTCTTGAGTTTTTTGTTTTTGGGCTGCCTGCGCATGTGCATTGAAGCTCTGCGCCGTGTTTCCACTTCGCTGCATCAAACTGAGGGCGACTCTTAAGGTATACATATATATATAAAAATATATATATACAATTTATTGTTGTAGTTATATTTGTGTTGTTGTGCCCATTGTACTTGCTGTTGTTGCTGTGTGAACTGAGGTGGCAGCGTCTTAGGTTTTTGCCTTTGTTTTTGCTGTGTTTAAGTTGCGCATTTAAATTACAAACAGCTGACAAAAGTTTTGCCCAATCTGCTCCCTAAGTCTTTCTTTCCCTCTTTCTTGGTTTCTCTGTTTTTAGACCCTGTACTTTTAAAAAGTAGAAGAGGGTTTGTATAATTGGCGCAAATGTAAAATGGGCGCAGAAGGAGTGCTAGACGCCACAAATTATATAAAATGTTGATCAGGATAACAAACTTTGTCGATATAGTCACGCCCATCTGTCTGTCCGTCCATATAAACATCTAGATCTCGGAAACTTTAATAGCTGGAGACACCATTTTTGGCATGTAGTATCTTCTAGGGTATACGCTCATCACCTTTATTTTAGATTTTTCATATCTTCCTTCTTTACCCCGCAAATCACAAAATACCCCAGCAGCCACAATTTTTAAACTACAGACTTGCAATTTTTATTGCAAATCGTCTATAATATTCTTCAACGATGCCGTGAATAACAATAAAATCGGATAAAAAACAGGAAAGATATGTAACAGACAAATTGCTAAATTATTGACTACTGGCGATTACATCCAACTGCAGCCTTCTGCTCGACTGATCCGCTCCGTCCCTACTGCTTTTCTCTCTCACACACTCTGGGCTTTTCTCACTCTTTACCTCCTACTGTTTGGCCCTTAGCCGCTGCGCTTCGTTGGCTTTGCGCATAAAATAATTGCGCTTCTGATGGCAGTTGATTAAATGTAGTGAAAAAGCAGAGCAAGGGGAGTTGGGAAGGGGGGTGTAACCCGCTCAGCACCCCTGCCACGCCCCTGGAGGGCGGCTACCGCAGCGCAGACATTTGACTTCAGAAGACGAGTCTTCTGAGCGTCCGAGTCACACGTTGCTGCCGCCTGAGAATTTGGCAACGAAGCGTGAAACATGAAGACACAACAACAAAAAAACAACAACAATTGTTGTTAAAGTGTTGTTGCTTCCTAGAAACAGAAACCAAAAGGCAGCAGCAGATAGAGAGAGAGAGAGAGGAGAGGGGAAGAAAGGTGTTGCAGGGTAGCTGGCGTTTTAGCGGATTCTCAGAACTTGTAGCTAGGTATTTCCTTTTTTCCTACAGCTGTCAAAAGTTTTTCGTGTTCTTTGCTGAAAATCTTTATGGTAAAATCTACAGATTTTTCAGACTTGCAGCAGCTGGCAATTAGGGCGCAGACACGCCCACAGCCAAGCGCTATATTGATTAAACAAATAGCAAACGGCACAAAGCAGAGGCAAAAAGCAGAGCGAGAAAGGAGGAAATTCAGAGCGCATTTGAATCGTGTTTACTTGAGGCAAACAAGGCAACGCGCCACATTTGCAACATTGATGAGAGTGTTGGCAACGCTGCGGGCAGCGAGGGGGAAGGGGAGGAGGGGCAGCTGGCGGCCACAATGGGGTCAGCCCAGGTGCACTCGAGTCGGACTAGGACACTTCAGTGGCTGGCAGTCGATTGAGTTTATATTTTACATGCTGGCCCTGAGCCTTTTTCTGCTGACGTCAGCGTGTGCTCACAGTGAGCGCAAACAGTATATATACATATATATAGCATAAATAAAATGTATAAAAAATTTTAAAAATAATAAAATTTAATTCAAATATTATAGTGCAATACTTGCGCTTTAAAATAAAATTTGTATTCATTAAAATAAAATGTTGACTGCGTAAAAATTAAATCGATTTAATTTATAATTTCATTTATATTCTTTAAACCCAGTTTTTTACTGTACCAATATATGCCATTATTTAATTTAAATTTTGTATGTAATTAAAACTGTTAATTATTTGTTTTTAATTATAAATATATGGACGGGGCAGATCAGTGGGACGGAGGCTACAGTCGGACGTAACCGACCGTTGGAGACCCTTTACTTTGAGTATATGTACATACAAACACAATCAGACGCACACACACTAAGCTACCCGCGTATGCAAGGCACACCACCCCCCCTCTGCCTAGTGCGGCAAATTGTCCGTTCCATATTTTCGCTGTTTCTTATCCGATCGAAACAAAATTCACAGCGTCGATAGAGAATGTCATAAGCTAGTTACGTACCAAATTACAAGCCAATAACTTTAAAGCTGTGGCTGCAGTAGCTTTTTGCGGTTTGCGGGGGAAGGGGAGGAGATATCCAAAATCTAAAACAAACTCGTGCTGCTTACTAAATAGGGGAACCTAAGTACCGAATATGGTGTCTCTAGCTCTTATAGTTGCTGAGATCTAGGTGTTCATACAGACGGACGGACAGACGGACAGACAGACAGACGGACAGACGGACATGGCTATATCGACTCGGATTGTCTTCCTGATCAAGAATATATATACTTTGTGGGGTCTGCCACGCCTCCTTCTGGGTGTTACACACATTTCCTCTTTGTACTAAACTAATAGACCCTTTTTACTTTTTTAAAGTAAAGGGTCTAAAAACTGAAACCATTACATAAAAATATTTTAGGGAAATACTTGCGTTTATACATCATAAAACTTGAAACTATTGAAATTTTATTTACTTAATTGTTTTTATTATTTATATATATTTAAATTATTTTGTATTATTGAGAATATTTTTAGTTTATTTGTATTAAATTTTTTTTACATTTATTGTTCTAGTATAAATTATTCATTTAATTTTTGTAAATAATAAATTAATTATTAAATTCAATAGTTTGTCCATTTATTAATTGTTTATAAAATGTATGTACTTTGATTTATTTTACTATCCATTTAAATATATATTTTTTTTTATATTTATATTTTTTTACGATTGCCTGCAGCTGCACAGTTTTGGAGCCACTGTGCTGCTGGATCAGCTGCCCCACACTTGCTGCGCTTTCCTTAGCCGGAAAAATGCAATGAAAATTGCAGCTATTGGAGAAAAATCTGTGTAATCAAAACGTTTAAACGTTTCGTTTCTTGTGCAGATGAGAAAGATTTTATATGCATAAATAAAACAACAAACAGGGGCAGCTGCCGCCAACTTCCCCCGACTCACCGCCCCCCTGCCCACCTACAGACCGTCTGCAGCATTTACAGTGCATTCAATGGACTCATAAACCAATATGAAGCCAAATGGCGCCGTTTGCTGGGCGGGGAGAGGGGGAGGGAGTGGGGGGAGTTGGAGAGAGAGAGGGAGAGAGAGGGAAGTGGGAGAGAAGAGTGAGAGCGAGAGTGTGGGCTTATGCATTTGCTATAAATACAGCGCGAAAAGTGCGCATAAAAGCAATTTGTGGCAATTGTCGTGGACCTACAGTTTGGCAGTCACTGGCAGGCAGCGTGCGAGCGAGAGGGGGAGAAAGCAGGCAACGGCGACAGTTGCAAATGAATAAGATAAACGATGTGCGAGTGTTAAAGTGGAAGCAGTTTCCAAGCGGACAGACAGCCAGACAGACGTTGACCCACATTAAGTTGAGAGCCCGAAAAAATCCAACCAAATTGTATGCAAAAAAAAAAGAGTGAAAAAACTGAGATACATACACGCATTATGCATATGCAGAGAGCTACAGATATACAGCTGCAGATACAGATACAGATACAGCTAGACGGCTTTTAGCTATAAAAAGTGAATGTTTGTGGCCAACGCTTGACAGCGGGTGTTCAAGCCAAAAGTCAACACTCGCTCGTAAATCAATCAAAAGCGGCAAAATTACACAAAAATTGTCTGAAATTGTCAGAGGTTCTAAATTATCCAAACAGCAAAAACTCGCTAGAAAAAAAGCTAAATAAATAGAGTTGCAAGTTTTGACAAGCACTGTAAAGCGCAAGTGTCGTTATGCCCCGGGCCAAGTGCCGTTAAAACTGGCGGGAAATACGCTAAACTAATAACTCATACTCAGCTCGTTGACAGTTTTAAAGTGCAAAGTTCAGCTGGCGCCTGCCACAAGCAGCTGAAGAAACTTAGAAAAAAAAACCCATTAAATTGCAGCAGCAAAAATACAAAAAAAAAGAAGAAGAAGCTAACCCTTTGGCTATAAACTGTCACAGACAGCGGTAAAAAGGTCAAGCCGTTGACTGGTCAGCGGTTTTATGGTCAACTTTTAAGCATTTCGCTCGGTTCAATGAACCAAGCAATGACTTTACAAGCTGTATTTAAAATAGATTTAAATAATTTAAGTTTTTATTTTGTGAAAATATTTTAAATGTAAATATTCAAGTTACAAATTTTATAATTTATTAATATTTTATTTTTAAATTATTCAGTTTATTTTCAACTCTTTAACAACCTCAATAATAAATAATATAATAAAAAATATAAACAAGTTTTTTTAAATAATAAAAATTAACTCTACTTCAAGAAATGTTTTTGAAGAAATTTAATTATTATATATTTTAAAAGACAGCTATTTTATATATTTTTAAAGCTAGCTTTTTTATATTTTTTATGTTTATTTATTTATATTATTTTATATTCTAAAAGCTAGCTCATTTAATTAGTTAACAGTTCCAATCTTTCTACTATCAATAATATTTTTAGCTAATATTTTAGCTAATTATTAAGCCATTAATGACCTCAATTTGTTGGCGCATTAAACAAATTAGCCAAAAAGCGGCTAAGACCACAACAACAACAACAACACTTGCTCTTGGCCTTATTGGTAGACTCAACTTTCTGGGGTATATAGAATTGTAGTCATCCTCAACTTGGTCAACTTAGTATATAATACATTAGGTCATCGTCTGGCTCCAGGCCACACAACAATTAACACCGAACGGGTGGGCATGGGCCCCAAGGGGCGTTGCCAGGGGAGTGGGCGTGGCAGTTATTAAGTGTGGGGTAGGTTTGTGTTATTCCAAGTACTTTAGTACTTGTTGTGTTTGGCACACAACTAAAAATAATTTGCTTACAACGCCCAGAAAAACGAAAAAATAAATAAAAAACAAGAGCCAAGTGAAGTCATACGTTTCAGTTTTATTGTAGTGGCCAAACAAAACACTTAACGACACTTTACAACACTGTAAATAAAAGTTTACGAGCTAATTTCAACTGTTAGGTAAATAAGAAACACATTCAACCTGATCTACAGCTAAAAGGCAATTGATTATTCACTAATCTTAGCTTAATCAGCTTTAAAGCTGAATAAAATTAAAAACACAGCTTTAGAAAAAAGTAAATATTTTGGCTTTAAAAGCTTTCATTGCAATTTTGTTTAAAGAGCTTTGCTTTCATTTTAAATAAGATTTGCTTAAACAGTTTAAAGCTTGTTAAAATAGTTTAATTTTACTTACATTGAATAATTTAGGGCAACTGTTTTTTATCTATGCTTCGTTTATTTTACTACTTACTTTATATAAATCTTTAATCTTGTTAAGCTTCTTAAAGCTGATTTAACTTTAGCAAACACTTTCGCCTACTTAATCTCATATCTTCTTTATCTGCTCTGTTTCTAAGCATTATATTTACTTACATAAAATTTACCCTAAATAAAAGCTTCTTAGACAAAGCTCCCTTTGAGCTTTTTAAGCAGCTTAAAGTTGCAATTGCAAATACTTGGCAGTTGGCACGGCTTTGCTATTGTCAGCGGTATTAACCCAGTTCGAAATGCACTCTATGCCAAGTTACCTTTTGGTTTGTTGATTTTATGATTTTGTTATTTTGGGCTTAAACTCGTTTTGGCCATAGAGCAGAGCCAATAGCTTTATTTGATACGCTCTGGTTTCGCCAGTCGATGAATATGTCAGAGTTTTATCAACAGTTTTGCACATCTTGCAAACTAGTTGGGGCACTCTCTGACACATAGAGGCAAGGGGGGGCAGCGAAGAGTTGCGGGTGTGTGGCAACTGTGGGCTGAGAGTGATTGGAAAACCTGCATTGATTTGCCAAGCACAAATAGTTGGCTTTTGTTACCATGTCGGCTAATTTCTATAGCCTTGTTATTGCAAATTCCAGCGTACACACATTCACGCTGGCATTTACATAGTCTGACGCTTTTCACACAACAACTTTTCTCAGGCAGCGAAAGTTGGACCAACAAAAGCCATAAACAATGCTTTTCCGGCCAGACCAAAGAGAGAGTGGTGCAGAGAGAACACCGGAGATAGAGACAGCGATAAGCAGAGTGCAGCAAACAAGTTAAGCTTTATTTTGGCCAACAAATTCCACACAAAAAAGTGAGAACAAAATGTGCAAAAGATTGAGAGTTATAGACGCAAAGAAACTTGAGCTGAAAATAAGCTAAAGTTAGCTTTTTTTCAAATAAATTAAGTGTGCTTAAAACTAGTGCTAAATATTATAAAAATACTAAGTTTGAGCTGAGTTTTAACTAGAATATCGGTAAAAAAAATATATAACTATCAAAAAGGCAAATGATTGATTTTTCTCATTTCACCAACCACAGCTCGCGCTACGCGCTTGTTTGTTTTTACCCTTTTCAAGGCTACATAAATAAGTTTTATAAAAGCGAATTGACTTGCTCTAACTTGTTACTCTGCCTTTGAATTAGAACGAGCTCAATTAGAGCGCCTCAAATTAAGTCAGAATGCATTGTGCTTAATAAGCTAGTGTTTTATTAGCAGCAAACACTCCTCTTGGCATTTAATGACTCTAGGGTATATAGTACTTATATAAATCGGCGGTGCCAACAGAGTTGGAACGAAGCGAACGGAGGTGCCCAGAACGATTACAAGGCCATGAGGTTTATAGACGTTGTTAGTTGTCGGGCATAAATTAAGCGTAAGGTCATCGAAGCGTCGATACTTGGTACAAAAACTGAAGAATAGAATAGAAGCGGCAGTTAAAGAAGAAGCAGAAGAAGCACAAGAATAACAGTTAAACAAAGCAACGGCACTAAAGCAGTTAACAATTCCAGAACAAACAATGCAGAGCAAGAGAACAGAAAACAGAGTCTACATTATTTAGCAATCACGTCTCGAAACGTTAATCGACGATCAGTCAAAAGAAAAGCCATAAAAAGACGCCAGAGAATAAAGCTAAACACTGATCGAAACAGATGGATAAGAACATATTAATTCAGGCTTTATAAGCATGCTAATGAAATTGCCTTCAATGAATAGATATATATAGTATATTATATATAGATATAGATAGACATGACCACGCCTTTGGCGCAATAAATTTTATAAATATTTATTAGCCACAAATTCGCCATGTAAACAAAATGTTTTCCGACTGTCAGCGAAACAGAAATAAAATAAAACAGCAAAACTGAAAGTTGCTCGTTTAACTGGTTTTTCCGCTTAAAAGAAAACTCTTCTATGCTGTAAGCCGAGTCGACTCAAGTCGAGCTGTGTGCGTTGAAGCCTAGGCTTTTGTTTTGTAAACAGATCAGCCCACCGGGGGTCAGGTGTAACTCTATCTCTATTTCTAGTCCAAACACAGCGGCATCACAATCAACGCTTTTCAGCAAGTCATCAGAATGCCACAGCCCCAAGACAAGTCAAGCTCAGCTCTAGGCAACTAAGCCAAGGCTGAGCTGCAAAGCTAACGGCACTTCTAATATCACATAATACAAAGACTGTACTCAAGTCTTAGCATATGCAAAACATGCTTTAAGCCAAGTGGTTCTCATTGAGCAGTGGCTCTTGGCTTAAACTAAGCTGGATTCTATGCTCAAAAGTGGCTTAAAAACATCAGCTTAGCTGTAGTTAATTCTTGCAATTTTGAGCAAGCCTAGAAGCTCTCCTTGAGTTGCATAATTAATTTTAAGATGTTTTTGAAAATAATAAATTATTTTTTTGTTTCTTAATACTTAGATTTAAAAAAAAAATTATAATTTTTATATTGTATATTTTCTAAAATATTTTATATTATTAGATTATATATTTTCGCACATTTTAAAATATGTGTATACACATTAAAATATTTTCTGACATTTTAAAAAATGTAGATTATTAATATAAATATTTTTGCATATTTTAAAAATATTTTCTAATATTTTACAAACATTTTTCTGATATTCTTCTAATAATATCCGTTGATTTAAACCCGCAAGTTAAATAAATATAGGCTTTTCGGGAACTTTAAAAATATGTGCAGATATTATTAGAATATTCTCTGATAATTTAAAAATATTTTACAAATATTTTCTGATATTTTAAAAATTATATCTAATATTTTTTTTCATAATATCTGTAGATTTTTAAATTGGTTTTTTATTTTGGCTTTTTGGCCATTCTATGCACACAAAACTTTAGCGCTATGATTGATAAATCTTTTGCTGTGCGGGTATTTCCATAATTTTTAATTTCAAAAATTTCAATTATGCATGTTATTCATCTTCAAACTTGACATTGCTTAAATGAGTTGTTCTACGCAGCTTTAAAACTTGAAAAGAATTAGAGATTCATCACTTGTCACTTTGATTTAAAGCTCTATAATCCACATCATTATCAGCAGCAGCATGATGATCATCATGATGATGATCGACATCAGCATTTTGGCTCACTTGACCTCATTTGTTATGTTAAGCGATCTTTGTTTTCGATGTAAGAAACAATTCATTACGCCAACAATAACAATAACAATACAAATAATAATAAGCAGAAAAAAGCCTTGACTGTAGTTCAATTAATAACAAATAATAATAATAAAAAAAAAGAAATCTGAATATATTTGTTGTTTCTTCAGTGCGCACTGCTAATTGAATTTAGGTTTTAGATTCTTTGAGACAAAAATATGAAAAAATAAATAAAACTACTCTATCAAGTTGAGCCAAGGTTTAGCCAGAGCTTAGACACGCGTGCGTGTCAAAAAGCCAAAAAAAACCGTAGATAAAAATAAAAAAAAATAAAACAAATTATAATAAGCTAGAGACAAAACAAAACGAGATACGCTAAAGATAGAGGCAGGTCTATAGATACTTAAGGTTCCGGTTTTTCTTTCTCAAGCAGTTCACATAGTTGGCTGAGAAAGTATGGCTTACTATAGAAGAGGGGAGTAAGGGGCACATTTTCTAAAAATTCCCAAAAAATATATATCTATATATTCATTAGGCGTTTGACGCGTCGCCGGCAGCGACAAGTGAGCTGAGAAAAAGTCAAGGGAAAAAGCACCAAAAAAAAAGCTACAAAATAAATCCGAAAAAAAATATCAGAAATATAATTGTTAACACGCCCACGCGCTGCCACGCCTACCTGCTTGACTGCACCCAAAGCCATGCTCTCGCTTTTTTTTATAATTTCGGCTGGTGTTTTTTTTCGGGCTGCTTTAGCTTCAATTTCTACATAAAAATTTCGTAAAAAGAAAGTTGCCACAGTGACTGTCAAACCGTTGTTGACGTGAATCATGCAGCCAAAAAGCGTATGAATTCGGCCTGTGTGTGTGTGTGTGTGTTGAAAGTGTTAACTGCATTGCATAGCAAATATTAAAAGCCAAAGCCATAGCTGATGTTTGGCTATATATTTAGCTTGATTTTTCTGCTGACCAACACACATTGCTCAACACTTTTTTATGCGGGTTTTTTTGTTGTTGTGTTTTTTGTTTGCATTTCACTTGCAGCCAATTTGCGGCTATCATTTGAACTGTCACAACAACAACAACAAGCACAACAACGAGCGCCTTAATTGCAGTGCCACATGCAACATGCCACATGCAACATAGTTGCAAACGATCTGTTTTTCATTTGGAAAAATTCCAGCCACTCGACGTGCATTGATTGATTGCGCTCACTGTAGTTTGCATTGCTCGGATTCAGATTCGGAATTGGAATTGGAATTGCAAACGGACTCGCATTGCGTGCCGCATTTTGTGGCAAGCATAATTGTTGTTGCTGCTGCTAACCGATCTGCTTAATTTTTATGTGCTGTTAATTTAACGCTATTATTTTTGCCTTTTTTTTACGTTTTTGCTGCATTTATTTGCAATTTGCTAAAAACTGTTGTTTTGTCTGCAAACTTGAACTTTCTCTGCGCAAAAAAAAGCCAAAAATGTTATAAATTTAATTGTTTCCTTAATGTTTGTTTGTTGTGCTTTTTATAGATTTTTAAAATATTTTTTATAACGTTTTTTTATAATTTTTTTTTTGTTTTAGCTGACGCGTGCCAAACTGTCAAAGAAACCCTCCAAGTTCCAGCGGCTTAAATTGCAAAGTTTTAGCAGCTGTAGGCCACAGCTGCTTTTAGCAGCTTACCTTAAAAAAAGACAGGGCTAAAAAACTGGCCACAAAATGTAATTAATAAAAGAGCGAACAGCAGGCAAAAGGAGAGCGCTAAAAGCAAGGCAAACAAAATCCCACAGCTGACAACTGCCCGGAAGTTGGCCAGTTGGGCGCGAGAGAAAACTCAAGACAAACGACCGCAACGATAACAGCAAATCAGCCCCCCCTTCCCTCTTCACTTCCCCTTCCCAATCATCCTTCTTGCTGCCTGACCACAAAACGCATCCTTCCGGCTGCCAGGCAATATGACTGAGCGGCATATTTCCTGTGGCAAGCGAATGAAATTGAGAGCGAGCCAGGCGCAAAACTGAGCCAGAAAGTGACGTCAATTGTGGCATGGACTAATAAGCCAAACAATCGAAAGAGAAAGAGATAGAGATAGTGAGATAGGTAGAGAGGAAGAAGAGGAAGAGAAGGCAGAGGGGAAGTATGACAGTCTGACACACATTTTATTGACAGTTTTTCGTTTTTCGTTAGATTGGGAATTGGCTGGGCAAATGGCAATTAAACGGCCCATGCGGCATGAGTTGACACAAAAGTTGCTGTGGCAGGTAGCAGGCTACACTGCTACACTGAGCAAAAAAAACTAAAAATATATATCAAACATTCAGAAAATTTACACTTTGAGTATTTGTTTACAATCATTTAAGATTTGGATGAATTTTAAATCAATATTAATAAACATGTTTAATTTCTGTTTATAAATTAAATAAAACAATAATTATATAATTGTATAATTTTTATTTTTTGTAATATATGACTTTTTAATATTTTTTTTTACTTTACAGGTTACTATATTTATTAAATTTTGCATATTTATTTATTATATCTTTGTTTAGTTAACCATCAAAAATTTTTATAGACGCTTTACTTTGAAAAAAGTGAAAATGCTCTATTAATTTTGTATAGTTTTTAAATTTCATATACATATTTAAATATTTTATATTTTAATGCATGTATTTTACATTTCTATTTATTTATATATTTTAAATTTAAATGTATTTTATACTTTCATATATTTTATGTTTTTATAAAAATAACCAATTAATATTTTGTACATGCTGCATATCCCATATAAATTGTTTTTATAATTTTTTATGTTTTTAAATTTTACAAATTTGTATAATTATTATTTTTTTTTTAATTTTTTTAAATGTAATAAATTTGTATAATTATTTTGTTTATTAAAGGTTTTATATTTCAATAGCTATTTTTTTTATTGTTTGTTTGTTTGCTTTTCTCGCAGTGCAGCTATGATTAGTTTCAGCGCTGACTGACAATCATATTAATTATGGGGCGGCTTGCTCCGCCCACCCCCCTCACCACACACCCCCCACCCCATGCAAGTGTGTGGAGTTTAGTGTTATTGTTGTTGTTTTATAAGCCACGTTTATTGTTTTATGGCACGACGCCATTTGCCTTGCCTTACCACATGCCACTTTCCACTTGCCACATGCCACGCTGCCCCAAGGATATGCTGCATAAAACATGAGCACAGTGTGAGCATGTATGCGTGTATGCATGTGTGTGTGTGTGAACACACTAATACACTGACAACCTGCGTTATGTGGGGCAGCAGAAATTGCGTGTCAGCGGCAAAAGTTCAAAGTTCAAACAACAAAAGCAACAACAACAACATTCCACTGTGCTGCGCAATAAATCTCAAACTGTGCAGCAATGCGACAAAACATATCAAATGCATTACGAGAGACCCGAACAGCAGGGCAAACAGGGTATATATACAGGGTATACAAGCTGCTAAAAGCTTTCAACTTGATCAAATCAATGTCAACTCTTGATAATATGTTAGTTTGATAAGAGCTTATGGCAATGGTCAAAAGTAAAGTCAAATGTCATCTAAAAGCTTGATTGCATTTTTATTAAATAATATTTTATAAAAATTGTTGCACTATTAAAGAAGTATTGAAATATGTTTTATATATGGATATGTTGGATTGAATTTCTAGAACTAGAACTAGAACTAGAATTAAATAGTTTAGGAGATATTGCAGTAGGTCACAATTACTATATTAGAGTAAAGGTCGTTTTTTGAGCACAAAAGAACAAACACTGGTCAAAATGTAGGAGCTTTTTACGATACCATTTAGTAGAATTTTATAGATTTATATTTTACAGTTTGAGAGCTATTGAAATAGGTCACAATTATATAAGCGTAACTGTTTCTTTTATGACTGTATTTGCACGAATTTTATTTAGCAAATAACAGATATAGAAATAGGTCACAATTATATAAGAGTAAAGGTCGCTTTTACGACTGCAATCGGTAGAATTTTATAGGATTTTAATATACAATTTGAGAGGTATTGAAATAGGTCTCAAGTATGATTTAATAAAGTTTTACGACTGCATCTGGTATAATTTTAGAAAATTTCCTAAACAGTTTGAAAGGATTTAAATGGATCTCAAGTATGATAGAGTTAAGGTCTCTTTTACGACTGCATTTGTATAATTTTGTAGAATTTATTAATCAGTTTGAAAGCTATTGAAATAGGTCTAAATATTAATAGAGTAAGAAATGCTTTTAAGAATTGAAGCCAAACAAAATCTTATCAGTTTCAGTTGATGCGTAAGGCAAGAAAGGACTGTTTTACACTGTTCAAAATGCTGCTTAAATTTATATACATTTTATTTACAATTTAAATAGATTTAAGTGAAAAAGGTTGCAAATCGTAGCCGCAGTTTGACAAGCACTGACTGCATAGGCCACACACATGCGTAGACGCACAAGTGGAGAGTGCAGTTGGAGTTGGCTGGGGAAGCGAGGGGTAAGTAGGTGCTAGGGGGTCTAAAACCCGCTTTTAATGTACGAGACATGTTAAAAGTGCTGCTGGCAAGCATGCCATAAATTCTAAGACGCTTGCCAGACATTTTTATTAATGACGCAAGTCTCTCAGAGAGGAAGGAGAGAGGGAGAGGCAGGGAGAGAGCACAAACAGGTGCTCAGAGTGGGCAGGGTGTGGTGGGGAGGGAGGGGGTTGTGGGGATTGTGGGGTAGCCGGTATTACTTCCTAGCGCCCACTTCCTGAGAGAGAGACAAGAATTGTGAACTGGTCGCAGAACTGGTCGAACGCTTGCATAATTAACAGAGCAAACAGCTAAAGCCATGGCTAATATGCAGTTAGCTACCAAATACCGTTAAGACAGAGAGAGCGAGAGAGAGAGAGAGAAAGAGAGAGACAGAGAGAGACAACTGTTCACGCTCTTTTTTCTCAGTTTTTTTGTTGTTCCCATAATCAAAGCGCAACTGCAACTGCCTCATGTGCAATAAAATTTAAGACGCTTTTTTTTGCAGCTTTCCGCTAACCCTCACCGCCCCTTCCCCTACCCATTCCCCCTCCCCTTCCCCCTTCCCTTCCCTAACCCCTTGTGCTACCTAGCTCACATGTCTATTGCATTGTGTTACGATTATAATTATTTTGCCAGGCCATAAATTATGGGAACTCTTTGGGGCAGACAGCGGCAGACCAACAGCGTTGCCACATCGCTTAATTACCCCTGCGGCCATCTAAGCTGCCCCCCTTTGCAGCCGCTCATGTCTTGACTAATGGCACAATTTTTGCTCAAGTCGCCATCATCAACTTGTGTGGAGTTCACTAAACCCCACAAAAACTACAAAAAATAAATAAAAAGAGGCTAAAACAAAAAAAGCTCGCAGCATTTTGCTGATGATGTTATTACTTGCGGATGGTACAGTGATAATTGCCTAATTTGTGCTGCGAGTCTAGAGCAATTTCAGTGGTTAAGCGCATATTAGAGAGAAATGCCAGAAAGCACATTAAAATGCCACAATTTGTGCTTGGCAACAATTAAGCGCAGTTTGGCACGAGCAAAAGCTGCAATTATGCCAAGATTGTAGAAACTTTTAATGTAATTGAATTTTTGTTAAAATACTTTAATGGAAAAAAAGCTCATTAAAAGCTTCAATGAAGCTTAAAAGCTATATATGGCAGAAAAAGCTCCATTAAATTAACTGAAAGCTTTACGAATAGCGCTTAAAGAGCCAAAAGCTCCTTTAAAAGCTTAATAATCTCTTTAAATGCGTTTAAAAGCTCATTAAATGCAATATAAACGACGTAAATCGATAAACCAATTGTTTATTTGTGCATTTCATCTGTTTGGACTTTCGCAAGCTCCAAAAATCACATTTAAATTCGTGTTTATAATTGAATTAAAATCGTTTGACCTTGTCACGATTAAAAATGATTACAAAGCAGCTATTAGTTATCGTTTATCGATACATTATGCATGCGAAATCAATGTAAATCGTTTGTAAAACGAACGCTTGCAGCTTCATTAGCTCATTTAGCTGCCACTTTGTGTAATTAATCAAACATTTTTTAAATTAATGGCTTAATTAACGCAATATAACAAAAACTTAGAGCGAGAGAGAAAGAGAGGAGGAGAGAAAGAGAGTTTAAAGAAGACAGAGAGCATTTTTTGTGCTCTTTCTCACAATTGCCGGCAATTTCTCAGCTAATGTCAAAATATAATGTTTTGGCCTAATGTATGAGCAAATATTCTACTGACCCTTCAGATGCTACGTAGAGCTCATTTCCGTTTTTTTCTCTCTTTTTGGGCCATTCATCAAATGATGTCATAGACAAAAGACTCTAGACTTTGCCTCCGTCTAGTTGTAATTAAAAGTTGTCACAAAACTTTGGTTCCCACACGTTGTGGCGTCTATGCTCCATTGAGCTTTGAACGGATATTCGCATGGTATTCGTAGTATTCACATGGTATTCACTCTCTCATGACCCGGCTTTAGTCAATGTATCGTCTTACATTTTGTTGGCATTTCTCAGGGGCGTTTGCTGATTTGATTTGCCTGCTCGGCGACATGTCAAGACATGATTAAACATGTCTTAATGCTTGCTTAGTTGACGCCTGCTGACGAGGGCCCAAGGAAATGCAAGTGAAAATCTTAATGGAAATGGAAATGGAAAAGCCAAATGCCCAAGCAATCACAGGGGAAATTAAATCTGCAACAACAACAACAACAAAATCGATAAAGCGCCTCAAGTGCCACATGCCACAAGCGAGAGGGAAGATGATAAAAAGTGAAAGAGAGAGAGAGGGAGAAATGGGAGGGACAGTGAAAGTGATGAAAGTAAGCGCACCACAAGGATTACCAGTTAGATTTATGGCTAATTAGGAGACCGAAAAAAACACCTGCGTTGCGGCTTGAACTAAAACTGGTTGGTAATACCCTGTAAAAATTAATATTAGGGCATATTAGTTGCAAGTACAACAGGTTGAATTGTCTCTCAACTCAAGCGCTCTTAAAACCAGTTTAATTTAGTTTTTGACGGTCTCTTAAGCTGGCATAAATACCCATGTTGAAGCACACTCGACTGCAGTCTTCGTTGTTGGAGTTAAATCACTTTAAGCCTGAGCCACTAAGCCGCTTAACATATTTCATGCTCTGCAGTTCATCCTAACTATAATGAACAGCAGCTGGCCGTAAATCCTTTTCTAATTAAATGCCATAAATTTTTAGCATTTTAACGCCATTAACTAAATTAAAATTTCACAAAAAAAGAAGAAGAGGAATTTATATAAATGCCAGAGAAATTATGAAACCATTTGAAAAACGGAAAAATAAATGCAACCACATTTCATACAAACTAATCCGCTTTGCCGCATAAATTTCGTCTCGGAAAAACTGAAAAACTGTAGTCGCGGCATATTTCTAAAAAGGGGAAAAACACAAACACAGAGAGAGAGCCGCGGCAGCATCTTTTTGTTGGTAAGGTCTGTCCAGGGCCTGGCCCGAGGGCATACATCAGGCTTTTACTAGAGCTCGACCCGCTTCCATTACCATTACCATTCCCATTCCCCTTCCCATTTCTATTCCCATTCGCATTCCCGTTCCCGCTCCCGTTCTTTTACAGTGCTTGCGCTGAATACGAACCTGAAATGATAAAGAAACGAGAAGAAAAATACGTGCATTAGTTTCTGCTTACAAAAGGCGGCCGCTGCCACGCCCCCACGCACAGGCAGCTGCAAAAAAAAGTATATTTTCATGTGCTATATATGATTTAGTTTACATTTCTTTTTGCTGCCTTTTTTAAGGTATTTTTTCAAGAGGCTAAAATATATTTTATGCGCGGAATTTTTTATGGCAACGTGGGAAAAATGTGCTGTGTGCACTGAGAAAAATAAATATAAGTATAAATTTCATAAATACTAATGAAAATATGAAAAATTTAATTTTTTTATTTTTGAAAAAATTTATTAGATCAATTTTGAGAATTAAATGATATAGGTTTTTTTGAAATAAAATATCTTAAAATAATCCCCATTAAATGTACTAATTTCTGCTTTAAATCTATATTTAAAACTAGATAAATTAAAGAAATTTTAATGCAAATTTTTGGGTTAAAATTTAGATATAATTTTTGAAATACATGTGGTTAGTATTTTTCAGAGTGTAGCTGTAGAGCTGCATACTGCTGAGAGGCACTGTAGTATGTGTTAGCGAGCAAATCCCTTAAACTGTCAGGCTAATGCTGTCAAGGAGCATGGCTTACATAAGGGCGAGAAAGGGTGAGCGAGGGGGAAAGGCGAGGAAAGACCGAGAGGGAAAGGCGAGGGCAGAGCAAGAGGGAACGCGTAAAGTAGGTCGCAGATTTGCACTTGCTTTTGCAGCTGATTTGTAATGCAAATGAAGCAAAACTTGCTGTAAATAACGAGGATGTTACAAGCAAGGATATGTGTGAAAAGGGTGAGAAAAGTGGTAAAGGGAGAGAGGAAAAGAGGAAAAGAGACAGCGCAGCAGGAAACACGCGCGAGCAGCAACCAACAAGCGGAAACAATAACAAAACTACAAGCGAAAGAAGGCAGGAAAATGTTGTGTGTACAAGGGCAGGTAGAAAGAGGGGAGAATGCATAAGCAGAAGAAGAATGAGGCAATGAAATTGAGACAGAGAAAAAGCAACTGTTGTTGCGGCAGTTGCATGTGGCATGTGTGGGAACAAATACCAAAATAAAAGAGAAAGAAACATAGGGAGAGAGAGAGACTCAAACTCAAGTGGCAGGTGGCACTCGAGTAGCTGGAGATAATAATGAAACTAAGCAAAAACAGCGGGTGGGCAAAAACACAAGAGAAGTACCAAATAGAGCGGAGTTCTCCTTACCACTAGCATTTCGCCGCTTACTTACTCGCTTACTCCTAACTCCTCGCTAACTCCTTACTAACTCCTCGTTTACTCCTCTCTTACTTCCTTGCTCACTCCTCACTTACATCCTCGGTTACTCCTAACTTACTCTACGTTTACGTCCTCGCTTACTTCCCACTTACTTCCTCGCATACTCCCCACTTATTTTCTTTGCTTACTCTCCACTTACTTCCTCCCTTACTCACCACTTACTTCCTCCCTTACTCACCACTTACTTCCTCGCTTACTCCCATCAGTAATTCTCCCTGCTATTAGCAACGGATATGCCTGGTGTCTGTAAGCGTACTTAACGAGTCATAAACTGGACTCGTCTCATTTGCACTCGCTGCCTTGGCCAACCCGTAACGCTCTTTAGCCCTACGCGTTGGCGAAATTCCGGAAACTTGCCGCGGAAGCCCTGGACTAACGAGCTGACGCTGTAAGCTGACCGCAACGAGGCTAAGGCTAAATGGAATGCGTGTTTGATACACATGCATCATTAGCACTTGAAACATGCCAAAGGGGCTCCTACGAATACTATACTATGCTCCTGATGCACCTGCTACTTCTATTGCAGATACTGCTCTTTCGGCACCTTTCGTTTCTAGTAGTTCCTCTCACTGTACCCACTGGCCTTACTGCTCTTCCCACTTCTTCTAAGGTTTCTTCAGGATTTCCTTCTCCTATTTTATACTGATATTTATTATGTATTTCCCGCTTTTACCAAAAGGTTTTTCTACCAAATTTACACTCGAATAAAAGTCTCAAAAAGTTTCGGCACATTCAAAATTCAATATAGGTAAGGTTTTCCTACAGATTTTATTTTTGGTTTGGATATAATGATCTTAAGTTTAAACATTCTTAAAACAATCTTAATAGATTGATAAATTTATACAATTATTTTATGCCTACAGATCAAACTTTTAGTTTGTTTTTGACATCCGTCTACTATATCTATTGCTTCTTTTATGTATAAGCCTGCAGATACCCTGTAAATTGCCCAAGCAGTTTGTAATTTGAGCTGGCTGAAATCCACCTTTCATAAGCCCAACTTTTGTCTCTTGGAACATGCCTAAATTTGGAATTGTGGCTGTAAACTCTGGTCTCTTGTCGCTTGTCAGCGCAGAGTTTATAACCATGGGCGGTATTTTACATATGGTGAGTTGTTGCTGGCGCCAGTTGCAGTTGAAGCGGCTGGAAAAAGCGGCAACAACGGCAAGAACAGGATGTCAAATTGGCAGTTGGTAACTACCCACAGTCTCAACCCTTTTGCTGTTGTCTATGATTGAATGTGGAGCTTATGACATGGAACAGGCCACAAAAGTAATGAGCAGAGAGTGAATGAATGAACGAATGAATGAATGAATGAATGATGGCATGAACAGCTGAATAAGCGGCTAAAAGGGAACTAAACTGAAACCAAACGAAGCTAAATGGCCAAAACGGGTAAACAAGACAAGCCAAGCCCACAGAACTATATATATATATAGAGAGGAAGAGAGAGAGATTGGAAGAAGGGGAGAGGGAGAGAGTATTGCATGACTCTGCGGCGTTATTTGGCTAAAGTTCAGCTTCAGCGGGAAAAAAAATGGCAACACCTTTTCACATAATGCCAGCCAAAAAGGGAGGCGGGCCCAAAGCGCCCACAGCGCGGCTTTGACTCATGGAAGTCACGTAGCAACAACAGCAGCAGCAGCAGCATTTGGCGCATTTTGCTTGGCACGCCATGTTTATTAATATTTAAATGCAACCAGGCATTTGCCCCAGACTCAATACCCTGCAATCCCCCTCAGGCCCCCTCTATGGAGAATAACAACCAACAAGTCGAGCGTTAGCGCTAACAATTCAGTCGCATAATTTCAGGCTTGAAAGAATACCATTCAAGCCAAGCAAGTGGCATGCTCAGCTTTATACACCCTAGAAAATATAAAAAGGGGTTTCTAGAGGTTATAAGACATATTTGTGGCATGAATCAGTCGCCTGCAGAGCAAGTAAATCGGTTATACCTGGGAGCAAAAAAAACTACCAAACTCAAAGCTGACTAAAATATAATTTGAATTGTTACAAAGCTATACCAAAAATTTAATAAACATTTGTTGACAATCAAAAAAGTTATGCGACTTTAAAGGACAGCATATATGCTATACATATTTTATAAATAAAACAATTTACAAAATACTACAACTCGGGAGCAAAAAATGCTATCAAGTTCAAATTTGGCTGAGCAATTGTCCAAATTGTTATAAAACTACATGCAAAATTTAATTAAGATTCACAAATAAACATAAAAGTTATGCCACTTGAAAGAGCAATATATTGGCTATAGATATGATAATATGCTATATAACTCGGGAGCAAAAATTGCTATTAAGTTCAAATTTGGCTAAGCAATATTTCAAATTGTTTTAAAACTATATACATAATTTAATAAGAATTCACAATTAAATCAAAAAGTTATGCCACTTGAAAGAGCAACATGGAAACAATGGATTTCGTACACCCAATTCCCAGTGTTCTTCAATTAGTTGACTTGAAAATGCGTCATAAAATGTGTGAATCAAAAATGTTTTTTCAAGATTTAATTGCTTTGGCTGCTTGTGATTTTTATTTTATTTTATTTAGAATTTATAACTTGTTAAAAAAAATACGCTGATAACAGAGCGTTTTGTGTAAAGGTTTGGTTGTAGCAACTGCCTAGGGACTGGGGTCTGAGCTGTACGCGTAGTTTGAGTAAGATCAAAATCTTTTGGGTTCCCCTGCCCCCTCTAGTAGCTAGGGGAAATACAGCTGGCAGTTACCCCAAAGACAATGTATCAAAACAAGAAACGAAACACAGCAGAGAACAAACACAACAAAAGGCAAAAGACAAAAATCAACTTTGTCTGAAAATGTAAGTGTGAGTGTTTGAGTGTATATGAGTGTGTATGAATGTGAATGTGTGTGTGTGTGTGTGTAGTTGTAGCATGGCTTATGACATCATGCCAACTTGTTGGCGGTTTTTTGTGTTGAGCTCAAGACATAAACCCAGAAGGCAGCTGGACAAGCTGCAGCTGAAGTTGAAGCTGAAGCTGGAACTGTGGATTGAAGTTGGATTTGGTTTTAGCCATGGCAATAGGGAGTTGCAGTTGAATTGGCAATATGTTGGCCATATAACAGAGTTTGACATTTGAATGTGTTTTATAACAAATGCCCATTGACAGTGGCCAGTCTCTCTTAGCCATTTATGGCTAATACAGGGACACAGGATGCCAGCGAGTCTATCAATGTTGGCCAAAACGGAAGCGAAAGCAAGACTTTTAGCCATTTACGCGCTGCTCTTTATAAATTCAACCTTACCAATAAACTAAACGCTAATGAGTTGGCCTTTAAAACAGCGCTAAAAAAGCAAACTGAAAACTGATTAGAGCCGAGTAGGTGTGTCCCGCAGTGGAAAAATCAATAATGCGCCTTTATCATATGCAAATAGAACCTAGAAACGACAAAACCAAAAACAAACAATTTGATATGAGCTTATCTGGCTGGGCAGGGGGTACCAGGTCTATTATTTGCTTTAGCCAGATAGCGCTGCAAATATTTTACAGCTCTACGCATACTAATACTTGCCACAGATAATTGTTTTTCCGACTGCATTTGCCATATCTGCAAAGCATAAAACCCGCTAGAGATAAGCGTATTCATGTAAACATATTAAAATTTATTTCTATATTTATATTTATTTTGTTATTTTTATTAATTTACGGATGTCATAAAAATTTCTAAGATTTATATTTCTCATTCTTTTACTCAACATTTTATGATATTTTTATTGCAATTCAAATTTCTTAAATATTATATCTCAATGTATAATGTCAGTAAATTAAGTCATTAAAATTTTATTATATTTTTATGTTTATTATATTAGGTTATTTTCAACAATTTATTAAATTCACATAATTATATTTTTTATTACAGTTCGTATATTTCAAATTTAAAATTTTTCAATTTATAATGCCAAGAGCTTGCGTCGTAAAAATTCTATATATTTTCCATGTTTATAAAAAGAATTATATTAATTTCTACAATTGCTGAAACCCTCATCTATTTCTAATATTTTTATTGCAGTTCAAATATGCATAAATATTAATTTTTTAATTTATAATACAAACAACTCGTCTGAAAAATTCTATTTTATTTTAATGATTATTATACTATATTATTTTCTAAGTGTTCTCCCAAGATTTTATAGTATTTTTTATAGCAAATCAAATATTCTAAATCGTTTATTTTTCAGTCTAAATTGTCATTAGCCATGGCATACTATTTTTCTGATTTAACCATCAAACAGTTGAGCCTCTCAAACTGTGCATTAGCTCATTAGATTGCCAAATCAGGCGCCTCATTGGAACGTGACCAGCGCAAACACTCACAACTCCCGGCCACATATATAAAAAAATCAACTAAATTATAATATTTACTAACGATACGAAGAGCAGCAGCAAAAAGGAAAACCCAAAACATTTCACATTTCTAGATGTCTAAATGTCGGGGCATAAACATTTCACTCGACCACTTTTTTATGAGCGAAACGACGACTTAAAAACAAAAAGTGGTGAGGAGGAGAGTAGGAGAAGAGGGGAAAAACATAACGAAACATTTGAAGCGTGCGACATTGTGTAATGCGTATTGCAAAGGGGCACTAAAGGGGCGGCCAGGGGGCGTGGCAGGCCCGAAAAACAAAAAACAAAATATAAAAGTTAGGCCAGCACTTAAAAAACAATATTTAACGTGTAGTCTGGGACGAGACGTGACAACAACACATGGCGCAGCGTTAGAAGGAAAACAAAGTACGAAAAGCAAGGCCCGACTGCAGTCGGACGCACTCTACAGTTGAGGAAGTTGTGGAAGCAGTTGAAAAAGCAGGTAAGATGATTTTGGAAATTGTAGATCCAAATAAAAAAGTGTTAAGTTCGGTTGAATCGCTGAAAAGCATTTTCATATACCTAATATATCCTATTTTAGTGGTATTTAATAGGTATTGAATTGAATTTATGTGTCAAATTTAGTCAAAATTAATAGATATGAAACAAGCATTTATGCAAACTTAATATACCCTGTTTAAGTCAATTTTAAATAAGTATTTAACTGAGCATTTATACAAATTCTCTCTTTCTTCCTCTCTTTGTTTTCCGTTCCCTGTAGTTTTATTTGAATTACTATCTCATTTATATAAACCAAATCTACCCTTGCTGCTTTCGAGGTATGGGCATGCCAAACTCAGGTAGTTTTTCTAGTGTCTCTGTCGGTTTTACAGCTGCCTGGGTTTCTAATGCGATGCGAAATTCGTGGAAACAACTTTTAGCTGGTGATTAGAGAGCGCAAATCGTTGGCGCCAGACAAGAACCGACCAGGGAACCAGGAAAACAGGGAACCGGGGAACCGAAGCACGCGTCCTGCATAGAGGATGTGACTGAGAAATGGATTGGATTTGATGGGATTGTACTGCTATACTGTATACCGTATGGGTTTTCCGTTGAGCTCAACAATTTGATTGCTGCGTAAGCAAAAGTCAATTTTTCAGCAATTAAAGACAATCAACTGTGCTGCTTTCAATCTGTGTATCTTTCACTATTTGCGGTAGTATCTGTGCGTATCTGTGTGTGTGCAAAAATTGCTGCCATTAGCAAAGCGATATTTCTCAGTCTCTCTCTCAGTTGAGACGACAATTTAGTTGCCATTGACATTTGAACTTGTCGCGCTGATTGTATGTAGTTCAAACTGCAAATAAAATAAAATAAACGTGCATCGAAATGGAAATAGATACAGAAATAGAAATGCCATAGTATCAGCTCTAGTTAGTCGTAAATTGGCAAAGGAATTCCATTCAAAAAACACACTTGTACAAATAAAATCTATACAAAAGATACACATTGTATTGGGGTTTTTAAGATATATCGAAGCCAATGACTCAGTGGCGGTGTCTTTTGGTCTTAAACTTCAACTATGCGTCAGAGGTTGGTGCAACTGATAAAAACTCTCGTGACAGTTTAAGTGTATTCCAATTTATGTTTAAATATTTTTAAAAATTTATTCAAGTGTTTTATTTAGGTAGAAATGGTAAACTTTATTTCTGATTACTCTTAAAAATGTTAAACCTTAAACAAGTTGTTTTTAATCAGCTTTAAACATTTATTAAAGTATTTATTTTATTTAGTTGGACATAGGCAAATTTATTTCTGTTTAATTAAACACAATTTAAATGTTGAGTAATTTATATTTAAATATTTACAAAAATTCATTCAAGTGTTTTATTTAGGTAGAAATAGCATAATTTATTTCTGATTACAATTAAAAAAATTTAAACGTTAGGCAGGTTGATTTCAAGCAGCTTTAAAAAATGTATTAAAATATTTTATTAAGATGGAAATAGGTTAATTTATTTCTGGTTTATTAAACAACATTTAAACGTTGAGCAATTTATATAAAAATATTTTAAAAAATTGTTTTATTTAGTTACAGTTAGTCTTTATTATTTCAGATTATTTTTAAAATTTATAAACTTAGCGCAATTAATTTAAAAATATTTTCTAAAATTTATACTTTATATTTATATTTGCTAGAAATAATTTAATTTATTTCTGATAATTTGTAGAATTTTAAAACGATTAGTAATTATTATTTGAATATTTTTTAAAATGTATTCAACTGTTTTATTTGGTTAGAAACAGTCTAATTTATTTGAGATTAATTTCACATATTTCTGGCATTAAGCAATCGCAATTCCACTGCGTCTCTGACTTGACAATTGGGTGGGTGGTTTTGGCCTAAAGCGGCTGAGCTGAGCCACACCTTGCACAATATAAATAAAGCCAGCAACAAAGCCACTTTGTAATGAGCCACGTTTCAAATAACAATAACAACTACAGCAACAACAACAAGAAATAATGGCAAAATAATAGAAAATATTTCGTTGCCTTTCGAATTGCTAATACAAAACTGTAAACTGGTTTGCAATTGTTCAGTTCAACTAAACCCCTTCCCCCTCTCCCCCTCCCCTGCTGTTCCTACTGCTCCTACAGTTGGAGCACCTTATGCTCTGCTGTCAGTCAAAAAGTGATTTGATTTTGTTTATTTCTCTGTTTTTTACTACGTGTTGTAGCTGCCTGGCTAATTGACCTTTTGCTCGAGCATAAAAATTGAATTTGCGGTTAGTTTTTTAGCTCGATTTTATATACGATTTTTTCTGCTTGAAAATTGATATTTTTTCTCTGCTATGAATTTGTTTTTGATTTTTTTTTTTTTTTTAATTTGCAATTTGCCGCTTGCTTTTGCTTTAGCTAATTAAAATGAAAGTTTTTTCTATCGATTTGCCAAGTGAAACTGCCTATTGGCAGCTGGAGTATTGAAATTGACAATTGTTGAATTGTTAACGCCTGGCGGGCGAGCTTGCACTGAGAGAAACTGCTGCAGCTTTGCACAAAAGCCAATTAAACTAATTGAAATGTAAAATGCAATCAATAAATGGCTCTGTTCAGAGGCAGTAAAAGTCAAGTGAAACTCGAGCAAAATTCTCTGGAAATAAATGCACACAGAACTCTGGCAATTGAGGTTTAAAAAAATAGTTGAGAATTATAGAAAATTATAAGTGAAAGGCTGCTATAAATTGCTATAATTATAGGCCGATCTGAGCTGCGATGTCTGTGGTATTTAATAAAATATAAAACATTAAATGTATTTAAAGAAAACCAACATTTTGTGGCTAGTATTTATAATTGTTAATTTATTTATTTATGAATTTTTATAAAAATTTATTTATATAGTCAAAGTGTTGAAAAATTATAAAATTCTATAGCTTATATATCATAATTTATTTTTAATTGTTGTCTATATTAATCGTATGATTAAAATCCAGTTTATTTCTGGCTGCTGAAGTCAGCGCACAGTTTGACAGTGACTAGAGTTTAGACACAGTTGTGGAGTCACGCTTGAATTAGCGTTTTTGCGAAGCATTTGATTACATAAGCCACAAGTTTTGTTGTTGCAGCAAAACTACAACTTGTAGTAACTAAAAAAAAACAAATAAATAAAAATATAACTTGTACGTTAAACACGAGAACTGCAAACACTTGAGCACAAGTTGAAATGTTTGTAAATAAAACACGTTTAAGCACAACAAGTTGTAGTTGTTGTTGTTGTATTTATTGTTGTTGTTGTTGTATTTATTGTTGTTGTTGTTGTTGTAATTGTGATTGTACTGGCATGTAAATTTATTTTGCTAATAGCACAAGTTTTTCAGCTGAATAATAAATATTAAAAAATATGATGGAACTACATGAAAAACCGGCGCCAAAAGGTTGTAAAAATGTATAGGAAAAAATTAAAATTTGTTAAATTAATTATAAACAAAATTCTAAAAAAAACTAATTAAATGATTATATAATTTTAATAAAATAGTATAAATAATTAATTAAATGAATAATAAAATATATAATAATCTAAATAAAGTTATTGAATGCTTGAGAAAAATTAAAAAAAATTATCAAAAGTAAATAACAAATAATGCGCGCTTAGCTAACAATGCGGGCTGCCACAAAATGTGGCATATAAATCAACAGCGCTCAAAGGCATTTAATTATGCCACAAAAACAAATGCCAGAGCCATGTGTTGAGGCAAGTGAAACGACAGGGGGAGAGAGGCTAGAGGGGCGTTAGGGACTGGGCGTGGCAGAGATGCCAAACACTTGCAGCTGTTGTTGCAGCGCTTGTTGCTGCGGTTGCCTGCAGCAGTCAAGCAGCCAAGCAGCAAAGCAGCCAAGCAGCCTGAAAGTTTTCTGCTCATCTCATTTTCTGGGTCAACGCATTGAAAACAAAGAGACAAACAAACAAACAAACAACAGCGTAAGCGACAAGCGACACACAAGCAAAGCACAAAAGTAAAATGCGGCATTTGCCCAGTTTTTGCTGCAAAATGTTGCACAAGCGATAAGCAGCAGACATGGCGTATGCGCAACTTCTGGCCCACAAAAACTGCGCTCTTACTGCTGCTTACAGCAAATTATGAGGCATGCTGGCTTAGACGGCCATAAAACACATACAGATACACTCAGAGAAATCTAGAATGATTCGTTCTACACAATAATCTAGCTCCGGGTTCTGCCAAATTTTTAAATAAAACTTGTTTGGTTTAGAATTCAATTGCAAATCAGAATAGAATCATGAAGGAATTTAGATTTATTATGGAAAAATAGGAATTAAATTAAATTATAATAATAAAATTCAATTAAAAAATAATTCATAATTTAATTTTGAATTATTTAAATCTTAAAATGTCATGGAAATAATGATAATTAATATTGTAAATTTAATACGCACTTCAAAGAAGAATTTCATTCTTGAATCAAGAGATTTTTAGCATCGTCAATTCTACATAGATTCATTTATAAATGCTCTTGATTTTTCTCTCAGTGTACGGCTACACAGAAACACAGATACACACTCTCAGCTAGTCGTACCTGCACAAACTTGGCCAGTTCAAAGACCGCATTGAAGTTGGCTAACGCTTCTCTGACCCAAATCGAGATCGCGCAAAAGCCGCATTCCAAGCGACAAAACTTGCCACCAGCAGCCTGGCAGCCAACCTGCCACTTGCCACAAATGCCTAGCCATTATGCTACATTTATATATAGAGCCAAATCGATCAGAAATCCAACTCGGCAGCCAATTATGTTAATTAGCGAAAAACTCAAGACTTTAGGCGCAGTCAAGCCGCTAATTAAGCCCAATAAAAGATACTTTTGTTGGCGGGTTAGCGGGGGATGCGGGGTATAGCGGGGTGTATATTTAGTTTGTCAATAGTGTGAAAAAAAAAACAGCAACAGATAAAGTTGACAAGGTTTTTTCACTATTGATTCAGCTGCTGCTGCTGCCGGCTCGCAATTTAGGCCGCAATACACACAGCTGTTGCCTGCAGATACAATGGCAAAAGATACAATAATTATTTTGGCTACGGCTATTTAAACTTTATAAATTCTATGCTGATAATACAAAATTAGACAAATAATAAGCCCCCCAAAAAAAAGGTAAAACAAACAGGGTTTGAGAGTCACTTTATGGCAGTTGAACTTATTGCCAAACTGGCAAACACAGCTGAAGATAAGCCACAAAAGAAATGCTGCAATGTGTGTAGAAATATTTGCTAGAATTTGTGTTAAGACACTGCAAGAAATATTCTAGAATTTCGTAATTGAAATCATCCAATTAAAACTGAGAATAAATGGATTTTTAATAGTTACAACGAAGCTTAAAAAAATGTTATTTATTTGCTTATTTGCACAAAAATGTAAAAACCATATTTAAATTATATATAAAATTAAATAAAAATTTATGAAAACAAATTACATTAAATTAATAGTTGGTACGTTAAAAACTTGAACAATATAAATTTAAAAAATTCCTTTTAATTATTTTATATATTAATTTTATTCAACTATTGCTAACTCTTCAATTAAGATACATTTTTGAAGTTTGACAGTATTTATTTATTTATTTATTTTTTTTTGTTAATTATAAAATTTTTTAATTTTTTTTATGGTATATTGACAGTGAATTTCTTTGTTTATTAATTAAAATCTCAACTAGAATAAGCCTTATAAGTCACAGCTCAATATAGCTAGTTCAATATCAAGTGTTTAATTGCCATAGATACTTCAGATAGAGTGAACTTGTGTCTCTAGCGCTGAAAGTTGCCACGGAATGAAATTACACTGAACAAACAAACCGATTAGATAAGCTTGTCAGCTGTATCTATATATTTATATTTATATTTCTATATTGTTGAATTTATAAAGTGAGAAATTGAAGTGGCGGCAATTATTTGATAAGTTTGTTAATTGAAAATTGATTAAAAAACGACAGCAAATAAAAAACTCAAAGTTGAAACAAAGAAATTAAAGATAATATATTTTAAATTAATAATGATATTTATTTAATGATAATAAAACTAAATTAAATTTATAATTTAAACTAAATTTGCTTAGTCTAAGACAGAAGTGTCAATGAACTTTTAGTGCAAAAATAAATAAAACATTTATTTTTGTGCCTGTTTTCTAACATAACATAACAAATTCTCACACTCGCAACTTGTCAGTTATATATTGAATATCTATATATATAAATAACAGAATAAATCGAATAACTAGCTAAAGCAACAAAACTTCTGGCAGTATTTTTTATGCTGCTGCAATTTCAAATGCAATTCTTGTTGTGTTTTCGTTTTTATTTTTTGTGCAACGCTTCTCAATTTGGGTCAATAACATTTGGCAACTTCAATGCGTTTGCCAGCTAAAAGAAGCTGAAAAAAGGCTAAAAAACAATGCACAAAAAGGCAGCCAAGGCGCCAAGTTCTGTGCAAAGGCCAACAACAAAGCCACAATCTCAACAACAACAATGCCAAACCGCAAAGTAATTGCAAGAAAAAATAACAAGAAAAAAAATGTGTGCATTAATTAAAAATAATTTGCTGTGCACATTTTTTACAAAAGTGTTTTTTCCTCGCTAATTGTGGCTAATCGAAAATAAATTATGCGGGAAGTGCATTGAACGCGTCACAATTGAGAGGCATACCGGGTATATTTTATGAATAAACTCTTTTTAAATTTAATCAAAGGTGATAAAAATGTTAAAAATAAATGCGTTAAATACGCAAATGTAAACAAATATTTTTTAAAATTAAAAAGCAATGGGAAAATTTCTGAATAACCCAAGCACAGTTAGGCTAAAGTTCAGTCTGAGCTACAATTAATAAATATTTAAAATCAGCAGCCTAAATTCGATCAAGATGATTATAGTCGGTAGAAGAAAATTTATCCAAATTTGTATATTATTTAAAAATATTTAAAGCGAAAGTGTAACAAATTTAAGGCATCTACGGCCTTTGTTTTAGTTTGTTTTTTGTTTAATTATGAGCAATAAAGTGAAAATTTCTATAAAAGATTCGACAGAATATTTTTAGCTGTTATTTATTGCATTTTGTTGTTATTGTTTGAAAAGTGAAACAACTTTTACTTTCTCAATGTATGAATGATGACAAAAGCGGCCGACAGATGCTCTCAGACGAGATACAGATACAGATGCTCAGATACAGATACAGATACATTTACATCTACGATTCCCTCAACTCGAATTCTTTGTGAAGTGAAACTTTTTACGTATTGTAACGGGGTAATCTGAAGTTGATTTGCATGTGTGTGCGGCTTGAGATACATTTGTATCTGCTGCTCAGTAGCTGTATCTTTTGTGTATCTTTGTGTATATTGTGTGATATTTCTGTAAACATTTCATAATTATTTAAACGTAAGCGTGGGCTTCGCATGCCATAAACAAATGCCATTTGCATATAGATACTTTTTGTTACTAGAACCTCAACGATTTCGCCATTGTACACCTCTCCCTAGCCCCTCCCCCCACAACACCCCGTCCTATCCACCTTTCTGAGACACCTACCCCAGCTAACACTTTACACATATTTGTCAAGAGTTTGACAGTCGTCGTGGTGTCGCAATTCTGTCAGCTCGCAATTTGTCAATAGAATTTTCCAGCGTGAAAATTTGTCTATAAATAGGCACACAGCTGCCACAGACAGATGCACGGGCAGACGAAGAGACAGAGGGGTAGAGGGGCAGAGGGACAGACCATGGCACACACAAAATTTGTTTAATCACAAAAAACGAAAAAAAATAAATACATATAAACTAATAAAGCGATAAAATAGAGGTCGCGTTGTATAAATAATGTGCGCTTATCGCATTTAGCATTTTCAACACAACAAAATACTATAAATTGTTAAAACAAAAAGTGAAATTTTTTGTTTACAAAATGAAGTCGGGGGTTTTGTATGCGACATTCGAAATACCCTTAAAAACTGGCCAGATAAAGTCAAGAATATCAAGAGTGTACAAATAATCTATATAAATTGGAATGCAGTTAATAATCTATAAAAATTCTTTGATATACTTATATTATTATATGATCAAGTTTTCTCTGCAATCGCAGCTTTAATATGTATTTAGCAGATGTAACTGTTTATACAGTTGTTGGTTATATGATATATATACGATCGTACGATCAAATTCAATATAAATTCTGCCATATTTGTTTATGTAACGCCTGGCACCAGTTTTCTTTATAAACAATGCCAGACGACAGACAGACAGACTCCATAGAGAATATGAGTAATTTTACTCGATCAAGTGTAAGTTGAGAGTTGAGTGTATATAGAGATATCTAAGAGTATCTGTATAATAAATACAAAGTCTAAATTCTACAGAGAATACTTTGACTATATAAAATATAAAGCTAAACAATTTATTATTATTTTGTGTAAAAATAGAATGACAAAGAATAATTATATTATATTTAGCTTTAAAATTCTGCTTGTTTTGTGGATATTATTGGTTTGTGGGCGCATGGGGCGTGGCATTTCATATCTAAAATAAACTCACTATGCGTATGACTTACAGCTAACTTCAATTCAAATTTAGTAACTCTAACATTTATATTAACAGAGATCAACGCATTAATACAGATCATATTTTCTTTTTTGTATCTAATTATACTTTGTTTATATATATATATATTTTATTTTTTTTTTTGAGCAGTGTAGCTTTAGCAATTTGTCTGTGCAAATAGCCAAGAGTAGTACAAGGCAGACCTTTCTCAGAGATAAGCGACACTCGCATATCAGTCGCTGATAATGGCTCGTATAGCTCTTGGTCTCTTCAGACCTTGCTGCGTCTCTTTCTCCTTCCTTTTGCCTCTCTTTCGCTGTGTGTTTACCTGAGACTTGCCTCACTGTTGCCCAAGTTAAGGTAGCTACTGTGCGGCAATGCAATGTCTCTTGTTTAATTAATAGCGCATGTTTATGAGTGCTCAGAGTCGCCCCTGGTACTCCCTTCTACCTACGATTACAAATGGGGTATAAAGAATTGCTGTCATTGTGTTTTATTTTTGTGTATCTTTTTTTTTCTCTTTTGCATGTGCGCAATTTCATTTCTGTTTTTGCTGCAGTCAAACAAACAATGCACAGAGTTGGAGTTGGAGTTGGAGTCGAAGTCAGTGGCAAACGTTGTCATTTTGCCATTACACAACACTGTTTATTGTCGCATTGTCATCCACAGGCCACTCACAACGTGTAGCGGCGTAAATATAAAGTATTCATAGTATTCAAAGTATTCAGCTGCGCGTGTTCACTTGATGCCTTATGAGCAGACCGCAGACTGCGGACAATTGCCAGCCATTGTAAAGGCTCCAGACTCAAAACTCAAGGCCTTGCCATAAAAAACATCAACTAAGCCTATTGCCAAAATCAAAATCAAACAAAACGCCATATGAAAATATGAAATAAGTGAAACGAATCCAATACAAACACAATTCGCAATCATTGCCAGCAAAAGTAAATATATAATGCTCACAAACACTGGCGAATTTCTCAATGAAAGTTGCAGCTGCAATTTGGCATGAATCAAATTTTTAAAAAATAAACAAATCAATATTTCAGCGCATGAAATCATATAAAAGAAATGCTCAAAAATACAATAAATAAATTAGGTTGCCATTTAAACAAAATAGTAAATATAAAACCATAAATTAAATTGTTGTATGATTAACAACCTTATGAAAAATATGTAAAATACAATAAGAAATTGAAGTTCAAAGTAATTAAAAAAATTAAATAAAATATTAAAACTATATTTAAATTAAATGATCAAAAATAAAATCAATAATAAATATAATAAATTAGCCTTTAATTTAAAAAAAATTTAAAGCCCGCATAAACAACTAAATAAAATCACAACTTCAATTTTAAAATGTTTGAAAATACATCTCTATGGCATAAATTATAATAAATAGTAAAATAGACAATTCAAATAAATACATTTTTAGAAAGGGAATAAAAAAAAGTAATTTATTATTTCAACTGAATTTTTCTCAAAATATTTCAATCCCTTTTTACGAATTTCGAACTGCATTAATTAAAACCAATTTACAATTTTTTAAATTTATTTTTCATGTAAGCACAATTTTAAACAATTAAAAAAATTAACGAATTTTTAGAGGGGGCATAAAATAGTAATTTATTATTTCAACTATATTTTTCTCAAAATATTTCAATCAATTTTGACGAATTTTCAACTGTTTTAATTAAATTATGTAATCAGCTTGCCAGCCAAATTTATCTAGATGTCTTCTGTGTCTGGTTTTCATTTCATAAGTTGTTTTCCACACAATTTTCAACTCGTTTGCCTTTTGTTTACGCTTTTCCCGCTCAAGTGATGAATGATCTGTCTCTGGCCGGTTTCCAATTTCAATAACGCTACTTTCGATCTTATCAAGTGTGTACCTTTTTTTTACAAGCTGTCAATGATATTTTCCAGCAGGCAAGCAGAGAATTTTCTTTTGGTTTTTCGCCTGTTGAAAGATGCCATAGCCTGGCTTATCGCTTGTCTAAATCAATAGAGAGGGGAGAGGCAGAGGGAAAGTGTGAGAATGAGAGAGAGAGAGAGAGAGGGGCGCTCAAGTGGTTTATCGCAGCGATCAGTGAACTTGGCTGGTTAGAGCATTCAGGTCTCGTCTTGTTACGGCTTTTAATCCGACGGAGCCACTGCATAATAATCATCTGGCTTTGCTCATCATGAAGCTCATTATGAGCTAAATTCGACATTAAAAAAAGTTCTTTTTTATGCTCGTAAAATGCAAACTGGCAACTGCAAAATGCATATCCGGTCGTAGCAAGGAAGTAATGAGCAGAGCAGGCAGCAGAGACAGAGAAAGAGAGGGTGAGAAAGGGAGAGGAAGAGAGAGCAGAGAAGAGCTGAGCAGCACTGCTGCCAAATGCGCTTTTTTCCCAACAAATCTGGTGGTTTTTGAAAAGCATTTGCGGAAATTTAGGATTTTTAAAATAAATTATAAACTTTAACTTTATTTCAATATTAGATTACAATCGATAAAAATAGAATAACAAGCGTAATATTTAAAGTAAGAAGTTGATATTCGGAATATATACTCTCTTTCATAATATTTATATATGCTGAAAAGCATATTGAAATTGGTTAATAAAGACAGAAGTTATTAATGAAATAATATTGCAGACTTTGCTTCCCTAGCAGGTACAGACAAGAAAATAAGAAGAAGATGCATTGCAGCTGCGCTGCGTATAGTATTTTGTTAATATTTATTATGTATATCCTGAACCCTTTGAAAAGTGTAAAAATATGCTGAATAATTTTAGGAGAATATTTTTTAATTACAGTAGAATCCGGTTATAGCGACATTCAAGGGACCGACGATTTTACGTCGTTATATCCGGCAGACGCACTATCCGAAAGGAGCAAAAAAAAAATTTTTTTTTTATATTATGGATGCCATGTTCGTAATAGGTTTTAAAATAAAACAAATTAATTTTTTAATCAAAACAAAAATTTAATACAGTAGAATCCGGTTATAGCGACTTTCAAGGGACCGACGTCGTTATATCCGGAAGACAAAATCCATGATTTTGTTTCTTTTTCGTATTAAAAAAACACAAAATCCATGATTTTGTTTGCTTCTTTTAGCATTGTTAAAGAAATCAAATTTTCCTCTTTAAAGTTTTTTTTTGTTCGGCACGTCGCATTATCCGGTTGAATTGAAATGAAAAATTGAATTGAAATTGAAAAATCTCGTCGTTATAAGCGGTTTGTCGCTAAAAGCGGAGTCGTTATAAGCGGAGGCCGTTTCATATAAGTTTGTATGGGGACCAACCAAACCATCGAGTTTTCGTCGCAATAACCGGACGGACGCTATAAGCGGCGTCGTTATAACCGGATTCTACTGTATTTTTATATTTTTTTTAAACTTTTTTTCGACCCTTTCCGCTAAAAATTGGCAACACTGTTGAGCAGTGAGAAGCCCTCTGGCCTGGGTTCAGGAATTGTTCGACGCTCATGAATCACAAGCTAAACAGAGGCAGACATCGCAAATGAATTGCGGCATTGCCTGTCTCAGGCTTGCCACATTTCCAGAGTGCGAGAGAGGGAGAGAGAAGGAAATAGAGTGTGTGAGAGAGAGAGGGGCATATGGTGCAGTCGCATTAATCGTGCGCCCATTATGCAAGACACGCGCCTGCGGCCATAAGTAACATATATTATATATAGATATATACCTATATATACGTGTAAGTAAGGCTGTTGTAGAGCATAGGATTTCCTACGCTTGCATCCATAGGTGGCAACTCTGTCTCTGTCTGCGTCGTCTGCTGTCCATTTAAGGGCAAACAGCGACAAAAAGCTAGAGCTGAGGCAAAAGCGAAAGCGTTTTGTCGCTTTTAAGTACAAGCATAGTATCGGACAGACCTTGGCTGGGGTTTTTCAACTCTTCGAGCCGTGGCACTTAGGACTGCGGCTTTTCCGCAAAAGGTCTGGATGGTCGGGCGCCGCAGGAAGTCGCGGAAAAACCTTGACATCAAACGTGGGCAAAACGTCATAAATTTTCGAGCACACATGTTGAGTAAGAACAACCGCACACACACACACTCACATACACTCAGCTGCTGGCATTAGTTGCCTACATCGTAAAGTATCTGATGGATACACAAAAGTATCTGACAGCAGCGAAAGTTGCCGGCAGACCAACTGGGGCCGCCTGCGCCCCCCACGCCAAATGAAAATGACAAAATGAAAAACATATCATTGATATGAAAAGTGTTTGCATTTTTCCACATGTCATGGCGCAGCGCAGAGAGAGAGGGAGAGAGAGAGAGAGAGAGAGAGAGAGAGGGAAAGGGGGGCAGACTGTACTTCAAATTGATTTGTGGGCACACTCAAAAAACAACTCAACTTAAAATAATCAGCCAAATCAGCCCAATATCAGGCAAGAGGCGCCCGCCTTATGCTCGTATATTAAATATTTTTCAAGCTTTTTTAGTAAACTTTTAGCAATTTTAATATCTATAATTATATAGGATATTTTCTGAAATGGGAAATAACATGAATTAATACTTAATAATATTATTGCAATTAATTAAAAAATATAGAAAAGTAAATTTATTGTCATAGAAAATGGTTTTGTGCGCCAAATAATAAATAAAAAATTAAATTTATAGTTTGTTAAAAGTTGCGCTTTAATTTTACTTAATTTGAATTATCTTTCAAAGTATATTATTGCTCTTTAATATATTATAAATAATTTACACTTTTTAATAAATATATAATAATACATATAAATATAAAATAAATATATTACAATAAATAATAAAGAAAATGCTTTTAAAAAATCAATTTTTTAAGAAGTTGATTAAATTGTCCTTAGAATAGAATAATTTTACTTTTAAAGTTTTATTTTCCACACTAAAATATCCAATAAATATTGTAGAAAATAATATGCCCTCCCAAAAGCAATATTTTAAGAAATATAATAAATTCTTTATCTAATAAAAAAATAATTTTCTAATATAGAAAACAAGCTATAAAACACAATTGAATTTTTTTTAAATAAGCAAAAAAATTACTGGAATTTTATACAAAAAAAGAGAGTCATTTTACTATGCTAGAGTTACGAATATTTAATTTGAAAAACGTTAAAAACTCGTTTAAATTTGCCAAAATTTAGGTTAAATAATCTTTAAAGTATTTATTTTGCAATCAGCGAAAATAGTCGCCGCAAGATCAGGGAGAATGTCAGAAAGAGCAGAAACCTTACCTCAAATTGATTTCAAGACCGAGAGCTGTCGATAAGCGCGTTTTTTTTTTTTTTTTTAATGAGCTTGAACAACAAACATTTTTGTTAATTGGAGCGTGCGATCTATTTTTTCCAAGGGCCAACCCAAGTAGTTCTAGTCTGGGCGAAAGTTTATTTTGCCAAGATCAAGAGATAGACTGGGGAGATGGGGAGAGGCTAAAGAGAAGCGAGTGTCGCATTTAATGGTTCATAATGATGATGAATGTGTAATCTTCATAATGATCAAAATTGTTTTATGATTACTAAAAGACAGCTTTCGCTCGCTGAGTGATTTATGCGATTTGTGTCAATGTCTGCTGGGTTTATTTTCTTTATTTCTTTCGCTCTGCCTGCCTCTTTTCCAATCACTTTTGTCTGCCTAACAAATTGCCACAAAATTCTTTATCCCTCTCTTTCTCTCTCTCTCTCGCTCTCTATCTGTCTCTCTCTCTCTGTGTGACCTTTCACACTAAGCCATCGGCAACAGGCAAAGCAAACACTACACATGCCTCTGTTATCAGTTGTGCCTCTTTTTGTGTGTTTATTTAAATGAAGCCGCAGCATTTTTATGTAAATCACTATAAAAATTGGTATTAAGAAACGCTCATGTGTGCGTTGCATGCCCCATTGATAAGCCACAAACCATTCCGGGGCTTAATGCGCCCATTCAATTCCAAAACATTTACATGCTGACAGTTTTAAAGCCATTAAGCCGCGCATAACAATTAACACGCGACCAGTGGCCCTCAAACTGCCAATGCGGCCTAAAAAAGACTCCAAATCAGCCAAAAGCTTTTTAAATATTTCCTAATAAATAAATTATTTACATTAATTTGATTTTATTGAAATAAATTATTTTTAAATATAGGGACGGGGCAGATCAGTGGGACGGTGGCTACAGTCGGACGTAACCGACCGTAGGAGACCCTTTACTTTGAGGATATGTACATACAAACACAATCAGACGCACACACACTAAGCTACCCGCGTATGCAAGGCACACCACCCCCCCTCTGCCTAGTGCGGCAAATTGTCTGTGGCATATGTTCGCTGTTTCTTATCCGATCGAAACAAAATTCACAGCGTCGATAGAAAATGTCATAAACTAGTTAAATACCAAATTACAAATCAATAGATTCAAAACTGTGGCTACAGCAGCTTTTCGCGGTTTGCGGGGGAAGGGGGGGAGGTATCCAAAATCTAAAACAAACTCGTGCTGCTTACTGAATAGGGGAACCTGAATCCCGAATATGGTGTCTCTAGCTCTTATAGTTGCTGAGATCTAGGTGTTCATACAGACAGACAGACAGACAGACGGACAGACAGACAGACGGACAGACGGACATGGCTATATCGACTCGGCTTGTTGTCCTGATCAAGAATATATATACTTTGTGGGGTCTGCCACGCCTCCTTCTGGGTGTTACACACATTTCCTCTTTGCACTAAACTAATAGACCCTTTTTACTTTTTTAAAGTAAAGGGTCTAAAAAATCTAGGTGACTTTAACTAAAAAAGATAATATTAAAATTTTGCAGCTTGAATTTTGCTATAATTAACTTAATTAATAATTAACTAAAATAATTTTTTATATTTTTTTTAATTATTTAATTTTTAATTCTAAAATCTTTTAAAACTGCTTCACAACAAATACTTAACAGTTTTTAAGCTTCAAAACTGGGTTAGAACTGTTAGCTAGCAGCGGCTGTAAAACTGTCTAGTAGAATGTAGAACTGCTCGTTAGCAGCAACTCTCAAACTGTTAATCAGAGGCGTTTGTTTTTGGGCATCGCCCACACAATGGCTGCAGAACTGTAACACGTTTGTGACTAAGACGGAGCTGAGAGACAGAAGAGCACGAAGGGGAGGAGAAGGAGGTGGAAGTAGAAGCGTAACAACGCCAATTACAACGCCCAAATTGCATTTAATTAATGAAAATGTATTGCCAAAGCCCACACACACATAGAGAGAGAGAGAGAGTGAATGAGAGAGGGGGGGAGCGAATTACAAGAGCAGAGCAGACGCATCGAACTCACCTCGCGATTGTTGTTGTTGTTAATGTTGTTGTTGTGTTGGTTATGGTGATATTGTTGTTGCTGCTGCTGTTGGTGATTGTTGTTGTTATTGTTGTTGTTGTGTGTAGCTGCTGCTGCTGCGCCCGCTGCCGCTGCCGACGCCGACGACGACGACGACATTCGCGATCCGGGCAGATCGCGCCACCTGAGCACCCCCATGACCGCCTGCCGCACCCAACGCCGCTCCGCCCCTTCGCTGTAAAATGCCACCTTCGCTGTTGTTCTTGTTGTTGTTTGGCCTAAGCTCGGCTTGAGTTCGAGTTCGAGCTGGAAGCTGGCTGCATTGAGGGGGGAGGTTCGATGGTTCGCAGTTCGAACTGGGTTTGACGGCAACTGATAACAGGTATGCTTCTCAAACCGTATGTTATTATTTTTTACGCAAATTGTTATAATTTTGTAGCAAAATAAAAAACGATTTTCTTTGCGCACTCGCAGCTGAAGCAAAGATTGTTGCTTTTTGTTGTTGTTGTTGCAGTTTTGTGCGTTTTCTTTTTTTTTTTGCACGTCGTTGAACTCGTTTGACGAGTTTTGGTGTTTTTTGTTTTTTTGGTTATTTTAAGCTATGTGCCAGCGCTTGCCAAACTGTAGGCGGCTGCTGACGCGACTTTCGAAGTTTTGTTGTTTTTTGTTGCTTGTTTTTGAAGCTTTTTTTATGCAAATTTAATCGCAGTTGAAATTTCTAAGCAAATATTTTCACTTAAATGCAGAAGAAACACTCAAAGCATACGCACACACACACGGAAAGCGGAGATGTTTTATTTTTGTCAGCCCACTGTAAATATTTTTTTCCTTCTATTTTGTTTTCTCAATTTCTCTGCACTTTTTTATTTAGATTTATATTTTTGTTGCCGCCTGGAGTACGCAGCGCTGCAGCTGCAACTGCATTTCAGATTTCCGATTTCAGATTTCAAATATCCACTTTGAGTTTGCGTTTAAAAATAACTCGCGTGCGTTTTTTGTGTTGAGGTTTCGAATTTGTAACGTTTGAAACGCTCGAAACGGAGAGAAAGAGACGACAAGCGCACGCAGCCCGCAACGAACCGCAGCGTAGCACAACTTCGCTTCGAATGCCAGCCGCTGAGCGAGCGCAAGCAGCGCGAACCCAACGCGCTCTCAGCGGCAGCATGTTCGAAGCGCCAACCGGTTCAAACAACAAAGCGAACAAGTATGAAGCTTGCGGCATGTCTTATTTAAATAAATTCTAATAAATTGCATTGATTACAAAAAAAATACTTTAAAAAATGCAGACAAATTTTACATAAATAAATTATTTTTCAAAAATAAAACTGTTACTATTTAATGGAGTTTTATATTGAATTATGCATATTTACCAACTACCATTTTGAACCCAACGCGCTCTCAGCGCCAACATGTTCGCAGCGCAAAAGCGGTTGTAACAACAAGTGGAACATGTTTTATTTTAATAAATTCTAATAAATAAATAAAATGCATACAAAATTTCAAAAAATGCTGAAATACTAAATATATATTGGTGAGTTTTTCTAAAATTAAACAGTTGCAGTTTAATGCAATTTTAAGTTTAGTTATGGATATTTGAACAGAGCGCGCTCTCAGCGCAAACATGTTCGATGCGTCAAGCGGTTGCGGCTCGATAGCCAAGTCAAACAAGTATGCAAGCTGTTAGAATTTGTTCAATTAATATACATTTTATAAAATTAAATTAAATACCCAAAAATAAGCAAAAAATGTAGAAAAATGGCAAAAATATTAGGTAATTTTTGTAAATTTAAATAAATATTTTTCATTGCAGTTTTTCATTTTATTTGCCATAATTAACAGCGACTGATTTGCAATCCTTGCGTTAGAGCGAGATGGGCAGTGTGCCGGCTGCATGGCGCCAAATTTGAAAATTGTATTGGGATTTATCAAGGTTTTGAGCGCTGCTTGTAATTGAATGCGTGACTTGAAATAAACACAACGCAATTTGTTTGATGCGGCGATAAATGCCACATTTTAATAGCATAAAATTCTCGCACAATTCCACAGCGATAAGTCATTGCCACAGAAACGTGCAGACGCTGAAAAACCAAAGAAAACTAAAACTGAAACTGAAACTGAACTAAAATTGTAAAGTGCTCAGTGCTCGCTGCTGATAATAATGCTACGCTGAATGCTTTTCTATAAGCCATATTGCCACGAATTGAACACACCCTAAAATAGATGCAAGAGCGGTAGGGGGAGGGGCAGGGGGAATGTGGAGGTTGAGGGAGGGCCCCCATAAAGCAAACAAATTTATGCAGCAGCCCCGCCTGACCTTGGCATTCAAGCCATAAAACTGAGCGCAAATTGTTATAGTTATAATTATAATAATTATAATAAAATGAAAAATACAAATTCGAAGCCAGAGCGTGAGAAGTGCAAGAAGAAGCAGCAGCAGAACAGCTGTAGAATAGCAAGTAGAACAAGAGGAAGCAGCAGAAAAAGAAGGTGCTACGAATCAGCTATAAAGACACGCATTTCGCACGTCTCAGCATTTGTGGCTCTTATTCTTATTATTATTATTATAATTTATAAACAATTAATTGCAACAAACTCTGAAATACGAGCAACGAATTGATTATTGTAGGGGAAAAATTCTCGGAGAGAATTCTACAATTTCTCTCTTTCTACGCCCATCTCAAAATTCCATATAATAACACAACATATATTTTATTTAAGCATTATCTTTTTATTTAAGCCTTAATTAAATTTAATATAATTTTTTTCCTTGAATTGAATTTTTCTATATTTTTCTAAAAATTTATTTTCATAAATTCACGTTGTACTTAAAGATAACCTTTCTTACAATAAATTGAATAACATTTCCTCAAAAATTTATTAAAATTAATTAATTTTCTTCTCTCCCTAAATTTATTAAAATTTACCTTAAGATTTCCTTGGAAAGTAAAGTAAATATAAAATTAACTTGAAGAACTTGATATTTAGATAATAATTTACAAATCACAAAAATAAATAAATTGTGTTCCATTTTGAACTATATTTCGTCTTGCTTTTACTAACTTTCTTCTTTTTTTTTCAGTGTATGTAATTTAATGCATTGTTTAATTCAAATATTTTGTATGTAATATAATAAACTAATCAAGTATTAAATGGCAAAAGAATTTGCGGGTAATTAAAGTAATATAGTAAATGGAATTTTGTATAAGCAATCTAAGAGGCTGCAGTCGGACGCCACCGACAACAAAGCATAAAATGTTTTAAATTAATTTATTTAATTTTGTTGCTATAATACTATTTTCTATAATTCATTAATCAGTTGTCAAGGAAGTACAATAAGTGATTAAATATAGAATTAAAATATAAATTAAAAGAAAATTAATAAAAAATAGCTAAATTTAAAAAAAAAATAATTTTTTAATATTTTTATTTAATAATTCAAATGAAATTAAAAATGAATTCACTCTTTCGAGCTGTTTTTGGCATATAAATTGGAATTAAAATATGATTAAACTGGCTTAAGCCGTTGGCAGTGTACGCATACTGTTTGTGCGCACTGTGCGTAGATATTTTAATTCAAAATTAAGCTGAATATAATAAAGCGCGTAATGAGCAGGTTAATGAGCATTAGAGCAGCTCATAATGAAGTGAAGTTTCTCACAGAAAAATGGATTTTTATTCATGATATGGAACCTAAAGCAAACCCGCATTAAAAGACACAAAACGTAACTTTAAAATTAGTTGCTGAGACTAGAGACTTGCCACAAGTTGTAGTTGTAGTTGTAGTTGTGTTTGTTGTTATCTAAGTTGTTGTTGCAAGTGTTGTTGTAGTTGTTGTTGTTGTTGCAGACAGAGAGCAATCAACAACGAAGTCAGCGAAGCAGCAACATGGTAAACAACTGCAGAAGACTCATGAGGCAAACAGGTGGGAGGATGGACAGAAAGTGAGGAGAAAGAGGGAAGAGAGAGGAGAAGCAGAAGAAGAGGCAAGAGTGGCATGTGTAGCAAGTGGCAGCGGGTGGGGCAGTGGGGGCAGCGGGAGAGCAGAGCATGACCCTAAGGGCCAACGTCAACGTCAAAGCCACCAAAAGTTGCAGAGCTTCAAAAGCAAAGCTAGAGAAGGAGACGAAGAAGGAGAAGGAGGAGAAAGAGAAGAAGATAAAGACGAAGACGGACGTTAGGTAAAAAAGAAAAATAGTTTTTTAAAGTGGCATTGTTTTAAGGCAGCTGTGGGAGAGCGCGAGAGGGGGAGAGATGAAGCAGAGAGAGGGGAGGAAATTAAAAACTAAGCAAAGCGCTTAGGAGGAAGTGCAGCGGCTAACGGCGAAGCCAAGATGCATGCAACACGCTTCAGCTGAGATCAGCGGAAGAAGACGAAGCAGAAGCAGAAGAATTGAGAAGCAGACGGAGAAGAATTGAAGAGAAAAAGCGGAAGAAGAGCAGCAGTGGCTAAAGAAGTGGGATGAAGAGGCGAAAGAAGAAGCTGCAGAAGAATCGAGAGAAGAAGTGGCAGAAGCAGGGGTGAGAAGTAATAGAAGAAGTGGCAGAAGTTGCAACAAATGCAGCCCCATAATTATCAAATTTAATGCAGTACAGTGAAGCACGGCGAAGAGCAACTAAAGCAGCATGAATAATAAAATAAAAAATAAAATAAAAAATAAAATAAAAAAAAAAATAAAATAATAAAAAAAGAAATGATTTATTTATCTATTTATTTCTGAATTTACTAAAGAAAATTTTTCTAAAGCTAAACAATTTTTATATTTATTTAGATATTTAATTTAAATTGATTTATTAAATTGATTAATAAATTTTGTATTCAATTAATTTTTTATTTGTTTATTAATTAGTTTATTTATTTATAAATTTATATAATTATTGAGGGATTTATATATTTAGTTATCTAAGATAAGCTGCTTATTTAAATATTTATTTATTTACTTATTTATTTATTTAGCTTCGAATGAAATAAATTAAATTAAAGAAATTAAAATAAATTAAACTTTAATAAGACTATAAAATAATCTATAGCTTACAAACAATTTTTTTTTTTTTTTTTTTTAAATGTGAATATTTTATTATTAAATATAAAATGTAGAAATTAACGGGATTCACACGTTAAAGTTAATTAATGAAATACATTTTTTACCTTTGGAACTTTTTTTGCAAAAAGACTCTGGTTTGTTTGTTTGCACTTAAGGCGAGGCTTTACTGTAGGTGTTTGTGGTGGCAGGGGGGGGGGGAGGGAAGGAGGGAGTTTATGGGTTACAGCCTTGACTGCAGATATATATCAGAGGCAGCAAAGAGCTGTTAGAGAGAGGGGGTCGAGAGGGGGCGTGAGAGGCGAGGGGCAGATGGAGGAGATAGCATATTTCATGTAGGCAGAGGCTAAAGATAAACATCGCACATTTTGTGGCTTAGAGGCGAGTGTGTGTGTGTGTGTGTGTGTGAATGCAGCTCATTTATATGCAACTGCAGAAAACAAAAAAACAGCAAGAACTGTGAGAGTTAGACGGAGGGAGGAGCTATAGGGGGCGGGGAGGGGCAGGCAGAGGAAGTGGCAGAAGCAGCGAAAACGAATGGAGGGAAAATGGAAAACAGGCAAAATAAATGTGGAGGATGCGTTGTTGTTGTTGTTGTTGTTGTTGTCGTTGCGGCTGACGAGCGATGGCAATTAACAACTTCAACGTTCGTTGCATGCCCCAGCAATGCCCCTCAAACTGCGCTACAGTTTAGAGACTGCCTGAAGAGAGCGGGGGCAGAGAGTGGCAGCTGAAGTCAAGGTGGCAGCAAAAACCACAAATGAAATGTTTGAACTTAAAATTTTTTATTATGCAGAAGCAGCAACAAATTGTGGCAAGAGCAAGGGAATAAAATTTAGATATAGCTGCCTCAAAAAGTGGCATAAATTTGCAGCAGCTTTGTGAGAATGCAACACAAAAGCTGCATAAAAAGCAGATATCAAAAATAAAGATACAAAAAAAAGATACAAAAAAAAAAGATACAAATGTTTTGTTGGCAGTGTGTTAAAGAGATTTCTCAGCCTGCCACAGCAACTTAATTAGACGCCAGACAAATGTGGCAAATGTGGCACGTTGGCTGTGGCAGCAACGCAGCTCCGTCGTTGGCGGGGGCGAGTGTAAGGCCAAAGCAGAGCAGAGATTACAGCCAAATGCCCGCACGAGTTTTATTAGCCTGAAAGTATGCAATGAAATAAGCCGTGCAACAATGTGCGACTGCAGACGGTTTGAAAGCAACTGCGACAGAGGGTTTTAGTGCAACTGAGTAGAGCAACTGCATAGAGAAAAACAGTTGAAAATAGTTTAAACAAAAATTTATAAAAATATTGTAAGAAATTATTATTAAAATACCATAAATTTTAAATATTTTATTCAATAAAATTTATTAATAAATTAATAAATTTTATATTTATTATTATATAAGCAATTATTATATTAGCAAAATATAAAAAGAGGTTTTTTTATTATATGTAATTTATATACAATGTATTTATTTATTTATTTATTTAATATTCTTTACTTTAATTAAAGTTAAATCTTAATTTACAATTTCGCTTTTATATTTAATAATAATTATAAAATCTAATAATTTATAATTTATAATAATTTTATTAATAATTTTGTATAATTGTTTGCATTATTTTAATAAATTTATTTTAAAAATTAAAGAGATTTAAAATAAAAAATTAATTTTTCATTTATTTTATTTTTAGAATTTATTAAGGCCTTTTTTTTAAACTAAAACATATATAATATATAAATTGATAAAAGCAAAAATTCAAACACAACTTACAGTTTGAGCAGCGCTGAGTACTATAGTTTGAGCTGCATTGTGAGCAGCATATATCTAATTTGTTTGCGCTTTAATTTTGTAGAGGAAAGCGCAGCAAAATGTGACAAACTGCTGGCAGCAAGCGATAGAGCAAAGGGGGTTGGGGCAGCACTGTGAAGGGGTTGCAAGGCGCTCGACTTGAGCCTGCAACCTGCATAGTTGTGCAACTTTGTCAAAAGGCAGGCAACGTCTTGAAGAGGCCCGCATATTGTGGCAGGACCACAGGGTGCCAGGGGGAGAGGGGGAGGGGGAGCGGTGGTAAAGAGGTCAGGCAAACACATGCAAGCAGGCGGCAAAGCGGCATGTGGCATGTGGCAAGGAGCGAGCGAGACAGCGCACAGGACGTGCTTTCAGGCAAAAGTTTGCCAAACGAAAATTTCTTGAGAAAACTAAATTAAAATGTGAAAATGTGAAAAGATGTTTGGCAAGTGGCTGCAACAAGAAAGAGCAGACAGAGAGAGGGGGGTGTGGCAAGAGAGAGGGGCAAACTAAGTTGTATCAACAACAGTTTTATTATTAAATAGATTATGTCTAGAGCTCTCTATGTTAGTGGGTTAAGCTGTCTCAGCATTTATTTAAATATATTAAAAATCTAAAAAAAAATAAGCAATTAAGTACTTCTTTCGTGCAATTAATTTAAAACATTTAATTCTAAAACAAAGGCCTTTAAACCGAAAAGTATTGACAGTTAAGTTTGAATTAGCTTCCAACCGAACTGCTTCGAACTCATACTTGTTCGATAGTCGAGCAAGCGAACTTATGTGGCGCTGTGGCAACACGCCATCTGGCGTAAAATTTATGCATTGATATTTTGCATGTTGCATTACTACTTTTGACTTAACCCTCTCGCATGGCTATCGAAACGCTCGCCAGAAAAATATAAGCTATAATTATATTAATTTAATAATTAAAGATAAATAACTAATAAATTAAAGTTGAATGATACAACTAACGTTTTCTATAGTCAAACATCTAGTGGCGACGCCAAGCGGCCAAACGGTTGAATACGCCATCTAGCGATGTTTCTTGTAATTGTCTAAATAACAACTTGGCAGTGCTGTGGCATCGGCAATGAAGTAACCTATCAGTTCTTTCAGAAGCATGCTCAGTTTAAAGTTGGTAAATTACGTTTTAATTTAAGATAATTTGATATATTTACTGGCCAAGAAAGGCCAGCGGCAAAGTAAAGCCTTTGGGGCGCCGCCAAGCGGCAAACACGCAAAACAACACAACTGCTTGACAACGCGCTCTGGCGACAGCATTTAGAGCTAACGGATTGAAGTTACAAAAAGCGCGCTCTATGGTTCATTCGTGAAACTAAGACACACGCATGCAACATTCGTTGCTTATAAAGGCATCAATTTGGTGTTTATTTCTTTGGCGGCATATTTGAATTTCCAAAATGAAAAATAAAACTATAATAACTAATTTTTTTAATAAATGTATTTTTTTTTGACAAATATAAGTAAATAAAATTTAATAAGCTATAATACACTTATGCCAAGCAAAAAGTGTGCCAAAACTGGGCTATAATAAAAAAGCTAAGAAATCAGAATTTAACCGCAAAGCAAACGGTGTAATCCCTGACAATGTAGTGTGTGTGTGTGTTGTGTGTGTGTGTTGTGTGCGTGTGTGTGTGCACATCAGTCACACTCTTTGTAGCTAAATAATGCCCATTTCTATTTGGGGGGAGCCGAACAAATGCGAAGATTATGTCAAATTATACAGATGTTTTTCAAGGTGCGGTTTTGTGTTGTGGCTGGTGTGGGTGAAGGATCGGGTAGAGGGGGAGCATAAAGTGGAGTGAGAGGTGCGAAAAAATACTGACCACCAGCCGGATTTGGCAAAAGAATTCTATTGGGCACAATAACAAAACTTCCCTAGACGAGAAATTGACAGGGGAATTTAAGGAATATTTTATGTTCAAACTACAGTCATGGGCAAAATTATGAGACATGTGAAAAAGTAAATCATTTGAGTTACTGAAGTGAAAAAAATTAATACAAAATTTGCATCATACGAAATTTCTTAAAATTCATTCATAATATATCAAAAAAGTCCAAAAAAATTTATGTTGAAGCCAAAGGAAGACAGAAAAAAAAACAATATTATTTCTTCAATATCTGCTGTGTTTTTAAACGATTTCAATAAGTTTTACAGTGTGAATAAATATTATAATAGAGAGTTTATATTTTAAATGACAATCTTAATAATACTTAATACGCCGGTTAAGCGGTTTTTATTGATTAGGGCGTAAAGGGGGCGTGTCTTGCAATATTCGAAATAAACTTAATCTGCATACTATACATATCTATCTACATTCCGAAAATGGCTGCTGTAGCTTTTATAGTTCCCGAGATCTCAGAGTTTATAGGCAAGGATAGACGGGCAGAGAGATAGACAGAGGGATAGACCTGGCTAAATCGACTTAGCTCTGGCTCCTGATATGCACAATATTTCTAGCCACGCCTGTGCGTATTTTGTGACACTGTGCAGTTCGTGGTTGAGCGTTGCATATGAGCATTTGTGGCAGTTGTCGTAGCTGTTGCTGCTGTTGTAATTGTTGTCGTGCCATTTTTACGACTTGGAACATACAGGCCATAAAAATGTTTACGACTCTCGCTGCAAGTTTTTGTCAGATTTAATAGGTCAGCGAGGGCCCAGGGGTCAGGGGTCAGTGGGGTTAGTGGACGCGGGTTTTAAGGGCGCGTCGCATCAACAGATGCCACAAGTTGCAGCTTGTTGGCCCAGGTCAGTTCGATGTGGTATACTCGTAGTTCCCAAGCTACCCCAATATTTTGGTTTTGGCATCGCCACTCACCTGTGAGAAGTACGCTGGCAGCACACAACGCTGATCGTCCAGTCGGGAGCACTGTACACGCTCCAGCAGCTCGAACAGATCCTGGGTGGGTCCCCTCAAACGTTCCGGACTGTGTGTAACGCTGCCGGGTCCGCCTGCCACGCCCACCGGCTGTTGTTTCTGATTGCCACCCGCCATGAAGGCATGCTGACGTCTGTAAGTAAGCGGAGAAGGAAGGGACGTTAGAGGAAGTTATAGCAAAGGAGGACTGATGATAATAAAACACGCAAAAAGCTAATCACGAGAGTTATGCTCTTTCTTTCTCATTCCCTCACTCTGTCTCTTCTCATGCAATCTCTTCATGCTTGAGCGACAAGTCCAAGTGCAAGTCGTAGACCAAGTCCAAGTTTTTTGTCGTATTCAATTGACTGCGCAAAAGTCGTAACTCGTAACTCGAACCTCGGAAATCGAAACTCGAGTGGTTTACCTTAAGTTCAACCCTCGACGAAGGCTGAGAAGTGCCACTAGAGCATTCAATCAGTCGGTCAATCAGTCAACCAGGCTTGACACAGCTGAGATCACTCAAAGGAAACGCTACGCATAGCGTACGACATTCCGAGTGAGTAATAATAGGGTACTACCTTTAGAGGAACTAAGCAGAACGTTTAGCTTCCAGAAAAGAGTGGAAAAATATAATAGAGAGGGCACAAAGTCAAGGAACCTACACATAAAAGGCAGGAAATACTTGATTCATGTCTGAAAAGATCTAAAAAGGCAAAGAGAAAATGGATTTAAAACTGCAGTTTGGCAGAAAGCAATCCATTTGAAGTTGACATTTCGGTTTGGCTTTTGTAGAAAGTATGGAAAAGTAGAAAAGGAAGAAGCCTAGACCTAACATTATTTAAGGACGATTTATGAAAAATTTGAAGTTCCACCAAAAGACCTCATCCAACCTAAGTCATTAAACCGAATTAATCAAACTTAATAGAACGTCATCAAACATTTCCCAATCGAATTTTACCTAATCAAAGTTGAAATTCAGGGTTCTTCCTTGAGGGTTTTATAAAAAAGTGGAAGAAGATGAAAGAGATCTTATCAAACCCTTGGAGGGAACTATGGACAATGCTAAGTAGAAGCCATAGACCAAATCGAAACTCATTAAACTAAACCCAATTAAAACTTATCAAACCTAATCTAAACCTCTCCTAATCTCTTTAATACTTACCTAGCCTTACCTATTATCACCTTACCTACTCTAACCAAACCTAACCAAGCTTAAGCTAATCTAACCTAACTTTTTATAATAGAACTATTCAAACCCAACCAAAACCCAATCAAAACCAACCCTAACTAAGCCATGCAAACTTCATCAAATTCAGCCAAAACTTTCTCTCCCCTCTGCCCAACTCATCCTAGTTTTAAAACCTCTCATCCGTCAATCTAGAATTTTCCCACAAAGCCAAGATCATACTAAGGCCATTCACTATTTTCTATGGGGGCCTTTGCAACAATTGCAATCAAAGCTCGAGTACACTTAACAAAAAAGTAGTAGAGTTATAATCAGCCTTTTGAGCCGTCCGACGTAGTTCATGGAGTTTGCGTTTGAGAAGTTTTTTAGCTGCGAAGTTTTTTAAGTGGAACATTTCTCAAAGTTCTTAAGTTGCTCTCAGCCAACAGGGAGTGAAGCAGCAAGAGGCCAGCAAAAAAATAAAAAAAATTATGAGTGCCTCTTGAATATTTCAAATTTTTACACAATTTTTTTTGCTGCTTTTGATGCATGTTTATTGTCACTAGTGTTGTTTTTTTTTGCGTTCATTGTATGTGAGAAAGAGAGGGGGGAGGAAGGAAGAGAGAGGGGGAGTGTGCGTGCCTGCTCCTTTTTTTGGGAAATTTTTTGAAGTTCTTTAGTCGCCAGCAGCTGACACTTTGTTGACACACAAACAACAAGCGGAACAAAGAGAAGGCAGAGAGAGGAGAGAAGAGAGGGAAATGGGGAAAGAGAGAGAGAGAGAGGGATTGAAAGAGAGACAGAGGGAGAAAAAGAGAAAAATGGGGAAAGAGAATGATAACAAGTGCAAGCGGAAGCAGTGTTGCGTAATTTCTTCCTTTTCCTAAATTCTTTGAGAAAAACACTATTTTTGGCAGGAAAATCTCTAAAAAAGGTTTTAAAAAAATTTCCAAAAAAAAAATTTCGAAGTTTTTTATAGCTATGTGCATTAAATTATAGATGTTATAGGAAAATATAGATCAAAATAATCACATTTGTAATTGTTTCTTATATCATTTTGAATTTTGCACAATTTAAGAAAAATTTAAATTGAATTATTTTTATGAAAAGCCAAAATTCCCGCTAGCCACAGTTTCAAAATTTTTTTAGCAAATGTTTTAAAAACAGCCAGATCTGGCGGAAAAAAAGCGGAATTGGCAACAGCGGTAGGCGGAAGTGTGGGCGTGGAAGGCCAAAGGGAGTAGAGACTGGAAGAGAAGCTGAGCCAATGAGCCTGGGGTAGACCTCAGCAGATAAAACTAAGAGCAGAAGCAAAGAGAGGGAGAGGGAGAGAGGGAGGGCAGAGAGGATGTGCTTATTGTTGCAGTTGTTGTTGTTTATTTAACAGTTGTTGTTGTTGTTTTTGTTGTTGTTGTTGCAGTTGTTGCAGCTGCTGCTCCACATTCGACAAAAGACAAACAACTAAAAATTGTCAACAGGCGGAGCACATGGAGCCAACGGTCATAAATTAACACCTTGAGGGAGTAGGCAAACAGACAGAGAAAGAGACAGCCATAGAGAAAGAGAAAGAGAGAGAGAGAGAGGGAGGTGCATGTGCTCGTGGCATGCAACAAAGTGCCATAAAATGATGACAGTTATGGGAAAAGGATATCAGGCAGAAGACAAGGCAGCCTCAACAGCGCACAGATGATCGCTAGAAATAATCATAAAAACTAAAGAAAACTAGCAGAAGAAGAAATGGAGTAGAGAAAGAGCATGAGCAGAAGAGAGAGGGGAAGGAGTGTTGATAGTTTAAAGTGCGTGCCACAAAGTGAGGCAACTAAAAGTGAAAGTGGATGATGGTCTAACCCATTGACAGGTAACAGGAGAAGTGCAAGCTGCAAGAAACTCTAGGGCAATGATGAAGTTAGTGGATAGAATTAGAAAAAAGTAATAATACTATAAGTACACTCAGAGAAAAAATCAAACATTCTTGCTTGATTCAAGACTGAAACGGTTCAAGTAATAATAATTAAATTTTCACTAAAATTTATACCCTAAAATTTATGAAAAGTAATTCAATTCTTTCCTATTATACAATATTTTCTTAATTTTAAAACCATTTTCTTTGATAAGACAAAAAAATAGTGTCTAGAATTGTTTGCCTAATTCAAGTAAAATAACATTAGATTTACGTATTTTTTATTTAAAACCTGACACATTTTTCTATTTTTTGAATAAAAAAAGTATTAAAATTTAGTGACTCAAAAACTTTTAATACAAATTTCAAGTGTAGATAATTTTTACAAGAATTTAAAGCGAAGAACCAATAAAAATTCAAATCCAAATTAAAGCTTACAGTTTCTGACAATAAATATCGATTTAAATATTATTTAAAATTCTAGTAAGTCTAAAAGTTTCGCATTTCATCCTTCACCAAATTGAAGCATTGTGTTTTTATGTTTTTTAAATGCAATAAAAAAGTGATTTTAGATATATTTTCCAACGTAAAACGTTGACAACGAAACCCGTTGCGATTGAATGATTTGCCTAGTGCCGAAACAAAAAATGAAATCAAATTCATTGAATACGTGAAAATATTTTCAGCTTTATGAAACAATAAGCAGCTCAATTTCTATTTGTCAGAGAATGCATTTTTTATAGATATTTTCTCATGCGATTTATGGCAACTAGTTACAGCTGATCAAATTACGAGAGCGCACAAATTTTTTTATTGCATTTTTATGACGATTTTTCACATGAATTGCTTGAGAGAATTGTTGGAGCAGGAAGGCAATCGACATCGAAATGAAAATCGAAAAATAACAGCGAAATAAAATGTCAAACAAACAACAATAAAATTGTGAAGCTATAAAAAAATATAGACAAATTTTCCGCAAACTGGCAAAAGGTAGAAAAAGCTGAAAGGTGGAAAACTAGGGCATACATGAAATTAAATACTATATAAAAAAAACTACCGTAAAAAATTATTGATTAGAAACAAATAATATAATTTAATAAACTTAGAGTTCAAATTTAATGAAATACAAAAATAAAATAGAAGTAAATATGATTAAATAAAATTAAACCAAGAAAAAAGTACTTGATTTATTAATAAAATAAAGACAATAAATTAATTTAAAAATTTTGGCAGAGTATAAAAATATAACAAAATAAAACTAAATCAAATTAAAATTCACAATAAAAATAAATATAAAATAAACCTTAAAATCTAAAAAATAAATCCTATAGCTTAAGAAAAAGGTAGCGAAGGTGATGGAGCACGCCCACTTGCCGCCCACTTCCTCAAAGATAAACCCCACCTCTGCTGCCGTTGCAGTTGCGCCTGCGTCTGTGGCATGTGGCATGTGGCAGCCTCTAAAACTCTGCCCTTCCATTGTCTGCTAACAGCTGTGATTCTGTTATTCTGGGCGGCTGCCACGCCCACATAATTAAAGTCCATTACAAGCCAACAAAGCGTTAATATTTCCCTAGCATTTGCCTCTATCAAGCGCAAGCTCTGTTATTTCGCTCTTGCCACACCAGCAAAGTGTTCATTAAATGCAAATTTATGTCACCCACCCCACCACCCAACCAACCACACACACAACCCCTTACACCCCCTTACAACTTCTTACGCCCGCCTCCTCTTCAACTCATTCGGCATGCGCAGCGCATAGCGCGTGTTTTTTAAGTTTCGCCGGCTCAGTTCAGAGTGGAAAATGTTTACTAATGAAGGAAAAACAATTACAACAACAACAACAACAACAACAAGAACAACAATCGCAATAACAACAATAACAATTACAACATTAATACACTGTGTGGGGCGTTGACAGTTGGTAAGGAGTAAAAAAAGATATATGACTTGGCTCCGCTGCACTTAATCACGGCCCCAGCGACAGGCCGACAGCCCAACAGGCGGCAAGTGTTTAGCTACACTGAGAAAAAGGGGGCTCATATGCAATTTAATTAAAATAAACATAATTTCGTAAGTCTCCAAATCAGTATAAGAGCTGAAAAAATATTTTTTCAGATTAAGAAAAATTTTTTCAGCTTAAAAATATGCACAGAAATCTTAAGACAAAATTCAATCGGACTTTTATAAAAAATACTATACAATTTTTAATTATCTTTTAAATAAAAAATTTAATAGTGTGGCTATATAAAATAATGTATATAAATAAATGATCTTTTTTAAGTAGAAACATTTATAACAATCGAATAGGGAAAATATACCGATTATTCTCAAAATGCGTTTAAATATTGTAATTTTCTAATAAACAATAAACTAAAAAAAATAAAATAAATGAAGGTTTATCAAATAATTAGAAAATTAAATGAAGAATAATAAGTATATGATAAAAATAAAACAACTATTTTTAACTATTTAAAAATAAATTTGTAAGTTGGAATAATCTTGACAAATCTAATCTGTATATATTGCCATATAGATTATAAGTCAAGTTTGCCTAATTTCAGATATATATTGCGATATTCTGATGAAATCCCATGACTTAAAGAACATATTTCATTAATTTTTCTCGCAGTGTAATTGTTAAATAAAAGCAAAATTTTATTAAAATATAATTTAAAACTTAAGACGAATTTCAGCTGTATTTTGAGCGTATACAAACTTAAATAAAGTCATTTAGACTCAACGGAGAAGGAAATACAAACCACCCAAGAATTTCTCTGTGTGTGGCAATGCGTTCTTTGGCGCTCTCCTCTTTCTCTTTTCCCCTCATTCTCCATCTATCTAACGTTCTATGCCATTCAACTAAGCGCCTGGGATTTGAGTTGGGTTCTTTTGGGTTTTCTTTTTGGGTTTGTATATCCGCTTTTTGGCCAACACGTGGGAAACACTTGTCCAGCTATGAGAAATTGTGGAAGAATAGTGTGTAAGGAGCAGCGGAGAGAGGAGAGAGCGGAGAGTGCAAGAGAGCGGAAGAGCGGTAACCAGGGAATAAGCAGAGCTGACTTTTTGATAGAGACAGAGTCGCAATTCTCAGCACCAAATGTTCCCCAGGCGCTAATTAGTAAGTCAAGTGACTGTTAGACTATATAGTAGTTTTTTTTCGGAATGCAGCTAAAAAATTACAGGAAATGTCCAGGCAGATAAATCAAATCCCAAAGGACTAGAGAGAGAGAGAGAATGAGAGAGAGAGAGAGAGAGAGGGGAAAGAGACAGCTGGGTTGAGGCAGGCGACAGTTTGCAGTTGAAAAACTGGAGCACAGGCGCTGATAATATCAAAGGACATAGAAAGGACTAAAAAGGACTGCAGTGCGATGCACTTTCAGATAAGCATACGCAAACTGGACAGCGGAAAAAAGAGAGAAAAAGAGAGAGAGAGAGAGAAAGGGAGAGAAAGGCCTAGGCAGAGAACAAAGCAACACATGTAAAAGGATATGGAAAACAAAAAGTCAAAACTGTGTGAGAAACGCTAGACAGTTTCAGGTCGGCGATGCAAGAGAAATAGAGACAAATAGAGAGAGAGAGGGAGAGAGAGAAAGAGTAAAGAGAGAGAGCGCGACTTGACCCTACACTATAATTAATAGCCTAATTGTAGCCGCAGGATATGCTGAAAATTTATATGAAAACTACGTGAAAATTACAAGAATTACAAAAACGCTACACGAGCTTAAAAAAAACGAAAGAAAAACATTTGCCAATAAACGCAGTGTTTTTTTATTTTCTTTTATTTTCGTATGATAAATGATGAAGGGCAAAGCCTGGGCGGAAAAGCCTCAGCGGAAATCAGACAAAGGGAAAACCGGGAAGGGGAAATTTGGGGTGGCAATTTTCACATTATGCTTAAGAAGTCGCGACGACTTCCGCGCCGCGTGAATTGTCATTAAAATTAGTTTCAAGTCTTGGACACGCAGGATTCACGGATTCAGATTCAGTTTTGGATTCAGAATCGGATTCAGCTACAGATTCATGGCATTTCGATTCGCGCAGAATAAGTTTTTCTCATTTCCGCCGTGTGGCAGGAAAAACTTGTCTATTGTCTGCGCGAATGTCTTGAAAGCAAACGCAGTTACCCCTAAAAGCAAAGTACACAGAACTGGAACCCGTTTTCCGCTTCGTTCTAGCTCATAAATGCAACACGTTCCACTCCACGTAGGGGAAGTATCTTAAAGATACTTTCCGCCCAGGTACAGGCAAGCAGTTTTCTCTTCTCGCAGCTCGTAAATTAGCCACAAATTTGCCGGAAAACTTACGAGAATTTGCATAATTTTCAACTACTTTTTTTCTTATTTCTTACCCAAAATTTCTACAAGTTTTATTGATAACTCGAGGAACTTGTTCCTATGCCGCTGTTTGCCAAAGGTTTTCCAAGTTTTTTCATGGGTTTTTCATGGGTTTTTCCTGCGCTGCTGACAGCATTGGAAATTTATAGCTTCACAGCCTCTTAGTTCGATTGATCAAGGCTGCACTTAAAGTGAAAGCGACCTGGGAGTAGCTGCAAAGCTGCAGAGCTGCCAAGGGAAGTTGCTACTTAGCCCTAGGGGCAGCTGTGTGGTCAGTGGAAAAAGCAGAGGAAAAACCTGGGAAAAACAATCAATGATGCTGCAGGCAGATTAGCTTGTAAATATGCCTCAATGAACCGCTCTGATTAGTTGCCAGTTCTGTTTTCCGTTGTCTGTTTTCGCTTTGGCTGCCCTGTAACCTTTTTCACATGCTTAGAAGCTGCTGAATAACCCGATCTAACTGGGTGAAAGAGGTGAAAGTGTTAGATGTGGATCAGGTTAGCTAAACAATGTGAAAAGCAGCCAGAGTTTAGAATAGAATATGGTGAGTTAGCTGAGAGTTCTACTTGCAGATAACGACGAGATTATTGAGTTAGCAAATAGATAAAAGACAAAAGATTAGCCAATAAGAATACGAATTTATTAGAAAACTGAAGTTGACATTTTAAGAGAAGAGATTGGATTGCTGGGAGTCAGAATTAGAGATAGATAGAGGAAAATACAGAGACAGAATTATAGTAAAATTATAGAAAGACAAATAAATAGGTTAAAAGTTGCATAAATATTAGACCAACCCTAAGTTAGATTTTAGAAAAATATTCTACCAAAATAAGCGTTCTAAGTTGAGCTTCAGCAAAGACGGAAATAAAAGTTATTTATAAGAATTATTAGAATTTTAAGAATTAAATTATTAGTTATAAACAAAAGCAACTTCAACTGGAAAGTAAAATCCAACCAGCAGTTAAATATATATGCGTTCTTAACCATATTTCTTAGCTACAAAGTTCTACAAGAGATACAAATTATCTATAAATACTCTCTCTCGTAAGTGTTGTAATCAAATGTAATTTCTTTAGCTGAATGAGTTGTAAATATTTTACATGCTTTTTATATGGAAATTAAATTCATATTTAAGTTGTGCTTGAATCAACTGCCTTTAACACTCTGGAGCTTGCTCGGGTCTTACAGTTACAGCGCAGACTTAACCCAATTTCCTTTAGCTGGAACTGCCCGGAGCTACGTCCACTTTCAATATTCATTATAAGCAATTGCTTTAGTGCTGCAGGGGAAGTTCTGCTATTTGCAACATTTTGTAGCTGGGATAATTATGCAAATACATCTTTAGCGGCATCAACAAGTCAAAAAGAACAATTTCAACTTTTGCCAGTTCGCCGGCTATCGTCATTAACAGCTACAAGAGCCAGCTCTCTTGCCTCTCTCTCTCTCTCTATGTCTCTCTCTCTCTCTTTTCTTCTCTCTCTCTCTCTCTCTCAGTTCGACACGCTATTATGTGCAGTGTTGCCAATTTTCTTAGAGAAAAAAAGCTATTTTTGGCGAGAAGCGTTGCCCTTCTTCAAAAGAGCTTTAAACAGTATATAAAACATTTACAAAAAAAAATCCAGAAAATAGAGTAAATTATACTTAGGTATGTTCTTTAAATTAAAGGTTTTATGGAAAAGTATCAAAGAAAATTATATTAGCCGGTCTATTATTGTTCCTTATTTTAGTAGGAATTTTGGAAAATTTAAGAAAATGCTGACAAAAAGTTTTTTTATTTAAAAAAAAAGGTCAAATTCATGCTTACTACATCTTTATAAATATGCTGTCAAGTGCTCTGCAAAAACAGCCATATCTGACTGGAAAAAAGCGTCTTTGGCAGCACTGACTGCGTGCAACCTGTTGAGTTTGTGGCAGGGGGCAGTTGGGGCAGTGTCATTGCGGCAAATGCAGCATGAAAATGCTTGGGTAATAAGCGTTTAAATGCAGTATTGAGGCTATATAAATAGAGCAGGCACTTTGCATATTAATGAAGTAAGCTAGCAAGTGTTGCAAGTACCTCTCACCCCTCTCACCTGGCGGTCTACGACACGTGCCACAAAGTGTGGCAAGTGCGGCAGTTCGGCGCGCTTTTTAGCAGGCAGGCAGGTCAAGGTGTTTGCCGCGTCTGTTACCTGGCGACACAGAACTGGCAAAAAGGCAATTATGCCAGACGACTTTTTAATATAAAAAGTTCACAGTTCTAGCCTACCTCTCTCTCTCTCTCTCTCTCTCTCTTCGCTCTCTCTCTCTCTCAATCTAAGACACTTGACGTGGGTGAAACTCGCACTAACAAGGTCAAAAGCAAGTGAGCTCAACTGAACTGTAAGCCAAGTTGAGCTGAGCTGAGCTGCAATCGCTTTGACTCAATCAGCGTTGTTTTTTTTACCCCCAAGGCAACAATAACAACACCAACAACAATAACAGCAATAACACCAACAACAACAATAACTAATAACTCATAACAACAACTGGTTAATTTGCAATTATATGGCCAAAAAGATGTGGGATGCTGTGGGCTTTAACTGCGCTGCGCTTGACTCTCAGATGGCAGCATCGAGCTTCCATGACTCCAATGCTTTCAATATCACTTTGCAGAGTTTGTTCACAACAGTTTCAACTGATAAAACTGGAATATAAGCACAAAAGTCGGTACTTCAAATACTCTAAATAATACTACAAATTCAATTGATATAAGAGGATAATCTATGGTTGAAATAAACTAAATCAGAGGTGCCCACTCCATAGCTCTCGCTGCTCTTTAGCATAGGCTGTTGTTCTTGCTCTTGGAGTGTATGTTTAAGCGCTCTTTCTCGTATGCAAAGCAAATTACAATAACAATTTCGTGTATTTTGTCTAATTCCATTTTTGTTGAACTTTGAATGCGCATAGCTTTACTAAAACTCAACCAATTTTCAAGCGGTATGGATTTTGTTCAATTTTTTGAGTGCAAAAGTAAAATTAGAAGTATAAATCAAAGACAAAAAAATTTGAAATTTTTTGTAAAAATTTTAAGGAATTTAGAAAAATACCAAAAAAAAATTTCTAAAATCGTAAGATTGAATTGGTAAACGAATTGTATTTCAAAATTATGTGTAAAAAACCACACTTGACAGCATTTGGTCAAAAAAATTTAGATTTTAGGGCAAATATTGTAATCATGGGGGGATTATCAGAAAAAGTCAATTTTGGTTGAACTTTGAATGCGCATAAAACTCAACCAATTTTCAAGCGGTATGGCTTTTTCTCAATCATTTCAGTGCGAAAGTAAAATTTGAGTATTAAATTATAGAAAAAAAATTTAAAATTTTTGCAAAAATTTTAAACCATACCCCTTACAAAATTTTTAATTTTCGGAAAAAAAAAATTTTTTTTACAATCGTAAGAATTGATGCTCCAATAAATTGTAATGCAAAATTATGCAGAAAAAACCAAACATGAAAGAATTCGATCGAAAAATGTGGATTTTAGGCCCAATATTGATATTATGGGGGGTTACCAATATCCAGGGCTTAGGCTCTTTTACATCTTAGCAGCGAATTTCCTGCCTAAACTTATGATACCCACATACTAAAGGGTAACAAATTCAGCGTTTCGCATTTCCGAAAAAAAAGCAGACTAAAATTTCTGTCGTCATTTTTTTGACAGATTGACAAGCTGACATGACGCATTGAGCGATGGATTGAATGATTCAGATTCAGGCTGAACTGAATTTGATGGATCGTTCGGAACTACGTTCATATGGTGTTTAGCATGGTGTTAAGTGTATCACAAACAGCGTGTTAGTAGGTTAAATGCCACTGATGGTATTATGGTAGTATTACGCTGCCTCGATTAGCTCATAGGCGTTTAAAAACGCGCACGTTTCAAGCGCACGCGTTTTGTGCGCGTTTCTGCATACCGTTTAATTGTTGTTGCATTTTTAATTAATTTGATGAGCTGCTAATAAGATTATGGCAAACGTCGCACAACGCGTGCGTTTTTTATGCGCGTTTGTGCGCGTTTTGTGCGCGTTTTCTTGCCTGCATAAAGCGCAACAAATTATTTTTGATTGCTTTTGCTAATGCAACTTCCTCAGTGGCCGTTGAGGTCTGCTGCTAATTATTTGTGTTGCCAGTTGCCAGTTGCCACATTGCATGTTTGTTGCTCATTTACCCCCCGATGCCCCCCACCCCGCTCTCTGTCGCTCTACACCCGCCTCTAACAAGCGGTAGTTCCCATTCTCAGGTCTCATCAGGCGCGCTGCGGGCCAAAGAAACAAAAACAAAAAAAAAACAACAACTTGTAAACCACGCGAGTTAAACCGCCAGCTGACCTGCCCAACGCGTTTTCTGTGTTGGCGTCTGTTGTGAACTTTGCTGCACTGAGCGAAAAACCAACAACAAATATTTGTTGCACAATAAACTTACACAATATTCTCCGATTGTTTAAAAGTATTTTATATTTTTAGAAAAATTTTACAAGTCTTTTAAACAAGTCTAAGCTAGATTTTTCCGAAGTTTTGCCATTTTCTTTACAGTGAAAGAAAAACAGCACACATAATTAATAAAAATATATATAAATGATAGAATAATATTTAACAATTTTATAAAATTTCAGAGCGTGTGAAAATCGGTTTTAAGCTTATATAGAAGTTGTCTAAAAATACTTGTAGAAAACAATTAAATAAAATTCACAAATTTTTTGAAAATTTTTATTTGTTTCCAAAGAAATAGCTGAATTTTTCACAGAATTGAAAGCTTTGATTATTTGGTTTTTTCAATTCTAGAATACTTTGCATTGTTGCTAAGCTTATTTATATAAATAATTTAAAGCTTGCACTAAGAAAATATTTGTAAAATAAATAGTTTAAAATGTTTAAAAATTTTTTATAATTCTATCAAAATTCTAGAAAAGTTTGCTGAGTTTCTAGACATATATAGAGCATATTTTCTGTCAGTGTTCTAAGATTTTTGGCTAGGTGTGTGTGTGTGGGTTTGCCAAAGTGATTTATTTTGTTGCATAAAGATCTTGGCTGATATGCTGCGGCTGTAGGGGCTTAACGCCTAACGGTTACAGCGGCATGATGCCCACAAATTGATAAGCAGAGAGCGAGAGAGCGGGAGAGCTAGATAGAGAGGGAAATAGAGATGTGGAAGGAAAACCTCCAAGCTCTACAGAACTCTTGTTGACTTTGCTGATTTGCAAAAACACTGCGGAAAAAGCGAAATATTTTCACAGCCCGAGGCAAGGGTTAAAAAAGGGTTACGTTTTTATCAAAGTATCGCCTTACACGAATGCAACAAAAAAAAAGGAAAATAAAAAAGTGTGTCCCCTGCAAAAATGTCACTGTTCAACAGCTGTTTTGTTATGCATTAACTGAAGCGGGGAGCGGGGTGAGCAAACAGCAACAACAACTGCAATATCATCATCATCATCATTATCATTATCAGCAGTTTCTTGAACGCTATTCATTAATCATAAATTTAATTAACAAATGATCAGCCAAAGAACAGCGCACAAAAAAAGAGTTGACAAAGAAAAGAAGAAGTTCCCAATGCAAAAGAAAAGGCTAAGCAAATTAGCCCAGGCTCGGTTTTCAATAGATGTCTTTAGGGATTTCCCCTATTTTTTTGACAATTGAGGTTTGTTTGCAAAATGCGAAAAAGGCAACACACAATAAACAAGGCAACGGGCGACAGTTTTCCCCGTTTCCATGGAAAATTAGCATATTTGATGCGCTCTCTTCACATTAAATTTCGCTGCATTTAATTAATGGGAAATGCAAAATGCAAAATCCAAAATGCAGAAATGAAATTATTTGCGCACACTCCTCTCTCATACCTCTCCGGCTAATCAAAGCGCATTTTAAATTCATAAGCGTTCGGCATTTGCATAATTTTCGCATATGTCACATGAATCACCATCAATATTTGAACAGCATCCAAAATAGTTACTCACATATGCAGATGTGATAAGATGTAATGTGATACGTAATGGCCAGAGTGCGCTCCTAATTAATTAATTACGCTGCTCAAATCTAAATTGGAATTTAAAGCAAGTGGGAATTTTTTTGAGAATTTTATTTATTTTTATTTATTTTAAAGAAAATTACCTAAGTTTATCATTTCATAAATTTTTGAACTGAACGAATATTCTGATACCAGATTTTTTATAAGTATGATTTTAGATAATTGCTTAAGTTCATAGTTTCATCAACTTTTGAGCTAAACAAAAATTATGATAATAGATACTTTTAATATGATTATTATTATTTAAAGATTCTTCAAGAATTTATAAAAAAAATTTAAATTGGGCCGCATTAGAAAACTGCTTTAAATATCACGCTTTTTTTATGATTATTTGTTAACTTATTGAAACAATTTTTTAATAGTTATTGTATGTAAAAAAGCTTGTTAAATAAAAGTCATGGGATTTTGTGAGAATTTTTTTTGCCAGCAATTTTTAATAATATTATAATAATATTTCATTATTAAACAATTGAAGACGGCTTTCTAGTTATACATATTTTGCCAATTTTATTTTAAACACATTTTATAAATTAATTTCACCTATTACTTTTTGGTAAGTTCAATTTCCTAATGAGCACTAAAAATTGTTTTCTTTAGGCATAATTTTCTCTATTTTCTAGCTTTAAGAAATCAATTTATTTCATTACAAAATTTATTAATATTTTTTAAGATTTAAAATTGGATAATTGATATTATCTTTTATACATACAGCAGGTTCTTCATGTAGCGTTTGCGTGCGACGAGTGTGTAGGACTCCTTATGTGTATGCGTTATATATTTCATGTTTCTGTGTCTCTTTTTTTTTGGGATTTTGCCTTTCTCACACACTCACTGGGAGATTTCAGGTAGGAGATTTTCTCTCACTCTTTGCTGGCAGCAGGTATTCTGCTTGTTTTTCACTTTTGTCTTGTTTGCTTAGGTCAGGAATCGTTGTTGATTCGATTTAGTATTGAGTAGATATACTTATATGTATAGCATTTGCTGGGCATTTGTATTGCACTTTTGTGTTTCGAATTAAATTTAAAAATTGTTAAATTTAATTTAAATACTGTTGTCACAAACTACAAGTAGAGTTAGTTTTACGTTTCGTACTTTTGTAGATATTTTCGTAAATAAACCCAACGTTACCCACGCGTATATACAACCTAACGACACGATGTTTGTGTTCAAACTGAAGTCGATTAATTTCCAGCTCTCTCTCTGAAGAACTGAAGTTGGCTTGCAACATGTTGCGACTGGTTTCAACCCCAATGATCGTGCTCGCAACATGTTTGAATCTGGAGTTCGAGTTCGACTTGTTCGGCTTGTTTGAGAGTCTATCAAGATATTATATGGCATGCCGGCTACCGGCTACCGGATATGTGCGTGCCTCACAAAAGGCCCGGTTTACCAGCCCGGCTCGTTTGTCCGTCCATTGTCCATTGTCCATTGTTTTTGGGGTGCCCAGAACAATGGACTGCTATATAGGCCTACAAATGGCCTAGGCTGTACGGCATGCTAATTCAAATTACGCTCTGTTTTGGGCATGCAAAATAGCAGAAAGCAAAAGAGAGAGAGAGAGAGAGAGAGAGAGAGAGAGAGAGACCCGTTGGTATAAAGAAGTCATTAACACCTGAACTGTGCAGCCCAGTGGTCTGACAGATCAGATATCAGTTGTTAGTCCAGCTAGGGCACATCCAAGTCAATCAAACTCTGCCCGGAGTAATGCACAAAGGCAGGCGTTGAAACAACCCTCTGCATAAATTACAAATTTCAAGAGATTTTTTCGTAAACTAAACATTTTAAGGGACAACAGATTGCTTAAAGTTTTTTTTTTTTGTACTTCTTGAGCACCCTCATAAAATAATATAAAAATAAGAACAACCGGTTTTGTATTGATAGAAAATTGAGATTGATTTAAGAATAAATATGGGTAGATTAAAGAAATACTATAAGTAAAGTTGAATTATTTATGATTTAAACATTTTTTTATTTATTTATTTAAAGCTAAATGTTTAATGGAATCTACTTTTAAGATTAAAGCGGTACAAAAATCAATAAATTCTAGATGGCTTGTGGATTAGTTGAATTATTTACCTTCCTAATTAGATCAAGAGAGTTTCGAATCATACGACTACGTACTTGGCTTAAAATTCAACCTCCAACTGTCTTCACCTTCAATTTATTTGTATCAGGAAAACCTTTCTTACCTAACTTCTTACCCTTACCTATCCCAAAACAGTTGCGCTTAAGTACCTGCTCAAAGCCAAGCATTAAAATTCAATTTCCAAACTCCAACATCATTTCCACTTCCTCGCCTTTTTTGATTAGGTCACGAAAATAATCTAAAACTGCATCTAACTTCAGTTGATGCCACCATAAGATTCTATTTACGTTATTCTACTACTATTTTGTTTGTATTTTGTATTGTTTCTGCGGTTCTCAAATTTAGGTCTGAAACACATAACTTTCTATCCATTGTGTCTAGTGGGATCTTAGCTGAGAGAACCAGAACTCTCAGCGGGGTTTCTTAGACCCTGTTTCGGGTTTTGTATCTATTTGCTTTACGCTGTGGTTTTTTTTTTTTTTGCTTTTTGTTTTTTATTTTTTAACTTTTTTTTAATAGACGTTCCGCTAGTCAAGTCGACGCTCAACACCTCATAATTCTATTGTCTTGTATGGGTTTTTGTGTGTGTGCATAGATAATAATGATAATCAGCTACCGCTTGGGTTGTTCTTCCTTCACTCGTTAACTTCACTTTCGTCGTCGTCAGGCTGGAACACCTTCTCCACCTTCCTTAGCTACTTTTACACGTTTTTTTATTACTTCTCTCATCTTCATGAAATTATGCAAATTAGCTGTGCCTCAGTCTTGCCTTCCTCACAGCTTGACGAGGCACTCTACTTGCTTTATTTCCAGATGAATACCCTGTTAATGGGTATCATGATGTTTATGTGCAGCGCATATTGCAAATTCAATGAACTTACTTTGTAACCAAGTCTACTTCTTGGAAAAGAGGCGGTATAAGAGAGGCGGTTATTATTACTATTATTTGTGTTGATAACTTTGGCAGTCTTTATACCTGTAGCTTCAACATACATCGTAATTAGTTTCTGCTCTTAAACATCTCTTCTCCTGTAGAGTATTACTTATTTCATATTCTTTTAACGTTCACCCTTTCGTTTTTTTTTAAAACAGATTTTTTTTTAAATTTTTTTTCGTTAGTTTTTATGATTTTATAATTTGCAGCTAGTTTCAAGTGGCGTAGGTAACGCATTCACCGTGGCTTTATAGGGTGCCGACCAGCCCTACCTCCCTACCATTCTATCAAGCTACCTCCCTTCCCTCCCGTCTCTGCACGAGTTCCAATTGTTTCATTCAGGTGTCAAAGGCGCCTGCGCACGCGTTTGCTCGCCCAGGGGTGAACCTCGACACCCGTAGCACCCTACGAGCCGTACCCTGAGCTGCGCTACCCTTCACTACAGCAGGGTGAGCATACATTTTTTATCTCGTATTTTGTTTGAATTTATAATTTTTATGTTACAATTTTTTTTAACATTTTTTTTACATATTTTTTTTTTAATTTTTTTCCATTTATACACTCAATTGGTAGACTTGAAATCAGGGCGTAGAGCTGTAAAATGCATCGAAAATTAGCATAATTTTATGAATTGACAGCAACAAACCATAGAGAATGCAACAAATAAACTATAAATTTGTTTTAGGACTTGCATATGATTTGAAAAATTATTGATAATAAGCAGAGGTAAGGGAGCTACGTTGAAAATATGCAAATTAATACATAGAATTTATGGTCAGAATTTGGTATAAAAGTAAAATGAAAGTTTTAACTGCAAGCAAAGAGATTAAAATCAATGTTGATAAAAAAAAAACGAAGACAAAACTTTTCCTTGTGTTATGATTGTAGGAAGAAACTGAAATTATGATATAGAGCAAACTTATGGTATCCCTAAAAGAGGTCAAAGCAGTTTTGATTGAGTTGCAATTTTCTTTTTCTTTTAAGTGAAATACGCTGCCATATGGCTCTAAAGAAAGCGAAAGAAACTTTTCGCTTGAACGGAAATTAGTATCGAAAGTTTCTTGGCAAGGAGCCGACGTATAAATGCCTTTTGTCCCTCCCCCTGCCACTTGATATTACAAATTTGACCCTGACATTGATATAAAGCATTCAACTCTTTATTAGCTACCCCCACGTGTGTAGAACACAACGTATGAACAGTCCCCAAAAAACCATTTCACAACATTTTCTGAGCTAATTCGCTTCAATGAAAATTTCCGCAATTACACAAAATAAAGAAGAATGAACTCAAATCAGAAATGAAATGAAATGTTAGAATTACATTTCTGTGCTGTGCGCTAAATAAAACATTTTATCGCTGCCAAACCAGGGAGGCTGCAAGCGTAGGGGCTGCCATACAATGGCCAAGGGGGAGGTGGCGGTGGCAAAAGGGGAGAACTCAATGGCAGTCAAGCAGACGCCGCTGTAAAAGTACATTAACCCAGGCCTCGTTTGTGAATTGCTTGGGTAAGGTTATACCCACAACCTCAACTCAATGCCTGTCCCTTCCTATTGCACGCCCCTTTCAAAAAAAAAAGCTCATTCTGTCAGTTCCCAACCGGCCGCCCACAAGGCGACAGCAACAACCGCAGAGAATGAGAACAAGCATCAGCAGGCTCTGCGACACCCTTTAGAAACATTTTTATACCCTCTAAATAAGGTAAAAGGGGTTTACATAGTTTGTTTGAAGGTTTGTTTGAGGTGAGTAAAGCTCAGATACCTCTTATATCAATTACAACTAAATTAATTTTGCAATTATCATTTTTGTGTGCTCCTAGTTACATTATATTTTGGATCTCGAGAACTACAAAAGCTAGCATCATACAATTTTGAACATATGTGAATATTTAGCTAATGCAGCTGTGGCTTATTTTAAATTGAAGATATAACCTGTGCCTTATTCGGGAATTACCAAAAACTGTAAGGGATTAGCAATTGAAATGTTTGTAGTATGACTTTTGCGATTCTTTTACTTAAATGCCCCGTCAATCTCAATTATATATATATCTCTTACTATCTAAACATTTAATTATAGATAGTTTAGATAATTGTTTGCGGCGTAACTTCTAGTCGAGAAGTCCTAGACTTTGCTAGCATTTCAACTTGTTACACCCATGTGCAACTATGTCTGTATGTGTGTATTTGTTACGCTTGTTAATTTACGCCAAAGCTAGCAGGGCACATTCACATTCACATTCGCAAATGTGCAGGAAGTGGCTAGAGGTAAGGGCAGTACGGGTATCAGAGGCTGCAGGAGGTTTTTAGTTGGGTCGCAACATCACTTAATGAACTGCAAATACACATACAGATGCCGGTAATCCCCCCTCTCACACCCATTTATAGCTTTAAATGTTTAATTGTATTTATGCCTGTTCATACACCCGGTTTTTGCGCAGTGTAGACAGTTATATGTATGCCGTGGGTGTATATCCAGATACAATTTTTATAAAACCCACTTGCAGCAACCGCCTACGTCCTCCCCTCTCCCAAAAACGAGGCAAACATTTGCTGCATTGGCGCATTTTACGCCATGTTTCCGTTTTGAATTCACTTTTCATTTGCTAAAGCTGCCTCTAGACTGCTTTCCCTACTCCCTAGAGCTTTTGCAAATCTAAATCCTAGCGAAAAACCTCCCTGAAACTACACCAACTGTGTCTCGCAAGCGTCTCGGCTGGATTGTCAGCCCTTACCCTTTCCTTACCGCCTCTCCACACTTTTTCTTTCTGCTTTCTCCGCTCAAGTTAGAGGCCCTTGATGGCGCCTCTAGTCACGGCTGCCTTCGAGGCACACATAATTAAAACGTCATCGTCATCGTCGTGGTTGTTGTTGTAGCCGTTGCAGTCAGCACTTTTCATATACTACAATTATACGGAATTACGGTGTAAGCGATATCCTTTATCTATAGCAGGGTATAACTTATAACTAGCCTACGTTTGTTATCCTTTATCGTATATTTTATATTTCATATATTTTTGAGCTTTCCTATATTCGCTATGCTACATCCTTTCCTGTCTATCCTATTTACTTCATCTTGTTTCGTATATCCCTACATCCTATATCCTTTTGCATTTATTATAAACCCACCATTTATCCCATCTATCCTACCAATATTTTCCATTCTATATTTTCCACCAGATGATCTACATTTCATTGCCTATATTCAACTTACTATATTCTCCGTCCATAAGGTACACTTTATTCCATTTCCTACATCCCAATCTCGTATTCCAAACACAATAACCTCATAATGTAGTTAGTGTATTTCTGCTTCGTCACTTCCTACTTCCTTTAGCCTCCATTGCTACTTTACAAAACTTCAGCTGGGCTGTCGCCCAAGCACTTGAACAGGTTTTAATGTCAGCTTTTCCGCGTGTTCTCTCTGTTGAAATTTTCTGCTCTAGCCAACACATTTCTCCTTTCCCTCAAGGTCTATACAAATATAATTTTGCACATTTTTTCAATTTTGTAATGCAGCAAATGCAATTTATGCAGTTTCAATGCGTTAATTTCGCTCAGTGTACACAATTTCAGTAAGAGCAGGTCTTAAGAGCATCTCCAGCCACTCCCCTACGAAAGTTTTTTCTGTTAGTTTAACAATTCAAAACTTGCCAAGTATTTAAGGCACGGATAAGAAAAAAAAACTAAAAAAAAATTGACAAACTAATTTAAGGCTCATTTGTAGTACAAAAGAGGAAGAGGGAAAGGGGGATTAATTGAAATGAAAACCTGTTTAAGGGGCAAACAGTCGATGGAAATCACAGAGATAATATCGGCAAAAAAGTAATGTAAAACTAATAAATAAATATAGAGCGTACCCTAACGAATGCAAGGGGTTAATGCCAGTTTAGGGATAGATCGACAGAGGCATAGGGGTAGAGTTTGAGAAAGTTGCCGAGTCACAGGCCTGGGTCCCAGAGCAAACACAGAACAGACAGCGTCGAGCTGAGGCATCAGACAGTGCAATGTCCCGACGCTGCACTGCGAGTCCTTACAAGTACGCAAACACACCAGAGAGGGAGATACAAATAGAGAAAAAGAGAGAGAAGGACAGAGGTAGAGAGAGAGCGGCAGACAGACAGCGTGAAAGACACACAGACAAACCGAAAGAGACGAAGAGACATCATTTCATCAACGTTGACAAAACTCATCAAGCTCTGCTGTGTTGGCCTTAGTAGTCGTTATCAGAGCAGCACCCTCTCGTAACCCTCTCTCCGATTCTCCGCTTACTCTCTGGCTTCAGTTTCAGTGCTCATTCCGTGTGTCCTGTATATGCAAATGTTTTTCTGCTGCACACGCCTTTAATGCCAATTTGAAGCTTCTCTTAACTCTTTTCTGTGTTGGCCTTTCACTCACTTGCCATACATTTCGACAGCTCTTTGAGAGATACCCTAATGCAAGCATACAGCCTTTGTGAACTCAGTGACTATAAAAGCTAGAGTTCTGAAATTTAACACGTAGATGCGCATAAAAATTCTAAACGTTTATACGATAGTTTATCAAAAATTTTGTAGCCATATCTAAGTTGCACAATAAAATATCTTTGAATATTAACCTTACTTCTTTTAGTTTATATATTTCTTTTGTTCTTCAACATACCAATAATTGACTATAATTTATTACAATTGATTTTTAGAAACTAGCTACAGCTTACACCATTATCTAGAGTATTTGTATACAAAAATGTCAGCCCCTTAATAACTTCCTAGCCCAGAGGAACTCAAAGATCACAATCCCTAGAGTTACAAAATTGGTTATATAAGTTTTAAATAGCATTTGTTGACTTTAAGTATCTATTTGACATTTAACATTTACTGAACTCTCATTTTAATCAAAAAGGAATAAATTTCCATTGCACTTTGCAGAGTATTTTATAGTATACTTATATATACATTTCCTTTTTCCCTCTTTTTATTGGCATTTGCATGCCAAATTGTGTTCAGAGTTAATTTTTTCAATTAAACAAGATGCTGTCTATGCTCTCTGCTTTGCATACTGGCAAATGACATTCGGATGTCTGGTCACTTGCTGTATTTTCTCTGCTCTTATTCTACTTCTGTTATTTTACAAAAAAAAAAAAAAGCAAAAAAGTATTGTTGGGTGAAACTTTTAAGCTGCATTTTCCAAGTAGACATAAATGACAATGCCAAAAGTCAAGAAAAATCTGGCAAATTTTCTCGGTTTTGCTAGCCAAGAACTTTGGCAACTTTCAAGAGCCAATAATAAAATTTAATAAGCTACTATTTGTGTACGATAAATTTGTATAGAATATTTACCATAGCTCTAGGTATTTTCTGTTGTCAATATTTGTGAATTCGTCACGTGTTTGCCAACATTTTGCTCTGTTGGCCAATATGGACTAATTAGTGCCGTCAGGGCGAGTTGAGCTCAGTTCATTCGACCTTTAAACTCTGGCTGCGTGTCTCTGTCTAATGAGCCGTGTCCTCCATCGTTGGCTAGGTGCGTTTTTTATATCAACGCCCAACGGCTAAAACACGACATGTGTGAACGAACAAAAGGACAAATAAAACATTCCTTGGACTGTGACAAAATGTGTTTTTAATTTGCCAAACGAAATGTTGGTCAGGTGTTAAAAGTGTATACACAATATGCTAAAAGGTTCTGCCCCATCAAATGCTGATGATTGAAATATGGCACAGTGTGACCACACACAGACTACAGTCACAGACCACTGTTCTTCTCTTCCCCCCCTCACACCTGCTGTTGCTTTATTTATTTTTTAATTGCTCGTCGCGTGGCTCGTTAGCGCCAAAGTTGACACATAAATTGCAATAATTGTAGAGCAAAATATAAAATATAAAATACAAATATACGTAAATAAATTAATGTCTCTGTGTGTGTGTAATAATTAATTTCAATTTATGCCTGCCACAGTGTCCTCAGAGCGCTCGTTCCAAGCATCAATTAGCCGGCTCATTGAGGCGCTTTTTTATGGCACGTCTAGGCCATTATTATGAATGTATGATTATTTTGCTTTTTATTTGTCACCTTTTGCTGATTTTTTATGACCGGTCCCTGCTCAACTGCTCTACGTGTGTGTTGTTTTTTCTTTAACAGCCATTGTGCTTAATAACAGCACAACTTCCTGCAGCTTAACAGCTTATTGAAAATAAACAGCAACAACGGCGCTGTCTTTTTAAAGCGCGATGTGAAGCTGCTGTTATTAACAGATTGGGAGCGCTTGGAGTTGAAAATTTAAATCAAATAATTTTATAACAATTAAATAAAATACTAACGGTACACATAATTTATTTTTATTTTCTCAGATATAATTATTTTTAAACATATTCGCTTTCTAAGAATTAATTCTTTAAATAGTTCAATTTGAATTTGCATGATATTCTCTTGTCTGTTAATTGCAATAAATATAACAGCAAAAGGTGAGAAAGCGTACTTGTAAGCTCAAGCTATTAAATAACAGTGTTGGCTATATAACAGCGTTCCTTGAATAACAGCGTAAGCTTAATAACAGCAATGCAAGGCATGCATGCTTAACATTTGTTGAAGCTGTTGCTGTTGCTGTTAGTAAGCTGCTGTTATATTCGCGTAAGCTTACGCTGTTAAATAACAGTGTAAGGTAAATAACAGCAATGCTGGTTAATTTGAACATATTTCACATAATTTGCTTCTGCTGTAAATAACAGCTCAAGATAAATAACAACCATTTAACGCATGCATATTTAACATTTGCTTGCGCTGTAATGGCCATGTAAGCGTTATGTATGTGCGTATTTCTGTTGATTTATTTATGTACATATATTTATATATTATTTGATCTTCATGTTTTGCTGCCACCCGCGAGCTGTTTTATTGCCATTGTTGACACTGAAAGCAATTAATGTTGCTTGTTTGCGGTAAAAGTGCCACTCCACCCAGCTTTGCTTTGGGCCTAAATTGCGCCTAAAAATAGACTGGAAATTTTATGCGTTTATTGAAATGCTTGCCACTGACAGAGCCTGGCAAAATGGCTGCCAAAAAGACAAGAACAACAAGCATTTGCAGCACCTGTGGCAACTACGCACCGAAAAAAAAGCTCAAGCCGAGGCTCAATCTTCTGCCATCCAGCTGGGACCCTATTGTGCACCTCCCATGGCCCGAGGTCAGTTTTTGTTATCAGTCTCTCACTCTTGCTGTCCCTCTCCTTTCCCCCCTATCTCTCTCTCTCTCTCATTCGGTTATGCTGTTTCTTTTGCTGGCCAGCTTTGGTAATTCCTCATTCGTGATTACTGTTTCTGCCAACGACGTCGCAGTGACAGCCAAATTGTTGTCAGGCTGGACAGAAAAAGGCCTAGAGAGCGAGACAGAGAGAGAGAAAGAGAGAGAGAAAGAGAGAGAGTGTGTAAGAAAGAGAGAGCGCCGTGTTAGGCAGTTTAATTAAACTTCAATTTATTTCAGTGCAATATTTATAGGCTCCTGGGCTTTTTAATTTATTTGACTTTTAATGGCCGCAAGGAATTTCAACGCAGACATCATAATAAGCAGAGAATATTTTGCAATGTGACCAGAGCATAAAATAATAATAGCATATATTTCCTTATGGGAAATCTCCATAATTATTTCTATTGTTTTCTTTTTTTTATAAGGAAATTAATAAACGGCGTGTAATAACATATTAAAAATATTTGTTTGCTTAGAGAAATGCTTTAAAATTATATTTATATTGTTCTCTGGTACTGTATTATATATAAAAAATTTCTTAATAACAATTGTGGTAAGTCTCAATTCTAAGAAATTATTATTTATATTTTTTCTCAGTTAATTTAATCTATGCAACCAGCCTATGAACTCTGCTCTGATAATAATTATAGTTGATAGTTTGTTTATTCTTAATACTCTGACAATAATCCATTTATTTAAAAGCAGTGTGACCAGCTTCTGAAACATAATTAGTATAAATTTCCTTGCAGCAATTCTCTGAAATAATTTATATTGTTTGCGCTTTAACATGTCTGCATCAACATATGCAACAAATATTTTCTTAATAAACAGTGTGACCAGAGTCAAATATATGCTCATTTCCTTTTGCCAATTCTCTGGAATTATTTAAATTGTTTTTCTTGTGAAAACTTAATTTGCAGCTTGCCACAGCACGTAGCATCTGCATATCTTGTTGCTGTCTGCAGTGTGACCTTCTCGGGGGTCTCTGTGCCACATGAGTTCTTGCACCACAGTCAAGGCGCCATTATATATAGTATATATATTCGTGAACCGCAGTAAGGTTCACTTGCTGCGATAAATATGCAAGGCAGCTGCAATGGCAGTTGCAATGCCATTTGCCTTATCAATGGCCTGGCGATGAGTTTCTCACGCGTATGTGGAGTGCGAGAGGGGTGAGGAGAGAGGGAAGAATAGAGTGGGGGAGGGGAGGGAGAGAGGAGCAGCTCAGGACAAAAGTCAACGTTGGCTTTTTGGGTGGCAACATAAAGTTTTATTTATTATGAGAATATGCAGGCCATTTCCAGTTTGTCTCCCTCCTTTTCTCTCTCTCCATCTCTCACTCCCTCTCTTTCACTGCTCATATGAGTAAAATAAAGGTGGGCGTGTTGTTGCCTCCACTTCCCACTTGCCACAGCACGCACACAAGCCCATTACCATAACATGGCACAACTCCCTTCCTCTTTCTCTCTCTCTCTCTCTCTCTCTCTCTCTCTATCTCTCACTCCAACTCTATCTCCCTCTCTTTCTGTATCTGCTCCTCTGTTCATCTCCGCCCCACATTTATCAATAACTGTTGCAGTTGCAACTAAAGCTGAAGTTGCAGCTGAAGTTTTGGTGCCTGGCATCAAACAAACTTTTGCAGCTTTTCAGTTGATTTTTTATTTATTTTTTTCTCTGCGATTTTTCCCATGAATGTGCCGTTATCTGTGGCACTTGCTGGGCGGTTTCATGTTGCGCGTTTTCATTGTCGCAGCAAGCTGTCAACGCAAACATGAATAATATTGAATGCGACAACAAAACGCAACAACATCCAAGACAAATCATTGAAACTGCTCGCACTACAGATACCACTTACAAAAGTTGAATGAACTGCGCCTCACAGCTTCAAGTATTTCTGCCAATATTAATTATTTAATTTAGTTTACAAAAAAATTTAGTTCTCTTTCAGGATTATATTTTATTCATTCAGAAATTTTTAGAAAATTTTGTTATATTATTAAAATAAATTAAAAAACATTATAATGACAAAACAACTTTAATTTAATTTACAAGAAAATTAATTTGTATTAATTTATAGGTTGTTTAAGCGAACGCATTAATTTAAAATATTTTCGAATAATTAAAAAATAAAAACAGGGTATAAAATGTCATACATAAATAGCAAATAATATAATGAGAAGGAAACTTTAATTTAATTTAATTTAGACCCAAGTGTACTTCTATTTATTTATAGAGTATTTAAGAGAAGGCTTTAATTTCATCATTAAAATCGCTTTTAAAATTTAATTAGTTTATAGTTTTTTTTTTTTTTTTATTATTGTTGTTTCCCTCTGGGTGGGTTATTTTTTTTTTTTTTGGCCCATAAAATTTGAAATAATTATTTAACTTTACAACTGCCTAAAAACTTTACCACCTTTTGTCACTTATAATGTACAGGGTATATACTGCTAACGTAACGTAATATATATTCAATGCAAATAAAATATTTATTGAATTACGGAAACTGTCGCACTGATTTGAAATTGAGCGTCTTTTGTACTCAACTCGTCTGGCATTTCCAGGAAAAACATAAAAAATATTCGAAAGGTTTTAAAGCTGTAAATTTAAGCAGCGTATTATTTGATAACAACAGCACTTCAATTATATTGAACTAAAAATGCAAATAAATTCGGTTTTGAAGTATCCGAAAATTGAAGAAGATTGACGTAGATTTTTAAAATAAATAAAAACAAACTTGAGTTATATAGGAATCGAACCTCGAGTTTTTTGCAGTGTGGACTATTTACTCACATAAATCCAGAGTTCTTGGGAAATATTGTGTCTGTTTTGCTTACCTGAAAAGAGAGAAAAAAAGTATTTATTAGTAAAAATACTAGATACAAAATACTTGGAAAATGTATTTAAATTAAAAATAATTTATTTATTTTGTGACAATATTGTGGAACGAAAATTGACAGAGCTCTAGATTTTATAAATATTTGCAAATACTTTTACGTAATCTGCCAACACTCTCTTGATTAAATACGCGCTGTGAATCTTTTGTTGCAAAAATATTTATATATCTTTTAGTGGCTGCAAAATGTCATTTATGTTTGATTTAAATCAAACGCAATTCGATATCTGTGGTAGTTTTATTTTTCAACATGTGTTTTTATTGATTTCCGTTTGTTTTTCCTTTGTCACAATGTGAAATAAATCAAATTAAATGCAATATGCAAAACTTGATACATCGCAAAACCTCAACGATAAAACGATTTGCAATTTTCAATTTTTTCGTTGGCTTTTGAATCGCTGATAATGACCATAATCAGCGTCATAATAATCGCATTAATAATGATGATGATGGTGATGGAGCCCAATTTGCCAGACGTATGCTCTGACTGACTACGCTCGAGGGGAGTCCAAAATAAAATGAAATGAAATGAAATTATTCTCAATGTGTTTTCGACATAACGAAAACCAGCTTTTTTGCTCTTGACGCTAAGTGAAAATCCAGTGGGAAATCAACACAGCGTAGAGTCCAGACAGTATCAGTATCAATTCAGCTATGACATGATGTCAGTTCTCATTTGGCTATGATTACAATAAATTATGCCACAATGACACTAGCTTAAGTTGTAATGTAGCTTCAAGTTGGTGGAAATGTTATAAAAAAAGGCAAATAATGTAGCTGGGAAAGCTTAAAATTTTGTTCAAACTAAGCAAAGTTCTCTCTTATGAAGGTTTCTTCCTTAAGATTTATTGCTTTTGAAAGCTTTTGGTTTTAAGCAGCTGACATCCAACTTAAAGCAGTTAAATACAGAAGTTTTAAGTTGCAGTCAGTATATTTAAGCTGTTTATTTTGTTATTAAGTTAGCTTTTGCCCAGCTTTAAGTATTTTGACAAGCTTTCAAAGCTTCACCTTGAGTGTAAGATTTGTTTCAGTTGTGCTTAAGTAAGCTAAAGCTCAAGCTCATCGTTTTGGCAAGCTCTTAAAGTAAAACAACAGCTTTAAAGCCGCTTGAAAACTTTAATGTGCCATACAACTTCAAGTCTTGCCGCATTTATAGGTTTGTGGTTGTAATTGGCTTGGCTGTTCACAGCATAATTCATGTTTCGAAAGCCACTTAAAGCTAAACGCATTGACTTACTAAGCATCGAGCTTAAGCTAAATCTTCTGCGGTTTGGCTTGATGGCAAATGCAAAATGCTGGTGATTATAAATTCGGCATGCAATTTAAATATTTAAAAAGTAAGTCAGAGAATGAGAGAGCGAAGACTACCAAAATGTAATTTGGCTAAATGCGTGCAATATAAATTATAAAGGTAAACAACAGCAGCTAAAACAACAATTAGTTAGTCAGCCACAGACCAAAAAAAAACCCATATAAACGTGTAATTTAATTTAATGCAACTACCAAAAAAAAAAAGGCACAAATAAAACAACTGCGGCACGTGAATAAATGTGGAAAATGCTGGCCAGTTGCAACACCGCGACAACAATAAACAATTTTTGGCTGTAAACTGGCTAAATTCAGCTACAAACAACAAATCGTATTTGGGCTGTAAGACTTATATCATAGACTAATAAAGTTGTTTTAGCCGCCCCGAAAAATCAAGTGAAACAAACAGAGGCAGGAAGTGGACCCCAAAGAAAACTCCAAAACAAACATATAATAGGCATCTGTTGGCTCTTACTTCACATCTTCTTCATCCGCTTCTACTCTTCTTTGCTCTTTGTTGTCTTGGCCAAACAATCGGAAGTGCAAAATTAAAATCCAGACAGACACCAAAAACACAGCCGAGCACCAGAAATGTTGGCTTCAACTCTTTGTCTTTCGTCTGCAGTCTGTAGTCTAGTGTTGTCTAAGCTGCCCACTGAACCCTTACAAGTTCAGCTCCCCAGTTTCTTTTTTTGTCAGCTCTCAGCTCTCAACTCCCAGCTCTCAACTCTTAGCTCTCTCAGTTCCAACTTGAGCAAACATTACTCAACTTCTGGGCATATCCTTCAGTATAGTTTTGCTCCAAGTTTTGCAATTACATTCAGTTAGAACCGCTTTAAGCTTAGTCATGCCCAGCATGCTTAATTTCCTCTTACAATTGCTCATTTGGCATATAAATAGACAAGACTAAAGTAATTACAAAACAACTGCATTTAAGTTTCTATAGCTGTTAGTCATTTTAAAGTAAAATCAACTGAATATTGTAAACCTAGCATTATAAATCTAATTTTTTGTGCCTCTTTTTGGTACACATTATCAAAAATGCTGTATTCAAACCAATTTTTAAGCCACAAATTTCTTATTCCTTACCAAAACATCTAAGAATGTTCTAAAACTCTGCTCAAAATTTAATGAAAATCTATGCACAAACAAAGAAGTTATAACAATAAAAAATCCCCTTACTCAAGCCACAAAATTCTTATTACATAATAGACTATCTCAGCACTTACTTGAACTCTACTTGAATTTAATGAAAATCTCTTTATTAATATAGCAGTAATGATAACAAGATATTCACTTACCTAAGCCAATTTTAATTTAATAACTTTTGAGCATTTACTTAAGCTCTGCTCAAAATTTAACTCAAATCTGTTGATAAATATAGCTGTTGTAACCACCAGAAATACGATTAATTTCTCTACTTTACACTATCATCTATTCTCACTTAATCGTTGGATATTTCCACACATTTGCAGCTCAATTGGCAACAGTTTGGCACAAATGATGTTGGCTCTAGTTGGCAGCTTGTAAAAATCTGCTTAACAGTTTTGCATGCATATTATTTATTCATATGCAGCCTCTAATTTATGTAGCGCCTGCTCTATTGAGTTGCCTTTTTTTTACCATTTTCGTCAGCGTGTGGCAACACTCTGGCAAAAGCTGTGCAATTTGCCTGCTAATTGGCCAACACTTGCACTGCTGGCCGAAATTTATGGCCAGTTATTAGTCGACTCTAGTCCACTTTGGCCCGCAAACACGTGCCCATTAATCAGATAAACCTAATATGGCCGAGGGGTCATTGGAAATTCGCCATATGCAAACTCCACAAACGCCCCTCGTGTCACATTAGACGCTTGCTCTTGGCGACCAAAATGCAAATGAAGTCAAAACACATGTCATGACACAAACAGTTAGTTCATAACTATTTTACTGGGCGAAAAAGTAAAAAAATAACAGTTGTAAATAGCTGCATAAAAAGTTGAAAAAGTTGAATAAACATAGCTACCATTTAATCAATTTATGGCTTTAAGCCAATTAGATAAACATTGAAAACGGAAATGCAACTTTTAGGTGTTGTATAACATTTTTTTTAGGAATTCCTGTGTGATTCAATACAGAAAACTTGCAGCTAGTAGGCTCATATTTTAAATGAAGTTTTAATTAATATTCCAGATATTTATTAAAACAGGATTTTTAATAATTGTGCTCATAGCTCTTTAAAATTTCAAATAAAAGAAGCATTTATGTTAAACTACAAAAACTATGTTAACATACAATTTTTCTGAATTTTCTTGATTGATATTATTCTATATTCTAGAAATATATTAAGAGAGGATTATAGTTCCCAAAACAATTTATTAAAAGCAGTCCATAAGTCCAACAATTTCTTATTTATTAAATCGAGCATTTCTTAGAGCTCAAATAAAAATTAACTCAGTTATATTTGTATTACAAATGTATACCTGGATACTTCAAATACCTCTGGCCCAGGCAAAGCCGTATAGAACTTGATAGTTTTTTTTTTTTTACAAACTATGCCTAACCAGCTTCGTGTTGCTGCTCTTGACTTTCATGCTGAAAAATGTCAGTTGAAAGTCGCAGTTTTATAGCCTGAAAGTTATATTAAGAAAGTGTCAAGCTAACGCCAGGGTTGTCACCCATCTTATATGTCTCAACTCTCGACTCACATGGTATCAAATGACTGCTAAACTTTTAACTAAACAATGTGTCACGAAATTAAAGTTATGCTCATGCATAGTTGATAGAGATTTAGCAGCTGGAATGACAGCGTCAACTGCATCAAATTGGAAAAGTTTTAGACAAACTAACTTAAACCATGACTTGACACAGTTTGCGTCGCCTGCCACATTTTGTTGGCCGCGACTGTAACTCAATGTCGCTGCTACAAAAGTGGTTTTATGTTTTGCAGCTAATTGCAATTGTTTTGTTTGAATCTATTAATTTTAAATTTCCAATGCGTGAAAAAAATACTCTATTGTATATGCACATAAATAATGCCATAAATGTATTTTCCAATTCATCAAAGCGCACAAATTGCTATAAAAATTCAGACTCACTGAAATAAAATGTGTATTTATCTTTAATTTTCAATTTTATGCAGCAGCCAGGGGCAGAGCTAGAGTGAGATGTTGGCAGCGTTTAACGGCAATAACAAAATTATAGCTGCAGGGGGAAAAAATATATAGTATAGTGCATAGTACATATTTTTTCCAATTGATGTCGATTTTTCATAGTATTGCGTATACCCTGTACAAATTCGGACACCATACGGGTATGTGTGATTAAATTAAATTAAGTTTAAATTAGCTCCCTAATCGGCTGGAGAATAGAGTCGAAATAATTATTAAATTAGATGTAATATTTCTTAAATAATAATTACGGAAATAAACAATAAATGTAAAAGTAAAATATATATAAACTTAACAAACAATTAATTCAAATAATAAATAAATTTAAAGCAATATTTTAGCAACAGGTATACTAAAATAATAAATAAATAGAAAAATATTGCTTGAATTTTTTGTACTTTTCATCTCATTTTAAAGTGATTCTAGCTAGCACACTCGACTGCAGCGCTCTGCTGCTTCAATTGTATAGGCTTTAAATTTTCTATAATTTTTATAAATATTTAAAATATTTTTGCATGTATTTTTGCTTTTATTTTCGTTTGTTTGTTGTCCATAAACAAAACGGCTGCAACAATGGGGCCAGCGCGTGCAACGTGCCGCGTACAGTGGCTGTTGAAAGTGCTCGCATTGCACAGACAATTTTTATCTGCGTTTATTGCACTCGCTGTCCCCGCTGCTCCGCCCGCCCCTCTCCCTAGCCCCTCTGCTTCTGCCTCTGCCAGACTGCTCCTATTTCCCACTGGTCAGACAATTTGCAGGCTTGTCTGCTGCGGCTGTGCCTGCCAAATTCAACCCCAGGCAATTTTCCTCCCCTCCCCCCTCTCACATAGCTTTTCTCGCTTTTTCGGTTGCACATTTTTCGTGCCGCACGCCATTTTCATTTCTCACATTTTTCTCTCGCTTTTGCCGCAGCATTTTTCATAATTCTTGAGGCAACAAAACACCAAAAATACAAAAAAAGAAAACGAAAAAAAAATTGAAACTTGCCAAGTTGGCAAAAAGTTTTTACAGTGTGGAAATTATATTTTTGGCAGCGTGTAATAATCTCCCATTTTTGGCTGAAAAAAAAAAATGTTTAAAAATATATTTCATAGTTGCACTTTCCAGACAAGCTCCCCCCTTCCCCTGCTCCACTTCTCGCACCCTTTCCTCACGCTGCTACGGCCCTACAAAGCTTGGGCCCTGCCTCATAAATACTACAATGTTGCAAGCAGCAAAGGAATCATAAATATGTCGTCGTTGTTCGAGTTGCTGTGCTTCTTCTTCTTGTTGTTGTTGTTGAGCCCCAAAAGTCTATATCATGTATCTCTCTCAGACTCTGCTACAAAATGCTACAAAATCTATGTAATAACTTCAACGTCGCCGAAAGTAGACAAAAACTTGTGTGAAGTCTCATGTTTGTGTCTGAAAGGGGCAGAGAAAAGTGGAGAGACGCATCCAGTACAGTGGAAAGCTCAATCTAAACTGTGAAATATGTGAGCTCATCAATTAATATAATAAATTACAGCCACAGCTTTTTAAACAGCTTATCAGATTGAAACGTTTCCATACTAATAAATAAATAAAATTCAATTGAAATGTAGAGTAAAAGTTAAAAAAATCTAAGCTTTTAAAAAAGCTTAAAACTTTATATTAATATACTTTACATTTTATTTATATCGAAAAATATCCAAACTTGCTTATATTGTTTAAGAAACTTTTGGCAGCTTTGAGCTTTTCAAAAAGCTTAATCTTATAAATAGCAAACTTAAGTTAGAAGCTTCTTAACTTTTTTATCGTATTTAATTATTTATCAATCTATTTTTGTCTACCTAAGAACACCATAATTTTGCATAAATAACTGTTACTTTCATCCCACTGTGCCGCATAAAAAATCATAAAGCTGTTGTCGCTGTGCACTACAAAACTGCCATAGAGCCCACTAATGGGCCAAGGGCTACGTAGAACTTAAAGTCTGGGACACATTGTTGTGTCCAAACTTTAAAAAGCTTTCGCTGAATTACATGAAAAATTGCCACAGAGAAACAGAATTTTGATAAGAGAAGACAGTCCAGTTATTGGGGGCCATGTGGCTTGGATATCCCTAGGGCCATGATAGATCGCACTTTAAAGACAATTCGCAGCTGCTGAATGGGTTGAGAGTGAAAAAAGCCGGAGGTGATTCTACGAGGCGTTGAAATCGCTTTTCTTGTAATTTTGTTTTTATTTTTTGTTATTTTTTTTCTTATGGCAAATCAAAGCCCATGTCGATAATCGAATCAAGACGCATGAAAATGGGGGGCGTGCTCTGCAGCGCTTCCCTTCTTTCCCCTCCCATCCCTTCCCCATCGTATTCCCCTGGCAATTGACTTGCTGATGAGCTGCCGCGGCGCCTCTGCCAAGTTCCATTTGAATTTGAAATGCAGCCAGAGGCCAGATACAATAATCGCATACAAAATGCGCCTCCAAAATGAGATGAAGAACTGCTTGACACTGTAGAGTCGTTCTCTTTCTATTCCCCTCTCTCTCTCTCCATCTGTTTCTGTCTCTGTCCCTCTAGGCTACCCAAGGCAGTCGTTCAATTTGAATTTCAAAATTGACGTCATCCACAATGCGCATATGATTTACTTGTTGATTCAAATGGGCGGCACAACTGCCACGCCCACCAGCATCAAGTCTACGGCCACATTAGAAAAAGCAACTTGAGGGAATTGCAGCTGAGACGGCCTCAGGCCAAAGCTAAGCAGACAAAATGCTTAAAATTGAATACACTTTATTCAGTTGGAACTTTAATGCTGAACAACTTGAGCGTAGAATTCGCTACTTGAAATTAAATTTGCATAATCAAGTTAAAGCTTTATTTAAGAGCTTTATTTAAAGTAGCTGAAATGTTAACTGCTTTTTGCTGCACTAAAGAGCTTAGATAGAACTGAAATTAGCGTAATAGCTATTGACTATGGTTTAATTGTAAGCTTTATTTTAATTCAAATTAAAAGATCTTTTTTGGACTTCAATAAATTGTTTGTGGCTTAAAGCATAAAAAATTAAATAAAGTATTAAAATTAAACTTTAAATAAAGTTAAAGCTTTTAAAATAAAAGGAGCTTTTCCACTGAAAGCTCTATTTCACATAAGTTATATCTCAAGATACATATAACTTACAGTTAAGTAATTCGCTTTATTTAGACTTTTTCTTATACTTTAAATATACCAAAGCGTAAAAGCTTTTGTTTGAACTTAATTTTAAGCCAGCTAAAGCACCTTCTTCAGCAATTTTCTTATACCTTATATACCATAGTTTAATACAGTTATTAGCCTAGTCCATATACTCAAATGTGTTACAGTGCAAAGTCGTATGTCGATTAAAAAAGACTTTGTAGAAATACGACAAATATTTGCAGCTCATTTGAGAATATGGTAAAGCAGCTTTTGGCTGAATTTGGCGCTTTTGCTGTCGTCGATGGCGATGACGGCGACTTTTATGGCCGACAAATGAATGCAACAAAATAGCAAAATGACAAAAATGTTGAACGAAAATTGAAATTGAAAGAGAGACAGCAGAGAAACAACACGTAATTAGTCCAAACGAGACAAAATGGCCAAAACGGCTAAGACGTATTGAAGTGGAGGCCTGTCAAATGCTAAAGTAGGAGAGGTATCAGAAACTTAACCCTACACAGAGTTGAAGTCGCCTTAAACGAAAGTGAATGGAAATGGAAAAGCTTTTTGGCATTTTGCCTTGTTAATTGCTTAAAAGCGTATTTAGAATTTTGATCGCATATTCAAGTTAATTGGGCGTTAATGACTGGCCTTTTAGCCAATGCAAACGCTTAGCCAATTAAAACTTAAAAATGACTCTAGAGAGGTGTTCACATTATAAGATATAGATAAATTAACCAAAACTGTAGCGTTTTAACATTTAATTGTGACCATAAAACAAAACCAAACTCAACACTCAGTCTCATTCTCCATCGCAGCTTCAACTTTGAATGCCATTTTGAGGCTGAGCTCAAAACTGAAAGCTCCTTTGTACAATTCGCTTCGCATTACGTATACGCCAGGTATTACACATGCCTCTCCTTTCAGCTTATCACTTAGCAATTGCATAATTAGCCCAGCTCTCAGTTGTTACTCAGTTCAAGCTCTCCTCCTGACCTTCAGCCATGCGTACAATGTGCACAATGAACTTGGCCGCCAACTTTTCGTGACTTTCTTTTGTTCGATCGATTATCGCCTCTGCCCCTTGCTCGCTCATTCGCCGGCGATTTGCATATTTACATAAATTTGCGCGGTAATCATTTAAACGACTCGCACTTTAGTCTCCCTCACTCTCTTTTTCTCTCTTCCTCTCTCTCATTCTCTGCCTCTCTCTTCCGCTTTGATTCTTGATCTCTAGTCCAGCAATCTAGCTGATCGTTAAGCCAAACACCATGAGCAACCAGACACAATTCATAAACAGCAAAAAACATTCAAACCAGTTGCTTTTGTTCACAAATACCCTGCAAAGCTAAGCTTATTAGATGCACAGCTTAAAATGCTTGAAAAGTTTAAAAAGCTTTACTTTAATCCAAAAAGCAGCTAAAAACTTTAGTTGAATCTGTTAGTTTACATATCAGCTTCATATTATTCAAATGCATATCTATGCTTATTATTCGAATTTTTATGAATTTATTATTTTATTTGTTTATTTATTTTAATAATTTATTTTGGTATTAATTTACAAGCTAAATAGTTGTACTTATTAACATATATTATAATATATATAATTATTTTACAGCTCATTTATTAATTTATTTAAAAAATAGACTTCTCATAGCCATAGCCATAGACTTCTCTTCTTTCCAGCGCATTTTAGCCTACACAAACTTTAATTTGAATAAACACAAAAAAATTAAGAAAAAACCGTGTCTATTCGGTTGTCCATGACTGTAAACAGTAGCTGCATTAGAAGCGTTGCTGCTGCTGTGATGCGATTGTCTCAGATGTCTGTCTCGCTTAGCTCAATCAACTATTTTTGGTACGCTGCCAGCGACAGCAACTACTACAACAACAACAACAACTACAACAACAATTGCAATAACAACAATAACAAACAACAACAACAACAAGTTGGCGTTGCTGTCGCATGCCAAAAAGGCTAAAAGTGGCGGCTGCTTTTGACCCACTGACTGATATACAAAATAAAAAAATAAATAAAAATAAAATCAAATAAAATAAAAAAGTTGTGCAGTTGTTGCCGGTTGTAAGTTGTTGTTATGGTTGTTGTAACAGTTGTTGTTTGTCGGTTTCCAGTTTTGCATTGTTGTAGTTGCAGTTTGTCGTTGTTGTTGTTGCTGTTGTTGCTGCTGCTGCTGCTGCTGTTGTGGCAGTGGCAAGTTGCAAGTCGCAGCAAATGCAATTAACTTGTTTAACATTTCGGGCGCCAGTTTGATCTCCGGCAGCTGCCACTTGGCCTAGTCTCGGCTCCAGCTCCTGCCCAAAATGCACAGCCACGCCTCCCATTTGCAGCTCCCCCTTCCTCTCCCACGCCCACTTCCACACAGTTTCAATTTGTTTGTCTTTTTTTAGTTTTCACTTAAAAGCTTACAACGTGTCGGATTTTTTAACACGAACGCAAAAGCAAAACCATTTCCGAAAATTTTGCAAAATTTTTTTAAGATTTTTAGTTTTGTTTTATAATTTGAAATCAAGAAAATAAAATTAAACCAGTAAGGACGGAGCTACAGTCGGACGTAACCGACAGTAGGAGACTCTGTACTTTGTGTTTTCTTCCCTGATTCTTATCCGACCGTAATGTAATTCACAGCATCGATTGGGATTGTCATAGACTACGTACTTGCCACATCCCAAATCTTTAGCTTTAAAACTTGAGCTTTGAAACTGCAAACTGTTGCTAAATTGGTATTTCGGTTAGCGGAGGAATAAGAGGAGTTATCAAAAAACCCAAACAAACTTGATATGATTGCTGCATAGGAGAACCTAAATGCCCAAAAATTGTATTTCTAGCTCTTATAGTCTGCAAGATCTAGGTGGCTTCTTTGTCTGATCTATCTTCGCTGTTTCTTCTTTGTTCGTAATGTAATTCACAGCATTGATGGATAATGCCATAGGCTACGTACATGCCAAATCCCAAGTCTATAGCTTTTAAACTGTGGCTGTAGTTGCGCTAACATACATTTATAAAACAATTTACTGCTGCATAACTTCGCTGTTTCTTCTCCGATTGTAATGTAATTCACAGCATCGATGGATAATTCAATAGGCTACGTTCATGCCAAATTACAAGTCTGTAGCTCTAATATTGTGGCTGCAGTTTCACATAAATACATTTTGCAAAACATTGTCTATTGCATATCTTCGCTATTTCTGTTTCAAATCATAATTTAATTTAAAGCATTGGTGGATAATGTCATAGACTACGTACATGCCAAATTACAAGCCTGTAGCGCTATTATTGTGGCTGCTGTGGCGTTTATAGTTTTCGAGATTTTTGAGGTAGGTGTAGATTTTTGATGATTCGCGGATGAAGGAGGCGAGATATCAAAAATTTGAAACAAACTTGATCTGCTTGCATTAGCTGACTACCTAAATCCGGAAAGGTGGTGTCTCTATCTCTTTTAGTTGCTGAGATCTAGGTGTTCATACAGACAGACGGACAGACGGACAGACGGACAGACGGACATGGCTATGTCAACTCAGCTCGTCGTCCTGAGTCAGAATATATATACTTTGTGGGGTCTACCACGCTTCCTTCTGCCTGTTACACACAGCTGTCATTTGCACTAAACTAATAGACTCTTTTACTTTTTTAAAGTACAGAGTCTAAAAA
>JAWNNJ010001635.1:0-288707 GCA_035045125.1 Hypselothyrea guttata
AGCTAAGTACACACGATGCAAGTAATTTGCAGCAAGTTGGTTGCTGCAATGAAATTTGCACGTGTGAACACGAGTGAAACTAATTTGCTGCAAGTAAATAACTTGCTTAAACTGCTTGCAGCAATTTTTTTGCTTGTCGTGTGTATACTTTGTTTTGTCGTTATTTTTGTTGCGTCAACTGCTTGCTTACTTGCCTATGTTGCTTGCTTGCAGTCGCAGAGTTGCAGCAAGTAATATCGTATTTACACTGAGCGATATTGCTACATTATTATCTTTTTGATTTAAATGCGCTTTTCAGTATAGTCACAAATTGTAAATTTGTATCGAAATACTAGTCAAGATACGGCCACACTTTCAGCATAATAGTCAGAATCTAGGATTATTCGGCAGAATATTCTATTTCGTGATTCGGGCAACATGTGGGATCGCGAGAACACAATTAAATTGATTGATTTGTACGAAAATCATTCTGTTTTGTGGGATGTCTCGTCAGCAGACTACAAAAATAAGTACAAAAAGCAAAGTGCTTATCATGAAATTGCTGAAATAATGGAGAAAAGTGATGATGACATCAAAATAAAAATTCATAATTTGCGCACCTCAATTTTTTCAATTTTTCACAAAACAACTAAACTTTCAAATAAGTGTCACTTGCCTTTCACAAAACAACTAAACTTTGAAATAAGTGTCACTTGCAAGCAAAAAATGAAAGCACGTGTAGACATTAACGCAATTAATTGCACGAAATAGCCAAGCAAACGTTTGCGTGCAAGTCAAAAATTGATTCAAGCAAGTAATTTGCTTGCAATATGTGCATAGGTGTAAACACTTGTGCAAGCTGTTGCTGCAAGTTATTTTCAACGTGCTGCAAATTACTTGCATCGTGTAGTACTTAGCTTTACTGGTTTTATTTTATTTTAGTGAAATGAAACATATACTAAATGCGACAATGATAGTCCTTATAATTTCTTTAACAAAATTAAAACCGTCTGACATATTAAAACAATATTACATCTGTAAAACACAAAAATCGGTAATAATACAATACTTCTTTTTAAATGACGTAAAAAATCGAATTAAATGTAAGCTTCATATTATATTTTAGATTAACGATAATATAAATAGATCTGATCAAGTTAATTTGTGTTCGATTGAAAATATATTTGAATTTTACTTTACCAATAATTTTGTAAAAATTACTCATATTAACTCGTATTTATTGTAGTATATTATCAATAAATGAAGTTTTTATTTAATTTATAAGCTATTATGCATGATATACTCAATATTTAAATTTTGTTAATTTTTGAAAATGCATTTATTTATTTATTACTAGATTATTATTTTGTAGAAATATTTTAATAAAGAAATTTTTTGATGTTTTTTTTGTGTTAAATATTCTTTATTTACATCTGCCCATGAGGCAATTAATTAAATTATTTGGTGCATTGACAGAGAATAGTTAATTATTTTTATGATAAATTGTGTAAATGGTAAGGGCTATAGGACTCTGAAACAGTGATCAACTGGGTGAATCCTTTCCAACCTGTAAGGTGTTGCGCTATTGTCCACGAGGTTGATCGCTAGTTGATTTTCATGGTTTCCAAGCCTTTCCAGGTACCTGTTACTGATTTTAGTTATTTCTTCACAGACTGATGGTATATTTAGATCTCGTTTTATGGTGGAATTGCGCACGTGGTACGGGGCGTTCACTATCTGCTTAAGAATTCTGCATTGAGGTCTTTGAAGCTTTTGAATGTTTGACGACGAAGCAGTGCCCCAGAGCTCTATTCCATAGATCCACACAGGTTTAATGATCGCCTTATAGATGAGCAACTTGTTCCTTAGGGATAGTTCACTTCTTTTGGACAGCAACCATGACATTGACATTGCCTTATGTCTGATTAATTTGACCTTTTCATCAATGTGTTGCTTCCATGTAAGTCTCCAATCCAATGTCATTCCTAGGCATTTCGCCGAGTTTTTTTTGTTAATGTTAATTTTAAAAATATCTATATTATTTTGAAATGTTTGGCATAGTTATTTTTTTTATTTGTTGGTAATTTAAATATTAAAAATACTCACTTTGTTTATCTGGCATTTCATTTATTTAATTTATTTCTCATCACCATTATGATTTTAGTTTGTTTAATTCCCCCTTTTTGAAACTCATTTAAAATACATAGCACTGTTAACACAACACTATATTAATTGAATAGCTTATGAAAATATAGATTTTTAATTGGAAATATATTAGTATGTAGCTCTATGTCAATACCCTTGCCATCAAATGTTATCTTTTAGTTGCCCGCACTAAGTACAGCCTGCAAGGGGCATCAACTGCGAAATGCTGCAGCCTTCGCAGTTGCCCATCAATCGCTGCCTTTCATGGGTCCCATAACCATATATATTTTTACCGTTGCGATCCCTGGGCATAAAGAGACACACATACATACATATTTACCAATATACACGCATTTTCTGCCCCCCTTGCCGATGCCTTCTGCATTTTGCGCGTGACACCTGATGTTATTTTACGATTATTGTTTTTGGATTTATGAAACGTAATTCCAATTGCAGCAGCAGGTGTTGTCAGTTGTTGTATTTTAGTTGTTGAAGTTGTTGCCTTCGTTGCCTTCGTTGCTTTTGTTGCTGCAAATATTGTGTACATTTGCCAGCCATTAATTATAAAACCGCCAACCTCTGCTGCGATTGCCCAGGGCAGGCTCAATAATCTAATTGCTCTTTTGCATATCGGACGGTTTTAATTTTGTTAAATAAATTATAAGCATCATTGTCGCATTTATTATATTTTCATTTCACTAAAATAAAATAAAACCAGTAAGGACGGAGCTACAGTCGGACGTAACCGACTGTAGGAGACCCTGTACTTTGTGTTTTCTTCGCTGTTTCTTATCCTACCGTAATGTAATTCAATGCATCGATGGAGATTGTCAAAGACTGCGAACATAGCATATACTAGATCTTTAGGTTTAAAACGGAAGCTTTTAAACTGCAAACTGTTGATAAATTGGGTTTTTGGTAAGCGGATGAATGAGACGAGTTATTAAAAAACCCAAATAAACTTGATCTAATTGGTGCATAGAAGAACCTAAATACCAAAATTATAAAATGGTATTTCTAGCGATTATCTGTATCTTTTTCGTTTGTAATGTAATACATGCCAAATACCAAGTCTGTAGCTTTTAAATTGTAGCAGTAGTGTCTTTTGCATATCTTCGGTATTTTTAATTCAATCATAAATACATTTAAAGCATCGGTGGAGAATACAATAGACTACGTACATGCCGTAGCTGTAGCTTTATTATTGTGACTACTGTAGCGCTTATAGTTTTTGAGATCTTTGAGGTAGGTGTACTTATTTGATAATTCGCGGAGGAAGGAGGCGAGATATAAAAAGTGTGAAACAAACTTAATCTGCGTAAGACATCGGACAACCTGAATCCCAAAAAGTGGTGACTCTAGCTCTTTTAGTTGCCGAGATCTAGGTGTTCATACGGACACCAGACTATATCACCTCAGCTTGTCGGAGTCAGAATATATATACTTTGTGGGGTCTACCTTCCTTCCTTTTGCCTGCTACACACAGCTGTCATTTGCACTAAATTAATAGACCCTTTTACTTTTGTAAGGTACAGGGTCTAACAAATGTATCAATATCGTATTTTAGGTGCAGGGCATTTATCTTGGCAGGTAATAGGAGTTAGACCGCAATGATTTCTGCTCTAAATTTATTTTCAAATGAATGAAGAGTTTTTAGTTTAGCAATGCATTTAGACGAACTTATGTAATTTTTAGACCCTTTACTTTAAAAAGTAAAAAGGGTCTATTAACTAAGTGCAAAGAGGAAATGTGTGTAACACCCAGAAGGAGGTGTGGCAGATCCCACAAAGAATATATCGCTCGTTTACCAGAAGAGTGTCATAACTCAAAAAAATGCGTCTCGAGATAAATGCGTTTAAAGGTTTCAAGCGCCGTGTATCTCCATACAAGGTGGAGCGATATATTCTCTTCTCACGCTGTGTGTATTAAAAACAGGATAATGAAATTTTGACACAAGATAGATTATGTCCAACGAACATTACTGCATCATTAACTCAAAAATCGCGTTTTTGAGTTATGACACTCTTCAGGTAAACAAGCGATATATTCTTGATCGGGACGACAAGCCGAGTCGATATAGCCATGTTTGTCTGTCCGTCTGTCAGTCTGTCTGTATGAACACCTAGATCTCAGCAGCTATTAGAGCTAGACATTATATTTGGGATTTAGATTCTCTTAATCAGTAAGCAGTACGAGTTTGTATTATATTAGAAACCCCGCCCACGAGTTACTCACATACACGACAAGTTTGACAATTTTCGTTTCTTAAGTCACTGATGAGAATGCTGGCAACATTCGAAATAGTACTATCTGACCAAAGTCCGAATTCTCACCTTCAGTAATTATATTTATTTGAATTTTATGTTCCAAATTTATTTAAATATGACAACAATTTCCAATAGCCTGCCTTCCGCTTGCGTTCAATACTCTTGAATAAATATGTATCTTTAATGGCCAATTATTGGATTTACTCGTAAATAAAATTGCATTTGAGGCTCGGAACGTTTATTATTAGTTTCCCACGGGTTAAACATGAAAACTCGTATTCATTATTTCGTTCGTTTATTGTAAAGTATTTCCATTATGCTGCCGTTGCTGGTTGTTCTTTTTTGTTTTTGTTTGATTTTAAATTAAATGTAAGACTACAATAAATGTGCATGTGTGTGTTGTATGAGTGGCGTATGTGTGTGTTTTTGTTTTTATTTAAATTTAGTTATCAATTATGTGCAGTAAAAATCATTTTCAGATCGAATCGCATTTCAACACCATAATTATAATGAGGACATGTCTCTGATGCGCCTGGATGCTGTTGCATGTTGTTGTTGCTGTTGCTGCTGCATGTTGCTGCTGCTAATTTGCTGCTATCGTGCAGACGCAGCAACTGGGAAACCAGAACGTGTCCGTGTAGAGATTTTGGCCATTGCCCTGCAGCGCAATTAGCCGTTTTTGTACGAACTTCTGCTCGCACCTGGAGTTGTAGCCATTGGGCAGATCGCACAGGTTCGAGCATGTGTTTGAGCTGCAAAGAGTTTGGCAGGGAAAATTGTAAGTTATAACAAAACAGCCAAAGCGGAAACAACGGTAGAAAATTTAGTTCTGCCCTTGCCACATAAATAAGAGCCAAATAAAATACAGGAATACAAAAAGATACCGAGAAGTCGCAAAGACAAGCGCCGGCTGCAAAAGTTGAAAGTTTAACGAACTCGTTAAAACGGGAATCCTGCGTAATTGATAAGGAGTTAGCGGACCCAAAACGCTAACCACACTCACAAAAATCGTAGTTTCTTTTGCAATTTATCTCTTCGACCCAAATTCTAAAATTAATCCATATTATTATTATTATTAATTTTAAATTAGGTTCTTAAAATAACTTTAAAATATTCTAAATGAATTGCAAATTAATCTATATAAAATCTTTTTAATTATTCTAAAATAAATCGGAAATTAAGTTCTCTGAATAATTTAAAATGATTCAACATTAATCTCAAATTAATCTATGTAGTATATGTAATCCCTTAAAATTTTCTAAAATTAATCCTTTAAATTTATCTTCAAATTATCTTCAATAATTTTAAATTAATCTTGTGTTGTTCTCCAAATCAAGCTTGATTCGAAATGGAATCGTGAATAAATCCAGAATAATTTAGGCAAAGCGAAATTCCGCTGAATATTTATAATAAATTACAATAAATAGTATCTTATGGTCATCTCAATGAAACTATTTTAACTAAATATGAACATATCTAAATTACTTTGTATTTGTTGAATTTCAATATATTCAAGTAAATTATAGGAATTTAAAACAAAAGCAGCAACCATACGGAATTATCGATACTCCAGCCTATCGGTACAAAAACTTTTCATATTTTTCTCAGTGATTTAATTACGAAAACATTTGATATCTCTCAGTGATTCAATTACTAGAACATTTAATAATTCCCTAATGATTTAAGAAGGAAAACTGTTGATTTATCTCTTGATCTATCATTTTTTATATTAAGAAAACTCGCAACTTTTCTCTCAGTGATTCAAGTACGAAAACTGGATTTGTCTTTTGTGGGAAAATGCTTGATTTTTCTCTCAGTGCAGACGCAGTCGCATCCCTGCCAGCTGTTGCGCCAGACGCTGTCCAAGATTTATGCTGCACTACGCACTTTGCCTAAACAAATTGCGTGCTGAGTACGGAGAGGAAGAGAGAGAGAGAGAGAGAAAGAGAGAGGGAGAAAGAGATAATCGGGGCAACAGACAGCGGAGAGACGACAAACAATTAGGGCACGAAGTGACCGCGCCCCCAGCCTAACAGTAGTTGCAACTCCGACTCTGGGCCTACGCACAGCGCCTGCCTCTTGCCGCTTGCCTCTTGCCACTTGCCCCTTGCCTCTTGCATCGTTTCGTCACCCTATTTCTACCTCTGTTTTGCGCTTTTCACGTGTTGAAGGTTTGACTGCGAGTGTTGAGTATGAATGCGAGTGTGTGAATGTGAATGTGAATGGCAGTATGAGTCTGAGTTCGAGTAGCGCACGCATGTACTCGACAGTCGTTAGTCGGACAGGGGGAACGTCCTCTCTGGTAATCTTGGCTGCTTTTCGGGGTGTTATAATTCGTTTAGCCGCAATTATGACACTAAACATAACCGTCCATGCACTGAGAAAAATTAACAATGATTCGTTTTGAATAACAAAGTTCTTCAACGAATCTTGTTTTCTTATAGAATGCCAGTAGACATTGGAATAATATTGTGAATTTATTTTAACAATTTATATATTATTATATTTAAACAAATATAGGTACGAAAGCTCTTGACTTTTCTCTCAGTGATTGAAGAACACATCTTTAGATTTTTTCTCTTATTAATTTAGTACGAAAACTCTTAAATTTTCTCCTTTTTTAAGGACGAAACTCTCGATATTTGTCTCAGTGATTCAATTACGAAGACTCTTAATATTTCTTTCAGTGCAGGTGTACTTATATGTCACATATACCGCTCTACATTCCCATACTTGCCCTGCTGCCCACGTGCCCCTGGGTAATGGGTAAGCAGCGAATGGTGAGGGGTGAGGGGCAACGGCGGTGGATAATGGGTAAGGCATAGTTCCCCTAGCTCACGTTATGCACAAGGGGAACTGACGCTGTCCTGCTGTGTATTGGGCAGGGGAAGGGAATGGGAAGGGGCAGGGGTCACTGGTGGAAGGCAAAGCTCAGCGCTGATTGCAAGTGTTATGTTGAAATCAATTAACGATAATTAATGCACAACAAAAAGGGTAAAAACTATAGAAAGCTGACGTTTATTAAAAGCAAATTTATAGCAAATAGCGGAGACTTTAAAGTAGCGTGCAATTTATATGGTATGCTTAATTTACTTTGCTTAATATATGTTTTTCTCTAAATTTAAACATAGAAGATGCACTTTATCAAGTTTCGTCTTCAGAATGAATGTGCATTTTTAAGAAATAATTTATATTAAATATAATATAATTAATTTATATATATTCAAAAAAGTGATTATTGATAGGACTAAAATACTATTATAATTAATCAAAATAAAACAAACAACCTCAAATAATTTTAAATTAAAATAAATATAAATTGAAAATAAAATCAGTAAGGACTGTGCAAGTCAGTCGTGCGGAAGACTACAGTCGGACGTAACCGAATGTAGGAGACCCTGTTCTTCGTGTTTCCATGATCACTAAACCATCGCCTCAAATAAGAAGCGATCACGCCACAACTCTTGTCGCCTTCCGTTTTAACTGTTATCCTGATTAGTACTCACACTCACACATATACACACATACAATGTGCAGTTTCTTGCGCTTGCTTAGAGAGCCAGCAAGAGCGAGCAAAGAGGAGAGGAGGAGTTTGCATAGAGCGAGCGCTGCAGCGGGCGACTTGTTCGCTTACCACAGAAGCGGACTGGTAAGGGGTTTCTGTGGCGCTTTCTTTTTGGCGGGAACTGATCAAGAGACAGCGACAGCACAGCCTGCAAGAACTATAAATACTGCTGCTGCAGTGCTACTTATTGCAGTGTAGTGGTTGCAGTCATATAGTTAAGACGTGATTAAGTGGAAAGTGGGCTTAATATTAGTTATTTATTATAATTTCGTAGCTCTTGCTGGCAGCAAGGGCCAGGAATTCGCAATGTGCAGTTCCGGCAGTTTGTGTAGCTCTGCCATGGTTTGGCAATGGGTGGCCCAACTCTCATTGGCCAAACTCTCACTGGCCCAACTCTCGCTGGCTGAACTTTTGCCTGTCCAACTCGCGCTAGTCGAACTTTTGATGGACAAACTCTCGTTAGATCGACTCTCGTTGGACGAAGTCTCGTTGGCTTAAGTTTTACTGGCCGCACACTCGCTGGCCAACGAGAGTTCGTTCTTCAAGAGTTCGGCCAGCTCTTTACAAACTAGCGACTACAACTCTGCGGTATTGCCGGTATAGGATACTAGTTATTGTTACATTTTAAAATAATTTGTTAAATAAAAATAAAAATACTTGCAGCTGGAATTTTTATGAAAACTTTTAAATTAATTTATAAGTCTGAATATGCTTTGCATAATTTGTATGGAAATAAATGAATATTTATAAAATTCTATAATTTAAACCCAGCGTAACATCCGCCTGCACCTTATGCAAGCAGTGCATAAATTGCCATTGACAATGTTGGCCAAACTCAACTGCTTGCCCAACTACGCGGCTCGCACTGCTTGTCACATTTCGCTGCTTTTCGCTCTGTTATTATAGCACTGCTCGGCAGGTTTGTGTGCTCGCTAGTTTCTGTAAACCCTGTTGCTGTCATAGCGTAGACGCAAACCAAGCGCGTGTGCTGCAAGCCACTGCACCTATGCTATAATAACTAAATTGGTTGTGGTTTGTGCTAAGGCTAAAATCGCGCCTAAAACGCGTTGTTCAATTGTTTTCGGCTTGAGTCTGAGCTGAGATATGCACACGCCATAAACACAAACGCCTGTACGACGCGTTTTATGCGCGCTTATTGTCGTTTATTAAATAGTCCGAAACGCGTTCACTTGCCAGCGCTGCTATAGCTAACTTTTTATTTTATGTATGGATTTTAATGCATTATTTAGCAGTAGCTCTTGGGGCTAGCATCACAAATATCTCCTTTATCTTTATCTTTATTTATATCTTCTTCACCGTAGCTGCGCAAACTAAGCCAGCAACCGCGCGCAAAACGCGTGCATTTCGAATACTAAGTTTAACTAATCTCTTTTGCTACATGCCACAACGATTAAACCCTCAGCTCCCACGTTTTACGCGCGCTTTATTACTTAGTGTCAATGAAGCATAGAATCTGAAAAAAGTTTAGGTATACTTTGGGCTATTTTGGGGTTTACTTACGCACAAAGCTCCGCCTTGACCATCTGGCGGGCCGTGTTCTCCTCGTTGACAACGAACATCCAGTTGCCACGCGAGTTCAGCGCCGCTTGGGGCGTGACGAACTGCGACGTTGTCTCGCAGAGCGAAGATCGCGCGCGACTTTGCCGCTTGGTGCGCGAGGGCCTCCCCCGCCCCTCCTGCTTCCCATCCTCTTCGTTGCTATTGCTGTTGTCGCTCACGCCCACAATTTCTAAGAGATCCATGTTGAGCGATACATCGCGTTGGGCATTCCCCTCCTGCTGCTCCTGCTGCTCCTGCTGCTCCTTCTCCTTCTCCTGCTCCTGCTCCCTCTTCTTTTTCTGCTGCTTCTCCCGCTCCTCCTGCTGCCACGCCTCTGCCGCCTGCTCCGTCAGCTGCTGCATCTGCAGTTGCCGCTGCAGCGTCTGCCCCTGCGTCCCCCTCTGCTTCAGCCCCAAGTCCCTCGCCAGGCGCTTCAGCCAGAGCGTGGCGTTGTAGGGAGTTCTGCCCGCATTGTTGTAGTACAGCTGATTCCCCCCGCCACCCTGCTGCGCCCCGCGCTGCGCCGCGCCCGCCGAGGTGTACAACAGAAAGCTGTAAGAATATATATACATATATACCATCTAGGGTGAGAAGATCAGTTCTATTCGGCCAATCCTACTCACGTGGGCGCCTCTGTGCTGGGAGGGGGGGCGAAGAGCGCGTTGCCCGAGGCACGCTGAGGGGCGCCGCCGAAGGGGGTTTGGTAGCTGTAGCCATTGAAGTCCTGGCCATTGCCAAAGTCCCGCTGCGGAAATATGTACTTGGGATCGTAGAAGACGGACGTAATCGACGTGAACTCGTCCCAGGTTTCGTCCACTAGCAGAGAGGCCGCCTCGTAGCCCCACTTGCGCACCAGGCTCTTGATGAGATATCTGTGGGGAGTGGGAGGGAATGGAGTTGCAGTCAACGAGAACGAGCAAGCCCGACTGTATGTATACCCTGCACCCGGACGGACAGACGGACGAGGCTATATCGACACAGCTCGCCGCCCCGATCAAGAATATATGTACCTTGTGGGATGTGGCACGGCTCCTCTCGGTTACGTATATTCCCAATGGCAATAGGGTATACAAATAATTATAAATTTATGAAACACATTTATGATCGGCATATGTGCATATATAGAATTCTCAAACCGACAAAATTGGCAGCCCTGCAAGTAACTGTAATTCCGATCTGTGCTCAATTAGACTCACACACACAAGACACTCACACACACACACACACACAGTCGTTGACTTACAAGACATCCTCCTCAGCTCGCAAAACAATTTTAATGCAGTATGCAACATGGCAGCAGAAATTATCAAATCCCTGCGTCGCGCTGAAAGACTGCGCAACCAAAGATCAAATCCTAGATAGTACCTAGTGACGGCTTTCATGCCATCGCCCCCTCGCGAAGTAATACCTAGCGGTGGTGCCACGAGAGGGAAACGGAGAGTAGGGGTGGGTTTTACTGGGTGAAAGTAACAGACTCAGGCTTTTAACGCTTTCCCCTCCTATACAAAAAAAAAATGCATCGCTGCTTGTAGAAGTTGATTGCTTGGCGCTCTCCCACTCACAAAGCTTGATCAAGGGAGTGAGAGCGCAGGCGGCATGCACTATAAATGCTGCTGCGTGCAGTTCTTCACTTCAGTGCGATGCAGAATTCTGGAGGGTGCGTGTACTTCCTAGTCAGTTCAACTATATCGTAACTGCAACCAAAGGGGGTCATGGTTATCGATTTTATTGATTTGGTTTTTTTTAACGATTTTATAGGCTTTATTTATTTTTATCCATTTTATTGATTTTGCAGATTTTATCGTTTGAATTGATTTTGTAGTTTTGTAGATTTATTAACCTTCCTGCTTTTATTTATTTTATTTGTTTTATTGATTTGAATTATTTTAATTATTTTAATTGGACGTCATACAAGTCGTTACAGTGACAGATTGTTGTTCCATCGCAGCCGACTTGCCAGAGGGCTTTTACCTGCTCGCCCTTTAAGGCGACTCAAACCTCTAGGATTTGTCAAAACCCTTGGTTAAACATTAACAATTAAATCCTCATGCTCTGTGATATGGGGTTTGGCTACATTTCATACACATACATGTGTTGTTATGGTACATTCTATTGCTGTACTGATTCTATGCTTATTAAAATACAATTATAAAAAAAATCTATTTTAATTTTATTTTATTGATTTTAATGATTTTATTTATTTTGTAAAAATTGTAAATTTTATTGATTTCACTGATTTTATTGAATTTTTCTATTCTGTTTGATTGATTTTATTGATTTTGTAGATTTTATTGGTTCAATTTACCTTATCGATTTTATTGATTGCCTAGATTTGATTGATTTTATCAATTTAATTAATTTTATTCAGTACAACTAGTTGAAAAAACTTTAACGAACTGCCAAGCTGCCATCTGTAACCAAGTTCGTTAGTTCGGTTTGGTCACTAGTTCAATTGAACGCAACGGAGCATCTCTAGCAGACAATGAGATGAGCTCAGATGAGTTGTGATGAGATGACTTGAGATGAGCGGAGCTCTTGTTGTGGCTGTTGCAAGAGATTATATTGGGCTGATTGCATTGCGGCTGCTTGGGAATTGGCTGCGAAAGTGGCACGTCATGCACTTGTCAACAACGCCCAATTGGGGGCTTGCGTAACGCCAAGAAAGAGGCAGAGAGAGGGTGAGAGCGAGAGGGGGGAGCTAGGCAGTTATTGTGTTTAAATCATAATTAATATGCAGTCGGCTCATGCAGGTAGTACAAGCCTACAAACATAAATCATGCAAGTACCCAGTATAGATATGCTCAACACTTCTGCCCCCTCCACCTCTCACCACTCTCCTCTTCGTCGCATGCGTGTCACGTGCCACAGCAACAAGAGTGAAAACGGCCTCCGGCTTTTCCCTGCCATTATAATATGCTTTCATGCATGTTTCTCTCAATATGATTATTTTTTAGAATTATGCAATAGCCAAATTCCATTGGCATCATAAAATGCCTATTTAATTGCTCAGACGGCGCCAAAAAGCGGCCTTTAGTTGGCGTCGCGCTTATCATTGGCATTAACATCGGCATTATCATTATCATTATCATTATCATTGCGTGTTTCAGCTGTAGTCGCTGCAACTAACGCACATTTTATTTAAATCGAAGAAATTGTTTAAAAATAGACATCCCAAAGTGAAAAACCGGGTATTCTCTAACCACACACACACATACACAAACACACATACACACACACACACACACCCTAAGCGAAGACCAATAAAACTCATTTGCATATTGACCACAGAATCTCATTTGTTGGCGCCACGAATTTAAAAATACTCTAACAAAGTTAGCTATCTCTAATCAGAAGAGTAATAAAAACTTGTAATTAAAGAACAGATACCCTGTAACTATTAACAATGGGTAGCCAACACTATATTTAATTATATCAATTGAAATAAAATTGAATATACAAGGATCTATTTGTTGCTGTTATTAATTATTTTTATCTTAACTTCTCAAAATTGGAACGGTGTAATAAGGAAATCGACAAGCCAAGCATTGTAAAAATTAAATTAAAATTCAAATGATTATTGCAATAAGATCTATCGATTTAATTGATAATAAACTTAGTAGTCACACAAATTAAATAATTGTGAAATGTTGAGTTCGGTAGTATTAATAATCCTAAGTTAAATAAGAATTATTTAATGATTTTAAAATATGTTTATTAAAGTGAAAAGCATAATTTTAATAAAAATAAATATTTATAAAAACCCATTTTAGCGTTTTTAGTTAGGGACACGGACAATTTGTTTGCTACCTATTCTGATTAAAATAGACACAATTAGCCAGATATTCACTAAATACCCCAAATATAGAAATATTTAAAATATATATATATGTTTTTTTTATGATAACTAAATTGGCAGCGCTGATAATGACTGCAATTTCGTATTCTAATTTGTCGTCGAGCCACAAACAACTGGACTCAACTTTGAAGTGTGAAACAATTAGCTAACGTAGCTGTTATGCCCAGAGTGTAGGGCATACAAATGCTAAATTATGCAGAGAGGCATTCATAAATATTCGAGCAGCACGCGGTGCGTCGTCACAGACAAAGTGTCTTGAACTGTCAATTCAAGTTTATTGGGTCAAGGAGCTCGGCCAGCTGGTCGAGCAGCATCCGCAGCAGCAGCAGCAGCAACAGCAGCAGCAGCAGCAGCAGATGTATCTATGAGTACGTGCGGAAACTGGCAGCTAGCAACTGCCAACTAGCACCTAACAGGTATGGATACATTTGTATCTAACTCTTTTATGGGCATGCAAAAACAAGTTTCGATTTTCGGCAGAGCGCCTCGAATTTGGAATGGAATTGTGGCCAAACATTTGTTTGAAATGCATTTGCTGCTGCCTGTTAGTCCAATGTTGTTGTTGTGGTAGCTATTGTTGTTGTATCTGAGGCACATTAAGTGCGTTATTTATGCGCTGTTGGCATTGTGGCTTGGACCATTAGCCGCTCTCGGCGCAGACTTACGTGGGATAGTTATCGACGTGCTCGCAGTAGGTTTTGCCGGGCCTGGCACAGCTGTAAGAGCAATAGTAAGAGACAACAGCATCAGTATTATATAATATTTTATATTTATATTATTAATAGTTTAATTTTATTTGCTCAGTCCTACACTCGGAACAATAAACAATGATTCGTTCTGCAAATTAAAGTTCTTGAATTCTAGAGTAAATTCAAAAGTGGATTCTGAACAGAATCGTTAATTAATTCAGATTGATAAAAGCTAAATAAAAAGTTTAAACAAAATTAAGTACAAAGAATATTTAAATTAAATACGTATCTTATTTTTTCAACAAATGTCAGCAATTTATTATTATATTTTATTATAATTAAATTATAAGCTAAAGTATAAAGTATAAAAGTAAAGAATAAAACAGAATTGAACCACAAATAATTGAGATTAAATAAAGTGCAAAGAAATATTAAATGTATTACGAATCTTATTATTTTTTTCACTAAATTCAGAAAATTATTTAATATTAAATTATAAGCTGAGCGATCGGTTCTGATATACCTTGTAAAAGTCTTTAATCCTTATTTATTTGTTATTACTAAGGCCAGGCAACCAACCAAGAAACATTTAATTACAAATTGAAATAAAATTAAAATTATAATAATTAAAGCAAAAATGATACTAATAAAGGATAATCTTATTATTTTTATTCTGAAAACTATACGAAAATGCCCTATTTTGTTATCAAATCTTTTTTAAAAATCCAGATTTTTCTCTCAGTGTACTTACTTGGGCGTCTGTCCAGGCGGCGCCGGCAGAAACTGGCAAGGAGGCGCGCCATATAAGCCGCATGATGGCGGCGAGCTGTAAGCGGCTAAAGTACAAGCTAATATCTGGCAGAAGATATAGAGATATAGTCGCATCGATCTGTCAGGGGGAGGTGGGGGAATCGTACTCACCACATAGGTAAAGAGAGGAGCACTAAAACTACTAGAAGTGAGCAAATGGAGACGTTTAATACTCTTTGTCATTGTCAATTCATTCGTCGTTGGGCTTTGGAGATTGGCATTTGCATTTGCGTTTCCGTTGACTTCAGATACACCAAGAGTTTACTTGAAATTTCTGTTGGAAATTTGTTGTTTCTTGTTTTTTGGCAGAAGCGTGATGTCACTGTTGGATGATGAGCTGAAAGCGATTTAAATGTTGTGGAGAAATTGCAATAAATCACTTAATTATGTGCGTATCAATTATACTAAGCAAATCAATTCGCCTCTGTACCTACTGTGTTTGCACAGCATACGATTAACTTAAATTATGCACAAGGCGAAAGATATTCAGCTAGTTTCGCCCTAAACTCTCTACTTGTTGAAGATCTTGTAGCACGTGCGGAATATAAATTCATTAGAGAAGATTAATTTTAGCTTTAATACACTAAGAATATTTTACTGATTAAATTAAATATCTGTTATGAATTATAGCTCTTGTATTCATTGATCGGTAAACCTGGACCAAACTCTAAATTTAATAACATGGAAAGGTCGAAAAAAATAAAATTATTAGGTGTCAATTTACAGTAAAATTAATCAATTAAAATTCCAAGTGAAATAAATTAAATTAAATATGAAAATATTATATAATATGATAAAATATGTATATAAAAGTGAAATAGGAGTATGAGAATAAAAATTAAATGAAATAAGTCAAACATTTGTTACATTTTTATCAATCTAAATCTCAATCTGTACTAAGCTAAATTTAGTTTTTTTGTCTTAATATAGCCTCCAAATTAGAATATGTCTAAAGACGAATCACAAAAAATTCTCTTGAAAAAAATTATAAATTACAATGTTTGTTTTTTTAATTGTATATCAAAATAGATTTAATTTTACTGCTGTGATTGTAATTTATCTATGAAACTCGGAGTTGCTTACTTGTATTATGATATACTGAAAGATTTTAGATATATTATATCTTAATTTCCATTTAATGAAATTCCCTATTTAAATTTCATACTTTCTTTACAATTTGACTTTAAATTTTCTGTATCGACTAGATGACATTAAATAAATGTTAACGATTACTTTTTAAATAAATACGGTTTAAGTTGTAATTTAAAACGCTTAGTTTCTATAAACATTTTTGTCCGTAGATTATTTAAAATACACATTATTACGCCCATAAATCCTGACATTTTGCAATCTATATGCACGCAAAACACACTTAATTTGCATAGCTTTTTGCAGTTCACAGTTGACATGGAAAATTGAAAAACTTTATGCTGTTTGGCCTGCAAACAATGAGAGCCACAACGACTGTTACCAAGTATTTTTCGCACCTTTTCAAGCACTCCACTAATTCACTTAAATGCAACATAGGTGATTAGGTGCAAGAGGTGCAAGAGGTGCAAGAGGTGCAAGAGGTGTCTGGGTGTCTGGGTGTCAGTTAAGGTGGCTGCGAGTCCACAACAAAACGCATTAACACATTGCGAAAATAAACTGCTAAAAGTGAAAGCGAATCAACTGGAAACACTCTAGACTGCAGTCAAAATATGAGCTAGAAAAAGCTAGATAATGACACGCTCTCTAGCCGTAAAGTGCATTTATTTGCTGCTACCTGTCGACAGGGGGCGTTTTAATAAGTGCTTTAAATGGCAGTCGATTGTCTGCTTAAGTCAATGTTTGCATTCAATGAATAATTATTTTAACAACTTGCTAATTGAGCAGGCGAGAGCTGAACGTGGAAACTAGAACGTGAACGTATGCAAATATTATAATTAATTTCAGAAGATTTATTAAATGAGCTCAAGTCGTAAAGTACTTAAGAGCATTGATTTAGAGTGGGAATCATATCAGTATAAATAATACCTATAAGTGACAAACCAACTGATTTAGAGTGGGAATCATGTCAACATAATTAATACCTATATACAATTAGTATTAGTGGATAATACCTATATACAATTCGTATTTATCGTATTATTTATGGGAATGGTTCTAGCATGTAAAGAATTAATATTCCTTATAATATACACAAAATATTCAATTTTGGGTAATTCCGTTTACTGCTAACATGCCATACTCATATTAAATCAGAATAAGATATTCTGATTACAAATGAAATATATTTTAATTACCCGATAGAGCGTAATTAAAAATATTGTAACTCCCCTCGGTTTTGGGTATAGAAATCACCGTTACTAATTTAGCAGCTACCGCAAACAAAATTAAAAACTGAAAAATCCGAAATAATAATAATTAAAATGATAATCATAATAGTATAAATTCATAAAAGCTCTCAAGCTGTTCGAATCAAGAGCAAAGCAAATCATGCAAAATGCTTTTGATATCGAAAACCGGATTCCGTGACAAGCGAGTGTTATAGATCTTATAAGATCATAAAAGCCACTAGAATTATTTTCAGACAGTTCGTATCAATAGCCAATAACAAATAACAAATAACAAGAATCGAAGTGAATTGCGTTTTTCAATAGAACTTGGGAATCGTACACCTGCTGATGTAGGTGTCGTAATGCTGATATGCCAATACTGATAGGATTTCCGGGATCGCTGAGCCTGGTCAAGGCTTGAGGGGGGAGATCGAGAAGTTGCCGCTTTCGTTACCATAAATCAATCAAACTGTGAAACGACACAAATAGCGACAAACCACAAACAAAAGGCCCATAAAACCTAAAGATTTTGACAGCAGCGCCATTCCGAGCCAAAGTCCATTTGGCCATTTAGCTATGATATTTGGCGGCTTTGTCGCCATCTGCTAATGGAGTCGCACCCGCTAAGGCATGGAGTCGGGGCTGACACATACTTAGTTGCACCCACGCTCTCTGTTGGGCATTTCCCATGTTGCGCAGGCGCTGCCATCATCAGTTCATAAATCATGAAATTCACCTAATGTTGCTATTGTTGCCATTGTTATTGTTGCTTGTTGTAATAGCTGTTGTTGTAATTGTGTTTTTGGCTGCTGTTCAAGATATTTTATGGCTTATTGAGCATTTAGCCATTTGCACGGCATCAAGTCATTTGCGGCCCCCAAATATTTGTGACTTGTGAATTAACAAGTTGTAAAGACATTTAGTGCACTGCATTTATGCATCTACATTATTTTTCTTTAATTACATTTTACATTTTGTCTGTTTGCTTACATGCTTCCACATAAATTCTGTTTACAAATAATTATCATAAATTTGTTGATTTCTTCCGTGTTTTCCTAAATATTTGCTTGTTATTTGTGTACTTCATTTGACTTTCCTTGTTGTTTATACTATTTTTAATTGACATCAAATTTCAATTGTAATTAAAAAAAAAATTCCATTAAAATCTTATTAATGGTTTTAATAAACTCAAAAGAATATAATTAAAACTTTCCTTGTCAATATTTAATTTACCATCAATATTTATTAGTTAATTTTGTGGGCCTATTAATCATTTCAAAACAATTTAAATTAAATAAAGTTAGGTAAGTTCTTCAAAAACTATAATTTAAATTTAAGTAATGATTTTAATAAACTTATTAATATAACTTGCACGGTCAATATTTAACTTACTATTTGTATTTATAAATTAATTTTTTGTAGTCCTGAAAGGGTTAAATGAAGTTAGCCATTGCAATAAATGAATAAAATTTAAGATAGAGAAATGTTTCAATCCAATTTTATATAATAATAATTAATTATGTTATGTATTATAATGTTCATTAGCTATTTTAACTTGTTTCTTGTTCTTAAGGATTTAATAATCATTTGCTAAATGTTGTGTACCAATTAAATGCCTTTGGTAGACAAATTTAAAATTTAGTCTACACAGAAAATTAAAAAAATATATTGAATTAAAATCATTATAAAATTAAAATAAATTAAATTAAAAGTGAATGATAATGTAAAACATCATCGGAATGAAAGAAAATGAAAAATTAAATGCGGGTAAAAAGAAAAATGAAAAAGTTCCAGCATTTGCTGCTTGGATTGGGGAAAACCCAGAAAAACCCAATCAGACCAAATTTATTGGTTAGTTAGGTTTAACAATATTATAATTCTATTAAGCTATGTTATGTAGGGTTAATTAATTCAATATAGCAAACTTGACTATGACGATCATAGTCAGTGCAGAGTATTCGAAATGGTTCATGCAAGGAGTAGTTAGTAGTACAAAAATTCAAAGCTAGAGGTATAAAGTGACGGGTTGATTTTTCCTAACCTCACCACAAACACTACACCTAACATAGTACGTCGTTAGGAAGGATAAATTTATATTTCAATCTAAGTTAAGTTTAACTGCTGTAATTAAGTTCATTTCAATTCCGGCAAACTTATAGAATAAATGTGCTATTAATAAATTTAATTTAATCTTGTTTTTTAATTAATTGAAATTATAATTTTGCAATAACTTCAGACAGTTCCGCGTGCTATTTCATAAGGCTTTTGCCTGCTCGTAAATCAAAGGGAATTTCGGAATTTCTCAACTCCAAGTTGATCTTGATGTGTTCGACGAATTCGCAATAAAATCCACATAAAATAAAGCCACAAAAAGAGATAAATAAAATAAAAACAGCACAGACGATTAATTGCTGATATATTTTTGCCCTTGTAGAGGGTACACTAACAAAATTATGTTCAGTTTTCAGTTTGAAATGTGTGTTGGTTGTCTATCTATCAGTTTTTGTCAGCTTTAAGGTTTTATGGTCGCACATCTTAGCATAAACTGAGGCTATGATATAAGGCTGTTGGTCTACCAACTGAGTGATCAGTAGATATACAAATTCTCCAGCTCTGCTCGTAATACTCCCACTCTTGAGTGTTGGATCAATTAGCTTTGCTTTCACCTATTAATTTGGGACTGCAATAAAAATGATTTAGCTTAATTTGCCACTAATTTGGCAGCTATCACATACTCTATTCACATGGGGTTTTGGCAGTTGAGAGACAATGGACCGATATACATAAATACCAGATACCAAATAGCAAATACCGAAATACCAATACCAAAAGATAGCTTCATTATAATTTTTTAAGCATATATTTTATACTTGAGTATAACTGAGAAATTAAGCACGACTTCTCAAGGCTGATGCTAGTGTTTTTATTTGATTTCAGTTTTTTTCTTCCATGCTGTAGTCTGAGTTTTGTTTTTGTTTCATTGGCTTCATTTTGTTTAATTTGTGTGTGTTTTTTCTTCACTCAATTTTATTAAATTTCGCTTACAAAACTTTGTGCACAGTTCGAAAATGCTATCATAAATCACAAAATGTTTTCAGTTTATTGGCTGATTGTGTGCACTTTTTATTTAATTTGTCTGGCTGCTGACAGCGAGGCAAATTGAATTAAAATAACTTAATTAATTACTCACCTTTTGCTGCCCACTATGATTTTGTTTTATAAATAAAAATGGTTTCATTAATTGCCAAGCTGGAGATAATAGCCAAATTGAGATACCAAAAGCTGATCGAATTTTTGACACAATTTTTGAAATTTGCACTGCACTTGAGCAATTCGTTGTAGTTGTATTATTTAATGAATATTTTTTGCTCTGCTTCGTGTATGTTGTTGTTTTCTCTTTTTTGTTTGTGTGCTTGTGTTTTTTATGCTTTTTGTTTTGATTGTGATTAGTTTTGATTGCAGTATTCACTTGAAAACTCAACTAATTTAAAAACTTAACACGTTTCAACGTAGAAAGGCAACGGCGCACAAATAAATTTCGGCTATCAGATTCAGATATACAGATATATAAATATACATATATATATATTTATACATATATAGCTTCGCTTTCCGTATCACGCGGCTGGCCCAATCGCGGCTGCAGCTCTAAGCCAACTGAGCGTTTGGCCCAAACCCGAGCTGAGCTGAGGTCTATGAAGCCAGCAGAGGCAGCGGCAGCGGCAGCGGCAGCAGCAACAACAATACATGTGACAGACGTCATGCCGGTTGCTGGATGTCATATGCAGCTGAGAGCGAGAGCTTCCGAGTTTGAGAGAGCGAGAGCGAGAAAGGGTCGGCGTCTGTTGACTGATCGCTCACACAACCTATGAACTTTTGGCGCAGGGCCATTATGAATCATGTTTCATTATGCATCGCCCATTTGTATGATGTATAATTGAGGTAGTCTGCGTTTACACGCTGATCTTTTTTCATGCAGTGTTTTTTTGTTTCCGTTTCAAAACATATTCGGTAAAGTTCTTTTATGTAATGTTATTTTTGTTTTATTGTTTGTTTGTTATATGTATATTTGGTTCATTTAATCTTTTTTATGTAATACTTAAATTTTTTATTTTTATCCCTAGATTATCCGTTGAAACTTTATGTCAATTTAATTATCACATTACATTTTATACATAAGCTTAATCAATAAATAAATAAATAAATTGTTTACTGATCATTTTTCTAGGGCAAAGTAAAATAAGCGAAAACTGCGTAGCTTCATGTGGCATGCACATTAACCATGTGGCTCTACTCCTTTACACCTCTGGCCTACAAATAAAATGCATAAAAAAAACTGCGTGAAAAAAAAACAACGTGTAAATGCGGTCTTAGCTATGCGATGTCATTTTTATCGAGCGCATAGCTTGTTGTTGGGCGTGCAAACACCGGAAGTTCATTAGCTGCTCGGACAGCCATTCAGACAATAAACTGACTTTATATTTAATTTATTGTCAATTTTTATTAGTTTTATTTCGCTATAGTTTGTATTGTTTTACATTGTTGCGAATATGCGAAACCTGTAAACTAGTGAATTTATTTAAATTGTAAATTTGAATTTTGCCAATTTATTTGCTGTTGCTTTTGTTGCCGGCCCATAGACACAATTCATTGTTAACAGATGCTTTTGATTTTTATGGCCAATGAAGGTTATTTCAGCTTTTATTTCAGTTTTTGTATATACACATATGTGTTGTTGCTACTTTACTGTTTCTGTTTCTGGCCTTTTCACAAAGCCATCTTCAACTGCATGCATGGATCGTCTTTAGGCCTGACCTAAAACTTGGGGCAGTTATGGCAAACAGCCAAAGGAAAAACCTAAGCAAAATAAATTATACTTATTTACGATACAACAACACTCAATAAATTCGTTTTTGAACTCTGTAGCTTCCAGTTTTACACGATTTTTAGGTGAATATAAATCTGTTTTGGTATTTCTCTCATATTGTAACAATTTTATGGAATCCATTCAAACAGAATAAACCAATTTTTTATGTGTAAGCCAAGATTAATTTATACAATTTTATTTACATTTAGTTTTTTAATTATCATAATTATAAATTAAAGTGCAAGCCTTAAATTACCAATTGATTAATCCAATTACCAATTTCAAACCAAAATAATTGTTTAATTATTTACCTTTAAATGTTGTTTACAAAAACCTACAATATATCTACAACCTATTAACTAAAATATTATAACACTGAGAATTATTAAATATTTTTGTGACTATTTGCATTTTTTTATTGGATTTTATTTCTTTGATTTTAATTTTCAATATTCCTTTGAGAATTTTGCTCTTCAAAAGAGAAAAAGTGGTAGGCTTTTAATTACAATTTTACGTAATTTGTTTTTACTTTAAGGTTTTTCTGATTTAAAATAATACAATTAAATTGGTAATATATTTAAATATTTTAACAATAAATTTCCTAGTCTAATGTTTTATCTGTATATTTATTTTAAATATTAATTTGAAGCACTTTGTAATAGTATTTTATCTTCAAATATTATAAATAAATTTAAATATTGATTTAGTTATTTTAAATATTTAAAATATCAAGACATAATTGTAGTACTTTGATTAATGTTCTACCTGCATATTTATTTTAAAATTGGAAATCCCTGAAAATATTCCAACATAATATATCTGAATCAGGCGTCGGCGTGTGCTGTGTATTGTTTTTGCGCAAAACTTTCACAAGCCAAGCTAGAGCATTAAAGACCGACTACGGTCATGCCGAGAAATACGGAAAAACCCTGCGAGATTTGGCCAATTGGATGTCTCGGACGATCGTCGTGTTGGCCGTAGTTTCAGTTATAGTTGTAGTTGTGGCTTTTATCGAAAATGGTTTTTAATGCGTTTTTAAGTCAAATTAGTGACTTCATCAGCTGGGCTTGTCTTTCTTCTTGCCTGAATGCTCAGAGCCCGACAGTTGGGCAGTTGGCCAGTTGGGCAGTTGGGCAGTTGGTCAGCTGGCCGGTATCACTTAAGCCGCTCATTAATCAAAAGGCCCTATGCCAATGTATCGGGACCATTTGCAAAGACACGTAACTCATTGCAGAGGCTTCCGCCAGCCCCTCTTCCAGCTCAGGGCTTAGTTTCAATTTCGAAATTGTTAATTAGAGGCTGCAGATGGCTAACTTACTATCGGCCTATTGCGTGTTCATCGCTGCCAACATCGCTGCTGCTGTCGACGTCGCCGTCGGCAAATGAAAACGTCAACTTGTTGCCGGTCAATATACCTCAAGGAAATAAGTATATGTGCATACAAACTTTGTTCTGTTTATATAGTTAATCTGATGAATTTATTTAAACAAATTTTTTTTTCAGAGAGACATTTCAGTAGATAAATTGAAATTAACAAATAAAAATGTAATTCTTTCAGTGTTACCATAATAAAAAATAAATTAAATTACCTTCATAGGAAATAAGTATATGTGCAAAAATTGAAATTTCAACTTAAAAATTTTTAATTTTTTTTTTTTTTAATTTTAGTAATTTATTTGTTTTCCGCCCTTATTAAGCACCTCTCTTATTCGATTTGGCATGGAATTTATAAGATTATGGAGCGTATTTGGAGCAATATTTGCCCATTCTGCCAGTAAAGTCCTCTTGAGTTCCGCCAAGGTCTCAAATTGGCGTCCCTGCCTATAAACCTTTTTGGAAAGTATTCCCCATAGATCCTCTATAGGGTTTAAGTCAGGACTGACTGCTGGCCACTCCAATAATGGTATGTTCCTGGACGAAAAAAACGCTTTTGTCTTAATGGCCGTATGGATTGGGGCATTGTCCTGTTGAAAAATCCAGTTTTCATCATAATGCTCCTCAGCAAAATTAATAAGGACACTGTCTAAGAGTTCAATATAGATGTCCGCATTGGTCCTGGTAGGAATGAAGCAGAGTGGAGATCTTCCTTCATACCCGAATGCCGCCCAAACCATAAGCGATCCTCCGCCGTGATTCCGCTTGTGGCAAGTTTTGCGTGGTTGCCTTATGTCTCTCCAATATTTCTGGCAGTGGTCAGGGCCATCCAAGTTAAACTTTTTTTCATCAGAAAAAATAACTTTTTGGAATTCTAGCACCCAAAATTTATATTTTTCTGCGAAAGCCAAACGGGCGGTTATATGGCGCTTCATCAATCGTACAACATGCTCCTTGGAAGCATATTGAGCATTTTTGTTTTCACCCAAAATTTGGCTCACACGTCTCCTTGATACATTTAGCTGTAAATGTCCTTGAATTTCAACGCAGGACATTTGTTTTTCGACAGCTAGATGAAAAATATGCCTCTTACAGCGTTCATCGATATCTGTAGGTCTGCCACTACGCTTAATTTTTCCATAATTATCCGGATTTTTGAGGAAGTTTGCAATAGTGTTCCTATGTCGATTAAGTCTATAAGCGATTTGACCAATTTTCATCCCACTTTCAGACATTCCCTTGATCATGCCCTGCTCTTCAGCGGAAAGATGCTCCGCACGTGGCATTTCTGACTATAAATTCAATTTAACTTATGAATTTCGAAGTGAAAGATAATGAAAACTGTACATTTATATTTAATTTATCGCCAAATAATAAGAAATTACAAAAAAATCGACAAAGTTTGCATTTCTGCAAGTCCACAGCTAAAAGATCACTTTTTGCACATATACTTATTTCCTATGAAAACGGCGCGCATCTCGCAACATATGGGATAACGGTACTTTAAATGCGTAGCAAAACAAAATTAAATGCGCAGTAAGTGAACATAACAGATGTATGAAAAAATCTGCATACTTAAAAAAATCAAGCACCGTTAGTTTTTCAAGAGATATAGGCCAAAACAAAAATGCACATATACTTATTTCCCTGAGGTACTTTGCCCACTTCATACCTGCAGGCAGTTGCCATAATTGCCTAGGCCTATGCCAGATTGAGCTATCAGCTTTTGCCTAATTGCTTTTTGTTGAAGAGAAACGCGCCTAAAACGCGCACAAAACGCTAGCGTGGCGCCGGCGTCGCTGAGCGAGCGAGATAGAGTCTAGGTGTTAGCCGTTTTGGTTGTGTTATAAGGTGAAAATGCTAATGGCCAACAAAAGCTGCTTGCTATGCGAGACAAGTTGAATAAGCTAATCAATATGAAATTTTTGAACAAGTCAAACATATATTCATTAAAATATATGGAATATAAACTAAAAAAAATGTGGACAGGGCAGATCAGTCGGACTAGGCAAATCAGTCGGACGGGCCCGACTGTAGAATACCCTGTGCCGTTTATTTTATATACAATTTTATAAAACTGTCACTCTAAGCGTATCAGCAGTACTTCTTCTTCTTCCATTTTACGTGCGCCAGCTTCACTGCGCTGCTGCTGCTGCGCTGCTGAGCTACGCTGCCGATTGCGTAGCTTATAGCTAGTTTGTTTATTAACCGATGTGAATGCGCTTTTCAGAATAGTTAATTATAATAGAAGAGAATATATATACCAAATAACAACATTCTATGTTTAATATTACGCTTGTTTTTGAACTTTTAAGTTCAACTATTGTGAAGCTTATATCTCCTGTGTTTCTTAACTGATTTCAATGCGTGTTTCAGGATAGTTAAATATAATATAAGAGAACTTATGTTCCGAATAACAACATTCTATGTTTAATATTACGCTTGTTATTCAACTTTGTATGTTAAAAACACGAGGTTGTGTGAGTTTTATTGATTTTTGGGCGTAAAGGGGACGTGGCATCAACGATTTGAAATAAACTTGATCTGCGTAAGATAACTACCTATCTATAGCAACCAAAACGGCATCTCTAGCTTTTGTAGTTGCTGTGATCGACGCGTTCATCCAAACAGACAGACAGACGGACAGACAGACAGACAGACAGGGCTAAATCGACTCAGCTCGTCTCTCTGATCAAGAATATATATAGTTTGTGGGGTCTGCCACGCCTCCTTCTGCCTGTTACATACATTCGCACAAAGTGATTAACCCTGTTTTTCCCATTTTTCAAATGGGCACAGGGTATAAATATTGACGGGGCAGATCAGTCGGACTGGGGAGATCAGTCGGACGGGCCCGACTGTAGAATACCCTGTGCCCTTTATTTTATATACAATTTCATAAAACTGTGATACTAAGCGTATCAGCAGTACTTCTTCTTCTTCCCTTTTTACGTGTGCCATCTGCGCTGCTGCGCTGCAGGGCTGCGCTGCTAATTGCGTAGCTAATATCTACGTTATTTATTAACCGATTTCAATGCGCTTTTAGGTATAGTTTAATATAATAGAAGAGAGTAGATATACCGAATAATTACAATTCTATGTTTAACATTACGCATGTTTTTAAACTTTTAAGTTTAAGTATTTCGTAGCTTATATTTTCTGTGTTTATTAACCGATTTCAATGCGCTGTTCAGGATAGTTAAATATAATAGAAGAGAGTATATGTTCCTAATAACAACATTCTATGTTTAATACGTCATGTAAATAATTGCATCATATTTTTGCAAAATAAAAAAAGTTTGGGAATTATTAAAATATTTCTGGGTATGCAGGTTTATTATTATAATAATGTAAGATATGAAAAACCAAAAATTAAAAAAAATAATTTTTTTGTATAGCTAAAAAACAAAGTTAAAATTTTTTTTCATAGTTAATAATTATATGTGCATTTTTTTATTTTTGGATGTAAATCAATTTTATTTGAATTTTATTGAAAGTTTACTTAATAATTATAGTTAATACGTTTTCCCTTATTGTTTAAAATTAAATTAAGGCGTTTTGGCATACAATTAATCAATAACTGTAAAGTAGTTATATCATTATTGGCCCATTTTCGTAGTATGGCTAATTTGAGGTTATGTACATTCTAAAACTGTCGTGAGTTTTTCAAAACAGGATTGGAAATGATTCCCCATATATCCTCTATCGGATTTAGGTCCGGATTCAATACTGATTATAGTCAAACATGAATCTTCCCGTCAATAAAGAAGTCGTTTGCGACCTGTTCCGTGTGGATTGGAGCGTTATCCTGTTGATATGTCCTGTTAACGCCATATTAATTTTTACCAAATTGTATAAGCTTTCTGTCCAAAGGATCTACTTACATACTGACATTCATTTGAGTAGATTTGAAGCATATAGTTATAATTTTTCTGCAGCATAATGCGGCCTATACTATCCAAGTACCACATGCAAAGGATCCCTTATAGCAGGATCGGTGTTCCTGGGGCGAATCTTCCCAATATTTTTCGCAGCGTTCTGGGCCGTCAAATAAAAATTTTTTTCATCACTAAAGACGACATTTTACCACTTTTTAGCCCCGAATTGGAATTTATTTGAAAATTCCACACGAGCCCTAGTGGGCTGCGTTTATCGCTTTGGTTTAGGCACTATGGAGGTATGTTCTAGGACTTTATTGTTATGTAAAATTTTTAGGGTTCTATTCCTTATAATTTGCAGTCCCAAATGAGACCTTTTTTTTCTGCTGCCCATTGAATCCTTCACTGCTAGACGTCAAATCACCTGTTTACACCGATTATCAATATTGGTTTTAATTTCGTTTCAACGCGTTGTAACAAAATCGGTTGGATTTTTTAAAATTTTTGAGTTACAGTTTCAATTTCCACTCAGTCTAGTTCAAATATCGGCTATTTCGAAACCACTTTCATGCATTTCTATGATTATCCTTGCTCCTTGGCGGCCAAACTATTACTACGAGCTATTTTGGGCTAATAACTCAAATAATTGTAAACGAATTTGGCATAATTCATTTAGTAATTGAATTAACAATAACTTTGCGTTCAAATTTTAACAAATTAAGATGTTGCAACATCACTATCGGTTAAAAAGATCAGAAATACTAATTTTGCACATATAAATATTTACTACGCAAGGCCCAACCCACCAACATATATTTGATGTAACGGTACAACGAAAGAGATGAGAATGAAAGAATTTTTGTCACTTAGCATCTGCAACATATTACTAAACAATTCTGCATTCAACAAAATACAATTAACTAACTATAAACATGAAAATTTAACGAAAGCAAAAATGCACATATAATTATTTGTATGACGTATTACGCTTGTTATTCAACTTTGTATGTTAATAAACACAAGGTTATGTGAGTTTTATTAATTTTAGGGAGTAAAGGACGGACACCGCTAAATCGACTCAGCCCATCTCCCTGATCAAGAATATATATACTTTGTGGGGTCTGCCACGCCACCTTTTGCCTGTTACATACATTCTGACAAAGTTATTAACCCTGTTTTCCCATTTTTCAATGGGCACAGGGTATAAAAATAAATAAAATAATATCAAATAAAATAAAAAGTAATTTTTTATGTTTTTAAATTTTACAATTGTAAAGCGACGTATAATTTGATAACTGAATATGGGAAATTCGGGCTCGACGTCGAGCAATGGGAGATTTTTAATGGAAAAATTTATGGCAGTGGTCAGATAGTACTATTTCGAATAGTGCCAACTATTCTCATCAGTGACCTTAGAAACGAAAAATGTCAAACTTGTCTGTATATGTGAGTAAGTCGTAAGTCGGGTTCGAACCTTGAACCTGTGGTTAGTGAGGCGAATGCCTTAACCAGAACGCCAGTCCTGTCCGAGCCCAGCCGCCGCTTAACTGCATTCATCAAGAGATCTTCATCTGACTATTTCTAAGACTAGCTGTTTACCCCCAAGCTTTTTACCGTCTCCATCTATTGCTCATTTTTGGTGCTTTCATTTTAAACTCAACGGTTTAATCTTTATGAAGGCGGGTTTTAACTAGAGGAAATCTAGAATAAATCGGCGTGCTGTCCGTTTATAATTTTTTATGTTTTTAAATTTTACAATTGTAAAGCGACGTATAATTTGATAACTGAATATGGGAAATTCGGGCTCGACAGGACTGGCGTTCTGGTTAAGGCATTCGCCTCACTAACCACAGGTTCAAGGTTCGAACCCGACTTACGACTTACTCACATATACAGACAAGTTTGACATTTTTCGTTTCTAAGGTCACTGATGAGAATAGTTGGCACTATTCGAAATAGTACTATCTGACCACTGCCATAAATTTTTCCATTAAAAATCTCCCATTGCTCGACGTCGAGCCCGAATTTCCCATATTCAGTTATAAAAAGTAATTAATAAGTAATTAAAACTTAACCCTCTAACGGGCAAACTCGAAATAATGGTCGTACGAAGTTGGGATTTTTTTTGGTGGTAAATATTGTCGACAAAAGCTTAAGTTTTGAATTTCATCCCAAAATATTGATTAGAACGCCCGCCAGGTGGAAAAAATTTTTGACCGTCTACAGACGGTCTTGCCGGGCTGAGCGTAAAAAATCGCTGCGCTGCTTGCGAGTGCACAATTGCGGCCATAAATACTTCTAGTAAAGATATCGTTATGAAATTTTCACCAAAAATCTAAAAAAATAATTTAAATATACTATAAAAAAAATTGGCCACATCGGCTGACTATAACCTATAGCTCCCATAGAACCCTCTAACGAGCAAACGGGTAAGAGAGGACGGGTAAGCGAGAGAACGGGTAAGCGCTGCCTAGAAGGCGAGCCGGCTACCCGCTGCATTACTTGTAATGCAGGAGGTATGCTTGGAGAGCCAGCAAGAGCGAGCGTGCAGAGAGGAGAACGGCTAAGCGCTGCCTAGGAGGCGAGCCGGCTACCCGCTGCATTACTTGTAATGCAGGAGGTATGCTTGGTGAGCCAGCAAGCGCGAGCGAGCAGAGAGGAGAACGGCTAAGCGCTGCCTAGGAGGCGAGCCGCTACCCGCTGCATTACTTGTAATGCAGGAGGTATGCTTGGAGAGCCGGCAAGCGCGAGCGAGCAGATAGGAGAACGGCTAAGCGCTGCCTAGGAGGCGAGCCGGCTACCCGCTGCATTACTTGTAATGCAGGAGGTATGCTTGGAGAGCCAGCATGGAGACCGGCTAAGCGCTGCCTAACATCTTATGTATAGAGAGCGGTCGATCTCATCACAGCTGCAGATTGGTGGGTGGTATTTCTTGGCTCTTTCTTTTTCTCTTTCTCGGTAACTGATAAGAGCCAGCGACTGAGCAGCCTGCAAGCACTATAAATACTGCTGCTGCAAAGCTGCTGATCACAGTGCAGTGAAGTCAAGTGGTTAGGACGTGTCAAGGGCGCTTAAGTGGAGTGGGGAGCGTGCTGATTATAATAAATATTTATTTATTATAATTTCTAATCGATTAGTTTTTTTAGATCTTTGGTGAAAATTTCAAACCGATATCTCTACTCGAAGTATTTATGGCCGCGATTGTGCACTCTCAAGCAGCGCAGCCAGCGCAGGCAGCGCAGTCGTGATTTTTTACGCTCAGCCCGGCAAGACCGTCTACAGACGGTCAATGAATTTTTTATGCAAATCAACATTTATATTCATTTACGCATTACAAAATAATTTATTTCAATAAATATATTGGTTGCATTCACCAGGTTACCGCTGCATGGATCGCTCACCCGATAACCGATGAAAGCAACCCTGAATGCAGCATAAAATTGCAGCGCATGCATCATAAAATTTTTCTGATTCATCGCTGCTTTTTCCGCTGCATTCATCGATAGTCGATAAAAACAGCTGATTTCAATTGCAAATGTAAACAAATATAATTAACAAATTGTTTGCATTTTAAAAATTAATTATTTGAAGATTTTTTGCATAAAAGACTGTTGCAAGTTTCAAAATGTATCAAACGCATTCACCAGGTTACATGATGCGTCAGGGTTGCTTTCATCGGTTATCGGGTGAGCGATCCATGCAGCGGTAACCTGGTGAATGCAACCATTGTCTGAGCTATCAGTAAAAAAAAACCCAAGTAGATTTGACAGGTTTAAATATATTTTTTATTTTGTGCAAAAACTACTTTTGTCAAGGGGTATTTTTTTCTGAGTTTTTTCAAATTTTTAAGTTTAGACGATGATTGTGATTGAACGCGTGGGTGAAATGTGGTTAAATGCACTTTAAATAAATGGAAATTTAGTTTTAAAGATATATCAATTTATTTTGATTCAAAAAATTCAACAGTTTGATCGCTAGACGCCAAAAACTGGAGACCGTCTGTAGACGGTCTTACCCGTTAGAGGGTTAAATAAAAATAGCTCATAAGTAATAAAGGATAAAAATTGCATTTTAATTGTTAAGCTAATCTAAATAAAATTTGTAAAAACTCAAATAAATGTAATAAAATGAAAACCAGTAAGGACGGAACTACAGTCTTCGCTGTTTCTTATCCGACTGTATCGATGGAGATTGTCATTGAATACATACATGCCATGTACTAAATCTTTAGCTTTAAAACTGAAGCTTTAAAACTGCAAACTGTTGTTTAATTACTTTTGGTTAGCGGAGGAAAGAGAGAAGTTATCAAAATACCCAAACAAACTTGATCTGATTGCTGTATAGGAGAACCTAAATACCAAAAAATGGTATTTCTAGCTCTTATAGTCTGCAAGATCTAGGTGGCTGCTCTGTCTGCCCCATCTTCACTGTTTCTTTTCCGTTTGTAATGTAATTCACATATTTAATTAGCATATCTTTTCCATTTCAAAATCAAATCATGGATAAATTTATAGCACCGGTGGAGATTACCATAGACTATTGACATGCCGAAGTACAAGTCTGTAGCTTTATTATTGTGGCTGCTGTAGCACTTATAGTTTTCGAGGTCTTTGAGGTAGGTGTAGTTTTTTGAAGATTCGCGGAGGAAAATCTAAAACAAACTCCTGCATATCAAAAAATAGTGTCTCCAAATCTCTTAGTTGCTAAGATCTAAGTGTTTATACAGACAGACGGACAGACGTACATGAGTCAGCATATATATATATATCGAGCCCTTCGCTCGTAAAAATCGTAAGCAGCAAAAGCTAATTTTACAGGAGAACGTTTTTTTTGCGAGAACACGTTCGAAATTCGCAGCAAATGTGGCGCTTACGATATATTTGACATGCTGATATCTCAGTAAATACGTCGAATTAGATTTTGAAATTTTTTGTGTAGATGAGTTGGTTAATTATGTACATAATTGCATCAAAAACCGAATAACGAAAAAATTCTGGTTAAGATTTTTTTGGAGGGGCTCGATATACTTTGTGGGGTCTTCCACGGTTACTTCTGCCTTTTACACACAACTGTCATTTGCACTAAATTTATGGACCCATTTACTTTTTTAAAGTATAAGGCCCAATAATGTTATACTCAATATAAATCTGTATGTAGTTAGTAAGACATTCAAATTAAAATAAGGTTTCAATAAGGTTTTATTTTCATAGTACTCGATACGAGAATTAATAATAATAAGAGTATATAACTAGCGAAATGCACCCCCGCTCGCTACTTAACTCTTGCTGGAAATATTCTCGCTAACCGAACTCTCGGTGGCTGAATTCTCGCTGACAAGAATTCGGCCAGGGTGAACTCTCGCTGGATGAATTCTAGCAGGTCCAACTCTCGGAGGCACAACTCTCGTAGGACGAACTTTTTAGGCGAACTCTCGTTGGCCGCACTCTGGCTTTCCGAACTCGCGTTTGCTTTTTTTTATAGAATTTTTGTTACATTTAACATAAAGTATTCAATTGAAGTATACAATTTTATGCTGAATTTAACTAACAATTACCTTAAACCCTACAAAAATTTAACTTACTTTAACTTTTGACTGAAACCAAACTTATTTCAAAAGTTTGCAATAAATTATGTATAGCCTTTAGTTAAACTCTCACTTAAGATGTCCATGCTTAGACATAAAGCCAATATGTTGTCAGTAAAATTGTTATTTATATTCATTGCTTGCGAAAGCAAAAAAAAACTTTGAATTTTGGCAGGAAAAGAGAGGGAAAACAGATAGGGACATGCTTCCAAACAAGTGCCAGGGTATGTGAGATGTTATTAAATAGGCGATAAAACCCCAATGTGAGGCGGCATATCCATGTCCATATGCTTTAAATTTATGCATAATGAACTGTCACGTGCCCTAACTAAGTGACCATAAATAATAAAAGCCAACAAAAAAGAAATGAAGGAAAGCGGCAGGAAAAACTCTTAACAACTGATAGCGGCGTGTGGAAAAACAGAGCAAATGAGCAACAACAAAAAGGCAAGCAGTGTAAGTTGAAAATGAAAACGCTTGGCAAAAAGGAAAATAAATAAAAATATAAAAAAGAAACGACACAAAAAGTTAACTAGCAAAAGGAACAGGGCAAAATTAACGCGTTCTATGGCTGCTTTATCACTGAAAGCGACCTAAAGCAACAACAGAAGCAAAAGCAGAGAGCGGGAGAAAGGCAGAGAGCGACAGAGAGCAACAGAGAGAGAGAGAGAGAGAGAGAGAGAGAGAGAGGCAGAGAGTGTGTCAGAGTGAGAGCGTGTGCCTGCTGAGCGTAAAAAGTTTTTCTATTGTGAAAAACTTGATGCGGTCGCCATTGCCAACGCCATCATCAGTTCAGCGTGCGGCGTTCAGTGGAGTAACGACCACAGCTGCAGACGGACGTGTCGTGACGTGTCGCAACGTGTTGTGTCGTGTTGTTTCGTGTCAATAGAATACTCATACGCTCATACCCGACTCTGTTGGCGTCCCAAGGGTCGCAAGCGAACGGTACAAATATAATACAAAATAAACACAAATAGAAACAAACAAAATATAGCCAAAAGGCGCAAATCGAGCGTGGAAAATGCGTGTAAAAATACGTTAGCGAATTGAATGCTAATGCAGTGCTCGTGGCTACCTTGAAAACCGAATTGCGAAAAGTGAAAAGCGACAGCCGAGAAGCGAAAAGCGAAGTTTTCGATGCGTGTAAGTGCAGCAGAAGTAAAAGTGTCAAACAGCAGCAGTTGAGCCAAGGGAAAATCAAAAGAAAATGAAGGAAATTCATGAATAATGCTCGACAAATGCGAGAAGAGCCAAAGCGGAAAATAGCTCGAGAAATATTAGTGTATAATAAAAAATTAAGCTATAAGTGTCAAATAAATCAAGTGCGACTACCAAGGCACTTGAGCCAAAAGGCAAAGGAAAACCGAAAAACACACAGCGAATAGTACATACATACATACATAGCAGCATTTGTATCGCAAATTTCTGGTGACGCGTTCAAAAGTGCAGAAAACAGCGAAAAATACACAGCATGCCAATGCCAATCCATTGATTTTTCTTCACACACAAAGATCAACGTGCAAACGAAGAGTGGGAAGAGCGCGGTGAGGCTGCCAACTAGTCTATTGACTGTAACCAACTGTAGTTTCTGCCTCTCCCTCTCTGCCTCCCATGTGTCTAATCCTGTGGCTCCGCAATCAAATGTCTGCACATTAATAATGCCAGCCAAAAAAGGACTTTCACTTTGACCCACTTGCGCTCTCCCAACTTGCCTCTCAGCCATTCCAGAGGGCCACTTTCGCCAGATAAATGGCACAAGAATCGAAAACTAGGCAAACAACACCAAACACAACAAATTGCCGAGCAGCAGCCAAAGACACAAAAACAAATACAAAAACTTGTCAACAAAATTGAGGGGGAAGAACATGCGTATATTTTGTATATAGTAGCAGGAGGACTTATGATTGACAATAATAAAAACAAGAGTAGGGGCAGGAGGCAGTGGCAACACAGCGGGGTTGGCGTCAGTTTTGGGGTAAAAAAGTTCGGAAAGGCTGCAGTCGGAAGCAGTCGACAGAAGAATACACTACACACTCCTTGTCTTTTTAATGCTTTCATTTTATTTTCTAAAGCACGCAGTTAAATTATTTGTTTTATTTATTCATTTATTTATTGATAATTAAAGCAGTCGGCAACGAAATTTAAAAAATCAAGTTAAATGTGTGAATAAAAGTAATGTAATTAATGTCTCAAAATAAATTAATATATTATTTTCTTGAGACTTATGTGCTTCTTGAGCGATATCAACCCGCGTCTCATATTAGATAAATATATTATATATATATTCCTAATAACAATCTTTAATATTACGCTTATTCTTAGGATATTATCTATTCACTTTTTATTCTGTTCTTTTATTATTTTAATCTATTCAGAATTTCGCTGCTCCAGCAGCTTTAATAGTTTTCGCAATCCACGCGCAGACAGAAAAAGATTAATTTATTTTTCTACATTATTTACATTTTGATTTAAAGTATACATAAGTATAAGTGTGCTTTATGGAGCACAAAGTTAATACACCTCTTTTCACTCAATTTTCGGCTACAGGGTATAGAAAACACGGAACAGACGCAGACGCGGCTCCGCAATAAACATAAAAGCGTAGAGTTTTAGTGAGGGGGAAGAGTGAGGAAAGCCAGCGAGGAGTTGGGAGTTCGAGCAGGCAGCATACATCAAACAGGGCGTCGTCAGGCTGCCAAGTTGCCAAGCCCAGAACCATAGCCAGAACCTAAGCCTCAAAACCTCAAGCCTGAAGCCCCAAACCACGAGCCACAAGCCACAAGCCGCAGGCCCATAACGTCCGTAGGCGTTATTATTAATGCAGAAGCAGTAATTAGCTAGTAGCTAGGATAGTTGGTAGTAGCTGCTAAAAGTAGGTATACACTGAGAAAAAATCACAACATTCGTACATTTATGTTATCTACAATTTTTGCTTTTCGATTGGTTTCGTGTGTTTTTGTATTAAATTGTATTAAATTGAGTTTTTCATTAATCTAAGCTGTTTATTCTTAAACAAATTCTAAGCTATCAAGCTGGAAACATACTAAAATTTCGTACAACACTCTTTTGCATTAAATTAAAATTGGAATAAATTCTCGTACACTCAGAACAAATAAAGCAAAATATTCTTACTTCATTCAGCTTAATTCCTCTTAAGAACTTATTTAATTCAAGTACTCCTCAAGTAATCCAGAATTTCTTGGTTTTAAGTTCGTTTCGTTGATTTTAATTATATTCCAGATTTGGATCTTTTTTGTTTTAAATTAAATTTGTCTTAAATTAATTGTGTAATATTAAGTAATCTGTTGCTAGAATTTTGAATGACTTTTTGGATTTATTTAATTTTGGAAATGAGTACAGAAAGTTTTTCTCTGAGTGTAGTCGTAGTTGTCGCAGCAGTTGACAGTTAGTAACTGCGGCTAAGTTGCAGCTGCATTAATTATTCGGCAAACGCTTTAACTAAAGGCCGCAATGCTTGTCCCAGGGGCAGGCCAATTAGGCGCATAAACCGTTTACAACTTGCACACACATAGACACACACACACATAGAGAGATGTAAACACACACATACAGCTGCATAAATATAGCTACATCTATATTGTCACGTTTTCACTTGACTAAGGTCAAAAGTTTCAGCCTGCTCTCCTCGTGTTGGCCGTGTGTCCGTGTGTCCGTCTGTCCGTGTCTGTCCATCATGGCATGGCCTGAACTTGATGTTGTCGCTGCTTGCGTCGCAGTCGGCGTTGGCAGCGCTGTGCTGTCGCTGCTGGCGAGGCCTGCAGCATCTATTTATAAGCGTATGCTGTGCGCGCCCGCACAAAAAAGCCAAAAGCATGGCCAATAAATATTCGAAAAGTTTTTGAAAAGTGGCAGCAAAAGCAAAAGGCAAAACAACAAAACAGAGCCAACAAAACATAATGAAAATAAAAGAAAACGGCAACAAAATGGCAACATATTTAAGACAAATTTGCAAGGCGTATGATAATTGAACTTTGCAATTGTCTAAGCACATTAGCGCCGGCCAAAAGTTGGCAATCAGAGTTCACATCAAAACTAATTTCAAGTGAAAGTGTGTGTGTGTGAGAGGGTGTGAGTGTAGGTGTTAGACTAAGCCAAAGCAGGCTGACTCAAAGAGACGTTGAAAGAGAGATGGAGTGTCAGGATACGCACGCATAACAGAGAGACACGCAGAGCGAAAGTGAGAGAGCGAGAAGTGAGAGCAAGAGGTAGAGAGAGAGAGAGAGGGAGAGCAACCGACAGCGAGAGAAAGTCACTTCCAGGCAGCAACAACAATAGCAACAAACACTTTGAAGTGCTTCCAAAATAACACATTCCGCATACGACGTGTTGTCTCTGCGCTTCGTATGACTCTCCGTCTCTGCTTCTTCTACTTCCGCTTGTTGTTGTTGTTGTTGTTGCTTCGTGCGCTCGTGCAAAGGATTGTATGCAGCCATTGGAAAGCCGCTCGTGGCGCTTTGCTGTTGTTTTTCGTTGCTCGGCTTCTCGTTTTTCATTTCTCGTTTTCGTTTTTTCGCTGCTTGCCGTGAAGTTTCGCCTTGGCTGGTTCAGTTCGTGGCTAAGCTTTGGAGCGTGTTGTGCTGGAAACTTGCGAAAAGCGGAGAAAACAAAACATCAAACAGAACCAAAAACCAACAAACAGGAACCAAGAACCAAGCACAAAACTAAATAATTAAACAAATTGCCAGCAGCAGAGTGTAAAACACACACACACACACACACACATGCAGCATAAGAAAATGTGGAAATTGTATTGAGGAATATACAAAAAGAAATAAAGTGAAATAGAAATTATTAGAAATTATTTGGTGTGGCGTGTGAATGTGCTGAGAAAGTAAGGCGTGTACCCAGAACAACAGCAGTGAGAGAAAAAGAGAGGGGAGGGAACGAGAGAGAGAGGTGGTAAAAGAGAGAGAGCGAGAGCGAGAGTGAGAGAGAGGGGGGCGAGGCGAAACGCAGACAGATAGGCGTACGGCAGTGCAGACAAACGGACGCGAATGCGGAGACAAATGAAACGAAGGCGGACAGCGGACAACGGACAACAGGCAGCGGACAGCGGACAGCGGACAGCAAAGGGAATGGCAAAGAGAGAAAAAACATAAAAGCAAATAAAACTAAATAGAGCTAAACAGAGGCTTCTGCTGCTAGCAGCAAGATTCATGGCAGAAGCTCGTGGCCAACACGGCGTATACCCATTACCATAAATGACAACGTAGCGAACTTTATATTGTATTTGCCTTTGTTTCTCCCAGTGTCTCAGTTGTGTTTGACTTTTAGTCGTTTATTCTGTCAGTGTATGTGTGTTTTTGATGTTCTGCTGCAAATGCTGTGTGTTTGTTTGTAGTGCAATTTCATTGAGCCAAAGTGTTGCCAGTGTCTATACATATATATATGGCATATATATATACGCATATATATATATATATGTAAATATATATGTATATATATATATCTATATTTGTAGCCTGCTAAATCGCGCGTGTGTCTGTGACAAATGCTGTGGCAGTGTAGGCCACAGCTCGAGCTGATGAAAATGTGTCTCAGTGCGTTAGCTTAAAAAATCATAAAAAAAATACACAACAAAAAAAGAAACCCAAAAACTCTCTCCTAACTGTAATCTATACCTTATAGCTATACCTGCATAAATATACTATACAACACAAACAGCTGTGCGTGTACTTCTAGTCGGGTAAGTGCTACGTACGTCAACTGACTTTGACTTGCAAATTTCATACGACAGTCGGGGCGTATGTGTAATGTGTGCGAGCTATGGAATTATGTTAATTCAATCGATATTTTGACTAATTTAGGCAGCTTCTTGCAGTCTCGCAGTATCTTGCCAGCTTTACGAGTCAATTAGCGTTGTAATTTGACATGCTACTTTGCGTACTTTACTCTAGGGTCTAGACACTTGCCCCCTTGTGGCAAGTTGCCCAAACTGGGCGCCAGCTCCCTCAGTGTCTACTGTTTGTGTGTTTGTTTTGAATATCTTGTGTTGCTTTTATTTATCAATAACAATTACACAAGCTGAACAAACACATTTCAAACTTGTCAAATGGCATTAAAGCCGTTTTGGTTGGGGTTGCCTTTTTGTTTTTTTCCCATCCCTTGGCAGTTCATGCACAAGTTGATAAGCAATCAGCCGGACCCCGTACTGATAAGCAGGGTGTGCTGGCTAAATTTATGGGTCTTGACAATTTGAGTGAAAGGTGCGATTACTTTACCCAGGGCGAGCCAGTCAACGTCATAAAACTCAGGCTTCAACAAGCTCATAGGTGATAAAAATACACACAGAAAAAGCGAAAAAAAAAGAGTGAACCTGCAGAGGTGTAAACAAATGTGACAGGATGAGTGCACGGCTCTTAATGGCTTTGCAATTTCATTGTCAGCACGAGGGCGTGGCCAAGAGGCGTCTTACCCAATTCACACCAAAACCACAAAAAAAAGTGAAAACCAAAATGAAACTAGAGCAAAACTTGTGCTCTCTATTTACGGTCTACACTTTGTTGCCGTCTTAATATAGCAGTTTGGCTATGGCAATCAATACGAACAGGTTGTTGTTTATGTTTATAGCCCGCAAACACCGAATTGGTGGCAACGGAACAAACTAAATTGCTTAGGAAATGTAATAAATATGCTAAAGGTCTTTATTCCGAGTGTAATGGCATCTACTAGGGCATTATTTTTAGCATAATGTGCAGCGTTTTATGTATGCCTTCGACTAAATAATTAACCGCTATGAGTTTTTGAAATTTATCGTTTATTTTAAATCAAGCTATAGTTCCAACGGAATTCTTTGTAAGACAGCTAAGTTCGCTTAACAAAATTATAATAGAAAATGTTAAAATTTATTACTTTATATACTTTATATTTAGTATATATTTAGGATCAGCAAAACTAAAGCTGTCGCTTGTTAAATTAAAAATAATTAATATAAAATTATTGGAAAAAGAAACTGATCTCACTCCAAATTCTACTATGCCTTCAAATTGGCACCACTAAAGTTTTTGGAATATTTGTGATTGCCTTTTCACTTTTAAGTTATTTTCTCTGTAAATAAAATATGTATAATATTTTGTATTGATTGAAGAAATTTACCATCAGAATTAACCTTTTTTTATTAAAAAATTTAAATGTAGAGAATACAATTTCATTTGCAATAAGCTTTTTAATTTTGGATACTCTGCATTTTATTTAAATTGAACTAAATTTAAAATATATCTTGATTAAAATGTATATGTTTAACAATTTTAAATACAATTATTTTAGTTTGATTTTTTAAATTCTTGCACTAAGCTAAATTTGAGTTAAAACATATAGGTATTTCGGTAAATATTATTTAATAAAATAATTAATTATTTGATATAAAGTTCATTTAAATTCACATTAATTGAAACGAACTTAATTTGGCTTTTACACTCAAATATGAGGCGAAAAGTCTACGCTAAAATTGGAGTATGGCTAGGGTTTCTAGTAATTTTCAGACCCTTTACTTTAAAAAAGTAAAAAGGGTCTATTAACTTAGTGCAAAGAGGAAATGTGTATAACACCCAGAAGGAGGCGTGCCACGCCCCATAAAGTATATATATTCTTGATCAGGACTACAAGCCGAGTCGATATAGCCATGTCCGTCCGTCCGTCCGTATGAACACCTAGATCTCAGCAACTATAAAAGCTAGAGACACCATATTTGGGATCTAGGTTCTCCTATTCAGTAAGCATATCAAATTTATTTTGGATTTTGGTTAGTTTCCCCCGTTCCCCCGCAAATCGCAAAAAAGCTACTGCAGTCACAGTTTAATAGCTATTGACTTGTAATTTGACATGCTTGTAGCTTATAGCATTTTCTAGTTGCGGTCCGATCGGGTAAAAAATAGTCAAGATATGCCACAAATTGTTAGCCACACTAGGCAGAGGGGGGGGGGGGGGGGCGCGTAGTTTCATGCGTTTGCCTCTGATTGTGTTTGTAAGTAGATAAAGACAAAGTAAAGGGTCACCTACTGTCGGTTACGTCCGACAGTAGCCTCCGTCCCACTGATCTGCCCCGTCCATATATTTTTAACCTTGTAAGGCTGCATTATCTTTGAGTTTGCGTGTTTTACAAATAAAAGCTCAGTTTCTAGCAACACTTTGTTCAAACTCAATTAATCTGTTCAATACCTGCAATCGAGAGTTTATTCAACTCCGCTGATTGACATATTACACTGTTAAAAGTTGCAATTTCTTTTGAACTTTCGCATGGCAATATGTGTTACGCCACATTGAACTGCAAACTTTCGACATTACAGGCCTGGTCGAATCATTAGGCTGTCAGGATACATGTAGCAGGCACTTATTTGGCTCATTTAAGTTGTTAACTGGAATCGGGGCCAACCGATGGTAAAGTTGATGCCGCTTCTATGAGGTCACTTGAGGTTTGACTCTATTTATGATACTCGCATTTGCTTGGCTTGCTTTCTAGATGCCTTTGTGCATTAGTTATCCCGGATGTCCTTTGCCGATGACGTGCATACGTTTACCACAACTTTTCCCCGCCTCATGTCGATATCTAGAAGTTGCTGCATCTTCTTCTTCGCTTCGAGAAAGTCAGCGAAGCGAATTTCCATTCATTTTTTGAAAGGCATAATCAATATTTGGCAAGAAGCCGAGCATGCATATGACAAACAGCGACAGCGCCCAGAACGACACGATATATGGCCCATAGAGGCCCATAGATATGTATATTTACACTGGGCGAAAATGCCGATTTAAAATTTAAACGGTTTTTACAAATCCCTTTAGTTTGGTGTTCTACATAGGTAATAAATATATCCAACGATTCTCACAAAGTTTTACTCTGCGAGTAATTTAAAGGTGTTATAATCCCATTTTACACATAGTTGTGTTCCCAATATCAGGGCTTATAACGGAATTTACAATACCTTTCGATAAGAGCAAAAATTCATCATTTATAAATATGTTACATTTTTTAAATGGAGAGCAAAAAATTCAAGATTGATATTTATAATTTCATCCAAGTTGCTTTTTATGGCATTTCATAAAAAATTATGCTGTTTTAACACGATAATAAGAACAGTCTCAATTTAAAAATTTGGACAGCGCAGATCAGTCGTACGGGCCTGACTGTAGAATACCCAACCCTATATTTTAAATATAATTATATAAAACTGTCATACAAAACGTAGCAGCAATTATTCTTCTTATTTCTTTGTTATGTGTGCCAGCTTTAACAGCAGCGCTGCTAGAGGGAGAGCGAGTTGCCGCCTGCAATATTGTTTCGCTAATAACTCCTGTGTTTAATAACCGATTTCAATGCGCTTTTCGGGATAGTAATAGATAATAGAATGAAAGAGAGTTTATATACCAAATAACAACATTCTATGTTCAATATTACGCTTGTTATTCGGTTTTTGTCGATTAAGGCGTAAAGGAGGCGTGACATCCAAAATTTGAACAAAGCCTCATTTGCGTATGGTATAGACCTTAAATTGGCGAATGTATTTTATTTCATTCATTATAGGCGTCAGGGGCGTGGCATCTAAGATTTGAAATGAACTTGATCTACGTTCGTTATTTATCTACCTACATGCCAAAAATGGCAGCTCTAGATTTTGTAGTTTTCGAAATCGACGCGTTCATACAAACGGACAGACGGACATACGGACAGATAGACAGAGAGATAGACAGACAGACAGACAGACAGACTTGGCTATATCGACTCAGCTCGTTGCCCTGATCAAGAATATATGTACTTTGTGGGGTCTGCCACGCCTCCTTCTGCCTGCTACATACATTCGCACAAAGTTATTAACCATGTTTTTCCCATTTTTTAAATGGGCACAGGGTATAAAAAACATGACTATTATTATTAATTATTAATTAATTATTAAAAATTTATCGGATTTGGCTTAAGAATTATTCTATTAGCAATTGAGGTGCCAGCTGAATTAACTGAATTCGCTTATACAATTTATTTAGTTTTTTCTTGACATTTCTTCGGATGTAAAGAAAAGGCCTTATTTATATACAACACACTTGCTTCTTTCCCAGTGTACATTTGCCATTGATTTAGGAGTGTACATTTATATTCACACTCGCACTCGTTTTTATATTCACCCCAACTCACACTCGCATTGTGCACTCGTTTCCGCATCTGAGTGCGCTTTCGATGATTTGCTGCAAGTGCTGCTGTTTTTCTAGGCAAATTGCGCTTAAAGTTTGAATAGCCTTGCCTATAGTATATACCCTACATACCCTGTAAGCAGTGCCGTCTGTTGGCTATTAGACTCTTAATCAGTCTGCAGGTTGTTTAGTTGCTCAACTCGCTCTTGTGTTCATTAGGGCAAACTGTGACAAGGATATCTGCCCATCGACTTCTTGCAACTTCTCAGCTAGTTGCTGTGCTTGTTTTTTATGTGCGATAAAAATCAATGTTTCGTGCTCCGCTGGCTGCTCTCCGGGCTTTGTTTTTGGCACACATGCAATGTGCCACGTGGGAGTTCAACAGTCACAGTCAGACTTGGGCATCGGAGACGAAGTCTGCTGTTGACATGAGGCATGCTACTTGCTGCAGGTGCCACAAGTTCTATACTCTGCATGTGTGGGCGTTGCCAAAGCTGCTTTAAAGCGCGGAACATACAATTGAGTTTAGATTTGTGTGTGTCTGTGTGTGTGTGGGCGTTGGGGGCGTGGCGCGCTTGGCAGCAGCCGTCAAAACTTTCATGTGCCGTTAGCGCTTTTTGTTTGTCGCCGGCAGGTCACGAAATGGCAGCGCGCCACAAAAATGTGCTTCCAATTGGGCCGACAACAACATGCTACCAATTGAGCAGCTGTCTTGGGTGTTATGGGCTCTGGGTGCTGTCACAGGCTGTTGGAGCCGCTGTCGCAGTTCTTCTTGCTTCTTGTCCTTGCCAGCCTTGTATATTATTAATGCAAAAGTTTTAAGCCCACTTGTGCATAGAGTATATCTACTACAAATGCCCACATTTGCCATGAATGAGATTCGCATGAATTGAGTGTCAATTGCCACATCCACATCAACGCCAAAGGCAACGTGTCGTATGCGCAACATAATTAATCTCTGGCCGCAAACTGGCTATTGTGGTGCGTGGGTCAATGGGTCTTGAGATTAATTGAGCTGTCAGCTATTTACATACAAATATACATACATAGTACATTTCGTCTCCGCTTCCGTTCGCTTTGTTACTTTTGATATGCTCGTAAATGCCAACACATTTATGCTAAATGGCAGCCAACAACAACAGCAACAACTACAACTAATTGCCTTGTATCACTTTGTCTTGTGTGTTCAAGTAATTGCGGCTAAAAGAGCATCACTTACCACGCACAATGTGCTGCAAATGGGGTAAATGCAATGGCTTGTGGCTGTGGCAAGTGAACTGGATGCAACCTCAACCCGAAGAGGGGGTAGTACGACGTGAGATGTAAGCGTTTCAGTAAGCTCTTTTTGATACCCTGCATTTACTCAGCTTTCTTGCGATCTTGTATGATGCCAATTGTAAATTTCACGCTCAGCGTATGAAGAATTTAGGCATTTGTTTGTTCAGATCAAGCATAAGGTAACAACTTCACAGAGTTCGGAATATGTATAAACAAACATTAGAATTAAAATTTAGAAATTATTCAAGTTTCTAATACAATTTGTAGGCATACATTGTTATTTGAATATCCAAACCTAGCAAGTGTAGCGTTCGATAACCATTTGTCGGCAGAGGTGGAGGTCGGTCGATCACAGTTGATTTTAATAAAATGTATTCAAAAACTTATATTTAAAGGTATTTCAGAACTTCCTATAAGACGTATTTTAAAACGTATTTCAAAACTTATATTTAAACGTATTTCAAAACCTATTTCGAACCGTAGTTTAATAAGTATTTTTAATAATATTTTAAAATGTATTTTAAACAGCAGAACAATAACTGATTAAGCCTCATAAACCAATATAGTATGCTGATTTAAATCTAAATTTTATTGCGGACAGATAATTTTTTTTCTTATATATTTGTTATTCACCTATAAATACTTTTTAAATTTATGCATTTTTCTTTAATCACTTTACTCTATTTTTAATTGATGTACACAAAGCTCATTTGTTTTTACTCAGCATACTTGTCATGCAATATTGTCTTGAACTATACCCAACTTTATAAATTGTGCCAAAGTTGAAGCTTGTGTGCAGGGCAACTCTGAGCAAAGTGGAGGCTGCGGTTACTGCTCCAGCTGCCACAGTTTCTTTCAGTTGCTCTGGCAACTCTGCTAGTCGGATGCTCCTCCTCAGATGCTGCTCCTCTCGGCTGTCAGTTGAGTAGCGGTAATTACGCGCAGCTTGGATACATGGAGCTGTCAAGGCTGCAGGCAGCATTAGCGTCATCACAATTATAATAATGATGACAATGGAACCTCATCATTGTTATTATGAAAATAATAATCATTCCATCAACTGGCAACTGGCAACTGGCAACTGAGAACTGGCAATACGCAACTCGCATAACGGGCTGGCATAATTCTTTTTTAATGACGTTGAAATTCAATTATGAACAACCCTTCCACACGTCAGTCAGCGCCCCAGTGGGCGTGGCAGTTGGGGGGAGTGCTTGTGCGTATATGTTTGTGATATCTTAATAAAGTTAAAAGCGCTAACGCTTTTGTTGAACTTGTTACTGTCAGCTGCACACAGGCATCAAATGCGAGAAAATGGCAAGGGGAAAGGGGCAAGAGGCACGAGGCAAGTTGTCGCAAAGTTTGCTCGTGCCAAGCGAAAGCGATAATATGCTTTGGCCTGTCGCAACACGGCCACAGATACGGCAAAAAGCGAGTGAAAGAGAGATAGGTGGTAAGGGGCAGTGGCAAGCAGGGGAGGGGCATATCGTGCTGGCTCAGATCAAAGCTTCTAAGGAAATTGAAAAATAAAATTTCTTGCACGCCGTGCATAACATGTAAAGCAGCGTAAACGGCACGAGGTCACCGTCACAGCCAGAACTAGACTTAGTTCAGGTGCCCCTCCCCCTCAGTCCAACCCCGCCCCATTTGCCACCCACTTTTCGAAGTTCTATGTTAAAGCCGAGAGGGCAAATACTACAATGCTCGCTGTTCAGGCGCAATAATGGCCGCACGGGCTTTCTGTCAGTGGCTTTATCTGCAGCTCCTTTGTTGCCTCATTTCGTTGCATGCAACTTGGCTGCGCTTGCAGGCGACACTATTTGTTTATTTATGTCACAGCTGCAGCAGCAAAGACGTGCACCAACAGCACTACAGGTTTTATTAACTAAGAGTAAGGGTAAAAGTTTCAAGTCGAAGTTGAAATCCTAAGTTGATTTAAAAGGGCACCTGAAAATTATGTTGAAACAAAACACCAAGAACAGTCCTACGAATGGAAATAGTCGAATGGTTAATAAGAAGCAATATAGCAGAGTAAGAACCATCTACACTTCAACTATTTAGCCTTGTCCTGTTAACTATCTAATTTGATATCAATTTTCAGTTAAAAAATAAAACTTAAAATAATACATAACCAGTAAGGACGGAGCTACAGTCGGACGCAACCGACTGTAGGAGACCCTGTACTTTGTGTTTTCTTCGCTGTTTCTTATTCGATCGTAATGTAATTCACATCATCGATGGGAATTGTCATAGTCTACGTAAATGCCACATCCCAAATCTTTAGCTTTAAAACTTGAGCTTTAAAACTGCAAACTGTTTCTAAATTGGTTTTTCGGTTAGCGGAGGAATGAGAGGAGTTATCAAAAAACCCATACTAACTTGATCTGATGGTTGCATAGGAGAACATAAATACCAAAAAATGGTATTTCTAGCTCTTATAGTTTGCAAGCTTTAGGCGGCTTCTCTGTCTGCGCTATCTTTGCTGTTTCTTTTCCGTTGGTAATATAATTCACAGCGTTGATGGATAATGCCATAGGCTGCGTACATGCCAAATCCCAAGTCGATAGCCTTTAAACTGTGGCTGTAGTGGCGCTTACATACATTTATAAAACAATTCATTGGTGCATAACTTCGCTGTTTCTTCTCCGTTTGTAATGTAATTTACAGCATCGATGGATAATTCAATAGGCTACGTACATATATTTCAAATCACAAGTCTGTAGCTTTATTATTGTGGCTGCAGTGGCACATACATGCATTTTGAAAAAATTGTCTCTTGCATATCTTCGCTATTTCCAATTCAAATCATAAATATATTAATATCATCGGTGAAGAATACCTTAGACTACGTACATGCCAAATTACAAGTCTGTAGCGCTATTATTGTGGCTGCTGTGGCGTTTATAGTTTTCGAGATTTTTGAGGTAGGTGTAGATTTTTGCTGATTCGCGGATGAAGGAGGCGAAATATCAAAAGTTTGAAACAAACTAGATCTGCTTGCATTAGCTGACTACCTAAATCCGTAAAGGTGGTGTCTCTATCTCTTTTAGTTGCTGAGATCTAGGTGTTCATACAGACAGACGGACAGACGGACATGGCTATATCAACTCAGCTCGTCGTCCTGAGTCAGAATATATATACATTGTGGGGTCTACCACGCTTCCTTCTGCCTGTTACATACATCTGTCAGTTGCACTAAACTAATAGACTCTTTTACTTTTTAAAGTACAGAGTCTAAAAACCATACATTAAAATAAATAAATAAATAATCAATATACAAAATTTTAAATAATTTATGAATTTTTAAATAAATTTATTACGTTTATATGCAAATATTGAGAACCCACTGATATATATTTTATTGTGCTAAGAATTTGTAAGTTTTTTTTAGCACGGTTTCACTGTAGCTGCCCTTTAGTTGCAATCTCTTATATGAAACACGTAGCTCGTAAAGGAATATATACGACGGCTCTATTTTACCTGAAATATAAAAAAGCATAGCTGGGGAAAATGGCTGCTGGAATCTCTTAGAGGAAAGCATGGGTGGGTATAGATGTATGCTCGCATGGTTGTATATGTGTAGGTCCCAAAATAAAAAACAAGCAGCGCTCAGACAGTGCACATGTGCCTGGGAGACAACTCAGTATGTTTTATAAATATTTGCCAGAAAGCTCGAGGCTCACGCAGCGAGACAAGGACGGGGACACTGTGCGTCCTCAGCTGCTGTCCGGCAATCCCAATGCTCCGTGCTGGCTGCCCAGCTGGGTCTCTGACATTACGCCCAGTCGGAAGCGGCAGCTGTGGGGCTTGTAGTGCTACTCAAATAATTAATAATGCCTGAACCGTCAATAATGTGGCCATCTCTCAGTGTACTCTAAGCTTCCCATGCCAGCTTCCGTCTCTTCTTCAACTACTTAACATTTACTATTTAATGAGTAGGCCCAGGCCCAGACAGGTTTTGACTTCGCTTTGTTGTTTTGGTTTGCTCTCCTGAACAACTTGGCTTGTATACCTTGCAAAAGGGTCTATTGAGTTAATACATATAAAAAATGTGTGTAACATCCAAACGAAAGCATAGGCCAATAAGAATTCGGCCAGCGAGAGTTGGGCCAGCGAAAGTTGGACCATCGAAAGTTGGGCCAGCGAGAGTTAGGCAGCGAGACTTCGTCCAGCCACACATGGGCCAGCAAGAGTTACAATAATTAAATAATATTTAATATAATAAGCCCAGTTACCACTTAGGCACCCATCGCACGTTTTATCCACACAACTGCAGACACTGCACTGTGATTAGCAGCACTGCAGCAACAGTATTTATAGTGATTGCAGGCTGAGCTGCTGCTGTCTCTTGATTAGTTTCCGCCAAGGAGAAAGCGCCACACAAAACCCACTTACTAGTCCGCTTCTGTGGTAAGCGAACAAGTCGCCAGTTAGTGAGTGCGGCGCTCTCCCGCTCCCTTTTTTACTCGTAGGGCAGTGCTTCAGTGATTACTGCAACACAAAGTACAGGGTCTCCAACTGTCGGTTACGTCCGACTGTAGCCTTCCGCCCAATGGATCTGCCCGTCCTTATAGGTTTTTATATGAGTTAATGAGGGATGCTTTTGCATTTGCTGAGCCTTAAGGAAGCCGGAAAAGTGTGCAAGAAATACATTTGCGATTTTCAATTTGCCTAAAAGCCAGCGCGAACTTTTGTCACTTGGCTGCTTTTGGAAAATTGAATCAAGTTCAAAGATTCGCTATTGAAACAAGATGGGCAATAAAATTGTAGTACAAGTCGAGTGAGTGAGCTCGAAATTATATTGAAAACTCAGCAGTACTCAGAAATCACAAACAAATCAATAAAATTGAAAAGTTTATTTGATTCATAAATATACAAATCAATTTTTATGGGCCTTGGCTCCTAGAAATGGCGAGTACTTCCATAAGGCCTCACAGCACTTGTCGTAAAAATTATGAAATTATGTTCATTGGGCCAAGTGTGAGTTAAGCCAGCAGGCGAAAAAAATGTATTTAGTTCAAAAATCACGACTTTTAGATACCCTTTGTTTAAGATTTAAGAGAACATAACTCTAAAATCCATATATATTATGGCCATTTATAAGCCGTAGACTTTACTGCTTAAAAAACGAATTAATTGCATTTCTTATTATTGGCTTAGCCAACCCAATTTGTATACATTTCTTTGTTGGGTAATTTGTATGATGAAAAGCTTCCGCTTTTTGTTTTTTATTCCATGTTTTGCTTGGCATTGTTGGTGATTTGTTTGTTCGGCATCTCAAGAGCTGGCAAAACGATGATGAACAACGGCATCCAATAAATATTAATGCATAGATAAATAAAATAAATCGTCTAGCTCATAAATTTAATATTTCAACTCTTGCATATATAAAATCTCACTTATGCATATATCATTATTTATCTCCTTAAAATTCCATTTGCGCATAAAACTTCGCTCGAATTTTGCAAATTTCACTTGCGTTATTCACTACACCAAATGATGGCACTTCAGCTGGATGGTTGACTCATAAGACGTACATGTCTACTACGAACGAGTGATAAGTCCAATTTAAACAGCTTAAAATACACTTGAGCATATGCTCTGTTTGACTGGTTTATGCGTATGCGCAGTTAACGATAAACACACTTCATGATATGCTTTAATATCTGATTCTTTGTAAGTTAAGGATGCATAAGGTATATTGATTTCGTTAGCTGCGGAATTCGCGTATGAGGATTACAATTTTCAATAAGATTATATTAAAACTTTTAGGGACGACACCGATCAGTCGGACGCCCTCTATTGCAGGATACCCTGTATATATGTATATGTATAAGTATAAGTATAATTTTAAATTATTAAAAAAAGGAAAAATAGTGTTATTGTTTTTCTTATCAGCTCTGTGTTTATTCACTGATTTGAACGCGCATTTTAGGTTAATTAAATTTAATAGTACATATTATTTATTCTGAATAATAACCTTCTATGTTGAATATTGTTTTTCGACCTATTGGAGAAGAATCTCTAAAATACAATATATTGAATTTTGCTTATATAAAATCACAATTCTTTTGACGTATGCAATATTTATTTCTGTTTCGTTAGAATTCTGTCAACCGTCCACGCATAAACATGATGTTTATGTACATCTAGTTATGGCTGCGACACTTTGCCAGCATATTTACTTATCTGCGGATGTTGATGTCGTCATAAGCACTCTTAAGACGAGCAGCATTGGCTGTATAATCACACTCATCAAATGAACGTCATCATTATCAACAACTCGGCGGCGTGACGTATGTTCTTTCCCCCAGCTCACTTTTTCCTTTTTTGTTGGCCTGGCTGGAAGCACTTTACGCTCAAGTGAGATTATCACAAACTGTTTGCACAAACTAGAGCCCAGACTGCAGCTGGCAGTGTCTAGTATGAGTCTATGTGTGTGTCGGGTTTTCAATTTCTCTCTTTTTTTTGGCGACTGGCAATGGCAAGCGACATCAACAGAGCCTCTGCCTGTGGGTCATGGGGCTTAGCGATGGAGAGATGTGGTGTCGAGGGCTGTGACTGACATAATTTCCATGCAATTGATTGACAATTGCGACATTTTGTGGCACATTTGCAAACAGGCAACCCGTGGAGCGTTGTATCGATTAGCCCACGGCAGGACACAACGCTGAGAGCGTCCGTTGACGTGGCTGAATGGGCCACAGTGGGTGAGTTTTTTACACCCTGCACTTTTAAACGTAATAAAGGGTCTACTAAGATGGTGTAAACGAGATATATGAATGAAAGGAGGCGTGGAAGACCCCACAAAGTATATATATTCTTGACCAGAACGACAAACTAAGTCGATAAAGCCATGATCGTCAGTCTGTCCGTATAAACACCTTGATCAAACAAACTATAAAAACTAGATACACCATTTTTGGCATGTATGTTCTCCTGTATTCTTGATTTTTGATATCTACCCTCTTCTACCGCTAATTAAAAAAAAGACCACAATAGCCATAATTTTGGGTGACAGACTTGTAGCTTATTGCATTCTCCATCGGTGCTGCAAATTGCATTATGATCGGATAGTAAACAGCGAAGATATGCAACAGAAAATTTGCTCGACTATAATGTTGAGACACAAAACTACAGTGTCTTCAACGTTCGATTACGTCCGACTGGAGCCCATCTGCTCCGTCCTTACTAGTTTTATATTATTTGTGCGTGTACTCGATGCATACTTCAACGTGTAATTGAATTGAGCGACGAGAGTGCCAGTAATTTGTTGCACTCAGCACTCGAGTGGCGTCCAGTGGTCCCACATGCACACAATTTGTATAATTTGCGTCCGCATTGGCTCTCCAGAGAGTCTGAATTTAAGGCCTGACTATGACAATCAGTAAATGACACCAAAATGGCTGGGCTTAGCTAAGCCGAGTTTCGTGCAATTGCTGCAAATTATGTCGTTTCGCTGCGTTTGGGGACGCAGTCAAAGGGCGCAGTCGAGTAAAAGGCGAAAAACAATTAGGACCGAGTGTACCCAGTGTGTATTTGGGTGCGAGAGTTATGCATGAATGCATTTTGTTGTTGCATTTGTTGTCGCTTGCCTTGCAGGCAGCCTGCTACAACAACTTGACTGCCTTTTGTTCTACTCTCTAGACCCAACGTCTTGACATTTGCATGCAACAGCAGGCATTGTCTTCGTTCCGGCATTCATATGCAACAACCCCGCTGGCTTCCTGCGCCTCCTCTGCCTGGCTTGCATAAACTGATGGTAAATTATACAGCTTGAGTCTTGTGCCTCGTTGCATTTGCATCTGCCACTGACAGATACACGCACTTGATGCAGAGCTTCATATTAAGGAATACTCGGCAGCAGCTCTTCCTCTGAGCATGTAAATAACCAGACTACATTGATCGAATTTTCAATTTGTCTGGCAATCAATTTGTGTTTGTAAACAAATCTGCTTTTATTTCGGTTATTGCTTTTGTATCTGACTAATTGCAACATTTGTGCCTATACTTATCTTTATTTCTAAAATCTAGAGAACAACAGAAACTTTCGCTGCCTAACTCTTTCTGGTACAACTGTCGGTGGCGCAACTCTCGCTAGCCCAACGCTCGCTAACCCAACTTTCGTTGAACTCTCCCTGAACCAACTTGGTCTGTCTCAACTCTCGTTGGTTCAACTTTCGTTGCTCTAACTATCGTTGGCCGAACTCCCGATGGTCCAACTCTATCTGACTCAACAGTCTTACTTGCTCAACTCTCGCGGATCGAACGATTAACTGAATATTATTTATCAAAAAAAGTTGTCAAAAATACCTGAAACTTACTTTATGAGTTATTAAACAATTACTTTTTGTTATATTCCGCTAAAAAGTATTAAGCAAATATGCATTATTATTACTACATAAAATGCGAAATTTTATTCGAATAATCGTTGGATTTTCGGCATCAAGTACATTTATTCGTACATTATGTTTTACTATAGCCATAAGCGCACAAATTCAAAGGCTACATAATTTGCTGATGTGCATTTAATTCGCTGTTATAAATTCCAGCGTTTCCAATTGAAATTATATAGATGGAAAGCAAACACATACAGGAAATAGTATCCACAATATGTTTGCTTTTCAAACAAGCGAATCAAGCTGCCAGTATTGGGCATAAATCACGGGATTTTAATGCCTGACACAAGCTGCATTCCCATGTTAAGTGCCCGTGCAGGCCAATTAAACAATCGGATTATTTTCGGCATTTATTAAATAAATATAGTTAAGCGCAAAGGCAACGGCTACTTCACACTATTCAAAACAAACAATGCATATTTGTATGTAGTATTTTGGACTATAATACAGCCAGGGTCTGTAAACTGTTGTTGGGATTGGAGCGCAGCGCATTTTCCACATATGTGTGTATTTATATTCGTTTATCAGGTGGTTTTCCCAAACGCCTTAAAATAGAACATTTGTTTTCATTGAGAGACAGACGGTTTCCGCAAGAGACCGAGAGAGACATGCAGAGAGCCATAGAGAGCCGTGACTAAGGCGATGCGATTGCGCTCAGGGTTTACTATGTGGGCCAACTGAAATAGCCGGCAATTGCGACTGCAGTTTGAATAATCTGCCATGGACACACTCCTGCCGCCTCTCTCAAAGTGTGTAGTTGTGTGTGTGTGAATTTTATTTTTAATTTAGCAAAATTGAAAAGCGCTGCACACCAAAATAAACTCTTAGTCATGTGGGATGTGAGTTCAGTGTGTGCTGTGTTGCCTTCGTTTTTGTTTTTAATTATTTACAACAATCATCTATTAATATGCTTAAATTTATAACATTTTTGATATGTTTCGCATACTTGCGGCATTCGTTTCATGGCGACCTGTGTGAGCCTCAAATGTCAACACGGCGTATGCGTAATGTTCTTATTTTGTTTATGCCTCAGCTGGAAAGCAATCTTTAGGGCCACTGTTGTTCTTATTCTTATTAATATTATTGTTGAATTGTTGTTGTTTGGCGCTTGCCATTCAAGCGGATATAAACAAATCAGAAGAGCTCTGTGTATAATTTGTTTATACACACGCACTGGTATTACTTTCCATAACGCAATGAAAATCGTTTAACGGCAACATATGTTCAGCCGGCCAACAAAAACACACACACATATCAATTCACGTACATATGTAGCAAATATTTATTGTTGCAATATTTTCGCGCTGTTGCCTCCTGTTGCCTCACGTTCTATTATTGCTTTTCTCTTTGCGCCAAGGTTCAGATATATTGTATTGTAGTACACTTGGCCATTCCCCAATTGGATGCCACTTCATTATGGGATATTTATTTATATTATCTAACATTTATATATAATTAAAATTCCTTTTAAATGTTATAATTTTTGTGATTGGCGAATTATTTCTTTTGAATGATTTTGATCTAAAAATATACATAGCTTTTCTAAAAACTGTTTTATTTTAAGCTGTGCACAGTGTATTCAGTAAACCACAAATATTGAATTATTTTGCAGAAGAATATAATGAGCGTTTTTTCATAGACCGTTATAATCCATATATGTATTATTCTCAATTTACATTTATGTAAAGCATAGATGTTGTATATTAAATAAAATTTATTTATTTCGTTTTATTATAGTAATAAGAAAACCCAATTAGGCAAAAATATCAAAATATTTATTCTAAATTTAATCATTTTTATAAATTTTTAAAAATAATTTATATGTACATGAAACTGCTGTGATTACATATTATAGGTCTTATGCTAGGTAGATCAGAAATAAAAAACATATAATAGTTTTTTTTATACCTCTAAAATCGGAATTTTACTCCTTCTTTTCCTACTATTTATACCACTGAATTTATTTGACTTTGTTCGTTATTTGGGGTAGAAAGTTAGTAGAACGTCTATCGGTCTCTGTTTCATATATAGATTTGCAGATAAAAATTTAATTTTGCCGTCTGCCAACTAGGAAAAACTCATTTTCACATTTTCACAATTTCCCGCAGCTAAGTGCATGCACAGCATTGGTTGTTGTGGTAAGAGGTGTTGGTGAAGAGGCTTTGGGTAGCGCGCAGAGTGAGGGGAGTGCTCTTTGCTGGCTGCTAACCATGGCGTCATCAATTTAAAAATGCCTGCCGCTCGCCAAGGCGGAGGCAACAGCAGCACCAACAGCAGCAGCAGCTGATAAGACGCCGGCAGAGAAAAGTTTTGTGCCATTAACTGTGTGTGGCGGGCGGAACTGTTCCCAGTGGAGTCGGCAGCAGCACAAATGGCAGAGAAGGTCATTATGTTTATTAGCTGCACTTATTTTAGACTCTGCCACCTTCGATGTATGTATGTACATTCTCTGCTCGAGCATCGTCAGCATTCTCATTGCAATTTGCACTTGGCGCACGAATGCGAATTTATTTCCGTTTAGATTGTGTCATGTTGGTAATTTTAGTCCACGCTGCGTATACGCAATGCAATCAACATAAATTCAGTGCAGTGTCAACAGCAGCAACAGCAGCAGCAGCTGCAAACCACAATCCAACATAACCGCACATAAATTAATTCTATGACTCCGTTGTTATTGTGCTCCGGCTGCTGTTCAAAACTGCGCCTTTGGGCCTGTTTTTGCTGGCCTTAAAACAATGTCAATAGTGTAAAATATAAGACGCTTATGCACGGCTGTCTTGTTAGTCTTGACACCTGTCAACTATTTGAGGCATTGTTGTGGCTTTATTGATTTTGGCATTAGAAATGTATACAAAGAATTGGTGCAATGCCCTGACAGCAAGCTAAATACACAACATAATGCCGCTTGAGTGAATATTAAAGTTCAATAAAAGCAACCAAATTCAATTAAATCAAATTTAATTCAATTAACAGCTGACAGGAATTGTAGTTTTCAGCTAAGCTGACATTATTGAAATTCCTTTTAATTCAATAAAATTCAACTAAGCTCTAGCGTCTTTATATAATTTTTGCCTTCTAGACCCTAACCGTTTCTGCGTTTGTTTGCAGTTTGGATCAGGTCCAATGCCTGATGCCACGCCTTTCAATTAGACCCTGTGCTTAAAAAATAAGTTCAAAAGGGTCTAAGTCTAAGTTAGTGCAAATGGGAAAATGTTTAACAGGGAGAAAGAGGCGTGGTAGTATAAAGTATAATTATTCTTGATCTGGACGACTAGCTGAGTTGATATCGTCCGTGCGTCTCTCCGTTCGTCTGTCCATCCGTCTGTCCCTCATTTCAACAGCAGCAGCCGTACGTAACTTTCTGCATTATTAAGCGAAGATATGTGAAAGACAATTTGCTCGACTGTGTGTATTATTTAAACACGAAGGAGGGAGGGCTGATATGCCCCGTCCCTACTGGTTTTCATTTAGTTGGCAGAAAAGCGGCCTCGGCAAACATTAAAACTTAATTATGTAGTACTTGTTGCCCCACGTCAACAAACCGTGCACAATGTTGGACTATGGTGTGTTACATGTTTCTGCATATATTGAAAACAGTATATGTTTGCCCTGACTGGGGCCCAACCCCTTTCGCTGCCCACAGATATTGTCGAACGACCGCAAACACAAACAAAATAAAGCAAGATTCAAACCGAAGTGTAAAACAATAGAACCTGCCACTAGGTCGACATTGGGACTGGGGTAATGTGGACAGGCCATGGGCAGGAACGGAGCCATGAGTCGCCTTATGGGGCAATAAAAAGGGGCCATTAAAATGTACAGTTATGGCAACAACTACGCAGATTTACGGCCCGTTTTGTTTGAGTAATGTGCAATTAAAACTGCCAAGTGCATTAAATTAATTTAATTTTTAAAAAATCTCAACTGACAATGCCAAAGCTTATGCGTATGGTCGACATGCAGGGTCATAGATGCGAAAAAAATAAATTGAAATATAGGGACGGGGCAGGTCAGTGGGACGGAGGCTACAGTCGGACGTAACCGACCATAGGAGACCCTTTACTTTGATTATATGTACATACAAACACAATCAGACGGACACACTCTAAGCTACCTGCGTATGAATGGCACACCACCCCCCCTCTGCCTAGTGCGGCAAATTGTCTGTGGCATATGTTCGCTGTTTCTTATCCGATCGAAACAAAATTCACAGCGTCGATAGAGTCAAATAAACTAGTCAAATACCAAATTACAAATCAATAGCTTCAAAACTGTGGCTACATCAGCTTTTTGCGGTTTGTGGGGGAAGGGGGGGAGGTATCCAAAATCTAAAACAAACTCGTGCTGCTTACTGAATAGCGGAACCTGAATCCCGAATATGGTGTCTCTAGCTCTTATAGTTGCTGAGATCTAGGTGTTCATACAGACAGACAGACGGACAGACAGACAGACAGACAGACAGACAGACGGACAGACGGACATGTCTATATCGACTCGGCTTGTCGTCCTGATCAAGAATATATATACTTTGTGGGGTCTGCCACACCTCCATCTGGGTGTTACATACATTTCCTCTTTGCACTAAACTAATAGACCCTTTTTACTTTTTTAAAGTAAAGGGTCTAAAAATGGCGTAAAAAATATAATGAATTGCAGGCATTAATAATGGCTGAGGGATAATATTCTTATAAGCAGCGCTGCTCAATAACACTTTAATTATTTTGTATACCTCCCGGAGAGCATATATATGGCATATTCGATTATTGAATGAATTTTGCAAATATTAGCAGCTGACTGATGCTGTTTTGATTGTTTATGTAGCTGGAGATATAGCCCATATTGCCAACGATTAAATGTTAAATATTTGCAAGAGTTTTTTAATACCAACACATGATACAAATCAGAAATCTGTTTAAATAAAGTTCAACTTCCGCTGTGCACAAAAAACAAACAGAAAACATCATATATGTATTCACTCAGAGAAAAAATAATATATATTGTAATAATTTTCCAAATGTTAGTAAGATCGGAATTATTTCAAGCAATCTTTATGTAATCCGTCTATTACATTTAAATTCAATTTTTAATTCATATAAATCAATTTCGATTTTAATAATTTTATTGAGTTTTTTGCTTTTTCAACAATCTATAGAATACTTGAAATGTTTTACAATTATTTTGGATATATATAACATAAATTAGTATCTATTTTACACCTTGTACCCATAAAATTGGTAAAAACATAGTTAACAAATTTGTTTTAATTTCATTAAAATTTTATTTGCTTTTTGCTGAGTGTACTCATACGCTCTTATGCTACCTATTGGCCAGATCAGCTGTTGGCCTGTGATAAAGGCCATAAACAATTGTTGATGCTCGCAGAAAGCCAATTAAAATCTTGCGCTGAAATGCACGCACACTTCAAAAGGAAGCGCATGGGGTTTACGAAGGGGGGCGTGGGCGTGGCTAGACCAAAAGCCGTATAAATAGCTGAAATGTCAGCAGCGTCGAGCTGCCCGTCAGCTGGTCCATAAAGCAGCGCTGTCCGTAAAAATATAAAATGAGAAAAACCGCTGAATGTAAAAATGTAAAAATAAAAGCAGAAGAGAATTTGGTTCATTACTGAGAAGCCACCTTGACGTTGTCTCTTGAACTCACGCCAGAGAACTATTGAAGGGTGTTACGAAGGTCTGTGTGAAACCAAACCGAGCCAGCTATAGCCATAAAGATGCAGATACAAAGAAAGATATAGATACCGCATATTCTTCAGCAATAAGTGCGCACTTTTTCACTCTTGTTATTGTTTATGCCAAAGTGCCGACACATAAACAAATTATGCTGAGCTCCAAATACATAAACATGTATAGAAAACATACATAGATACAATTAGTTTATATTGCCATCATTTAACAGCCTTGAATTGCTTTTTTGCTGCCACAGGAACACGTAGTCGAAATGGTAATTGAAATTGTGGTCGATGCGTGTCTATTGGCCCCTGTGTGTCTGGCCCTTTCAATTCATTTGTTGTAATTCTGTTGTTGGCCATAAATTGCCCTATATAGTAATCGATATTCCGTTAGAATTTACTCACATTCATCGCTTTATATTCCCCCATTTACTTGCATCGCCATCGCACTCGCATTTCTAATGAAGTATATATAATAAGCGTCTGATTGCTGACTGTGAAAAATTCTACACAATTTTCTTTTATTTTCGCTTTCAACTAGTACATTGTATAGTTTCTACGAAACGTGAAAAACTTTCGTTCTATCGTGCATTTATTACAAAGTGCCTTCAAAATACAAAAATTATTTCGCAGCAACTTTTGCTTTTCACACGTAGTCCAGCAACTCGGCCATATTAACGTTAAAATACGAATAAAGGCTTCTATGTATAACAAACAGCGTAATATTCTAGCTATTCAAGTGCTTTAATTTGATTGATTAGAAAGAGTTGAGAAGGTATGCAAGGTAGGCTTTGTACCCTGTAAATAAGAGAGAGGTTAACATAATTATTGGCACAGCAAAACATGATACTTTGAGACCAATTTTCCACATTTAACGCCATGATTTTTTATCTGAAAAATTATAATTTGAAAAGGGCATAACATGTAAAAGCGTTTGGAATTTGTTATTTGACAAAAGGGTTTGGCAGCTAAATATTACATGTAATTTTAAACAATTTAAAAAAAAATAGTTTTTTCGTAATAAAATTAAATGCATTTATTTCCAATAGTTTTAAAGTGTAATACTGTTCCAATAATTATGCTCATCATTGTATAATCATCTGATACAGCTTCATAAATCAATTTCACTTGACACCTGACTCTGTTCTCCCTTTAATTATACATTTAGGAAAATATTATCAACAACTTTTCCGGCCTAGTACAGTGTCTTCCCCTTTGCTCTTTCTAAACAAACCCACTGAAGCGCGTTGATTTGAAGGCACTTCAAACAATGATGAAGAAAAAACAGATAAAAATACAAGAAGAAACGGAATTCTGAACAGAAAAGAGAGCATTTGGCAATGTTTTGATTGCTCGGGTAGCAAATGCAGAGGGGACGTTAAGGGATTTAAATGCTGGCACATTTATGTTGTCAGTGGGCTTGTCAAACACATGAGCAGCAGTTGGTAATGAACAAATAGAAAAAAAAAACAAAACAAAACTTTGCTTTTCACTTGGCAATTGGCCCAAAAAATGCGTTGTTCTTTGCTTGTGACAAGCGCAGGGACTGGAAAATGCCAGCGAATGGGAAATTATTTCACAAAATATAAACACACATTTGCATGGTGTGAGTAAAGATAATTAGGTGTGTCATGTCGAGTTGAAAATATCATAAATAAATTTTCATAATAACTGCAATATATTACAAATTTCTACAACATTTGTAAACTAACAAAAATTGTGAATAAATTTTCCTAATAACTGCAAGATAATAAAAAAATTTCATTTAATCTGTGAACTAACAAAAATTGCAGGCGAAAAATGCAATTAAATTTCCATAATATCTGTAATATTCGGGAAATTTTCAATCAGTTTGCATGCTGACCATAATTGTAATTAAAAAATGTAAATTAAATTTTCCTTATAAAGGCAATATATTAAAAATGTTCATATTATGTGTAATTTTTAAAAAGAACACATTTCTAATAAAGCCAAACAGAAATTTGTGAATTTACAAGAGTTGCAAGCAAGAGGCATTTATTTTAAAAGAATTTAACTGGTTGAGTAAAAAATTTAGTTAATTAATTACTTTGCCACAAACAATTTTGCTTTCACAGCAAGTATTACAACATCTAACTCAGGTTACAAATGGCTTTTAACGAGTTTTCTTACTTAACTAAATTCAATTAAATTTTGTTCTTGTTCGCATCAAACGCCCAAAATCCCGCACAGATAAAGTTCTGAAAAAGCAAGAAAATCAATTAAAAGCATTTTTAACAGAGAGCAAAGTGTTAAATCAATAAAAAGAGCAGGCAAAACAAAAGCCAGCAAATAGAATCAAAATGAAAATAATAATATATGTTTTCCCATTTAACTTGGGGTCAGTATTGACACTCGTGCTTTGTGTGGTCCAGAGCGTTGCTAAATATAGCAAAATATATATTGGACATTTGAAGCGGAGCCGCAACGGGGCAGGAAATGAGAATGCGATATAATAAAAATCATTGAATTGTATCATTTTCATAGAATCGCATTGTTGTTGCTATTGGCAAAATTAATAGATAACAAAGGCGCAGGAAAACAAAGGCGCAGGAGAAAATGGGAAATGGACAAAAGCAATAAGGCCACAAGCAATAAGTGGCAACAGCAGCTCAACGAAATTAAAAATTTAATAATAAACCATAGACTCTATTGAGAAGTTATAAACCGTCGGCAGAGCTTTTTTAATTAATCCATTTCATTGACTTTAACTAGATTTCTTTTGGCCTTGGCTAAGCCAATCAACTCGAGCTATAACAATGAAAGATTGCCGCTTGCCACTTGCCACTTGCCACTTGCCACTTGCCGCTTGCCACATGGGGCAAATGGCCTTCATTTGTAGCATCCACCGCTAATTTGAAGTTATGTGCGTGCTGATGTAACCAGAAACTAGACTGAATCTGTTACGGTCTGTAGTTCGAGGCAATATTTCCATGCGCACCTAAAGGGCATAGGTGAAGCCATGCCAAGGTAAGGGCGAAGAGCGGAGACAAAAGAGTGAAAGCCTTTCGCATTGCGGTTAAATGTGGCAGCCGGAGGGAGGGGAACCGCAACATGAACTAAGTTCTTGATAGAGTTCGCTCCAACGCACCGAACAGCTGATGGCACAGAGATGCGCAAAACAGACATTATATGGATTTATAAATAAAATATTAATAATGTCAAGGCTATGAAGAATAAATTTATTTCTTTGCATATATTTTATTACAAAATAAAAAGCCAGAGTGCGCGGAGCAGCTCGACTGTGAAATACCCTATTATATTTCAAATGTGCAATAAAAATATTACACAATTTAGCGAGAAAAAACCTGCAATATTATTTCATCACTAACTTCAGGTTTTATTAATTAATTTTAATGCGTTTTAGCGATAGTAAAACGGCAATGGCAAAGAGAATATATTCTGAATGAAAAATTTCTGTTTATTAAACATTGTTATTCAATTGTTATTCGATTCTCATCGGTAAGGGGTGTGGTATTTGTCAATTAAAATAAACAAGATCTGCGTACTGTATATATCAGTCTAAATTCCCAAAATGGTTTCCCTAGCTCCTATAGTTGTCGAGATATCTGCGTTCATACAGACAGACAGATAGATCAAGAATATATATATATATTTTTGTTTTGAATGAGAGTATAATGAAATGAATTTATGAGAAGCAGCTTCAGCTGAGGACGGCCTCCAGCAGACACTGTCGAAATGCTCACATCAGCGATGCCACAACACGAAACTCAGTGCAGGCTCAACCAGCCGTGCACCATGCCACAAGAAGTACAAGCTGCCAGGCAACTTGGAGCAGGCACAACAGCAACAAAAACATCAAATGGCACACGAGTATTCAAGGCAGCTCTAACGGCGCTTTGAGTCCCGTTTCCAATTTTCATTCAGTACCCCAAAAACTTCCCATGCGCACGAGGCGGTTTCGGCTTGAATGTGGCCAAAGTAGGTCGTCTGCTGTCGTACAACTTCTAACAACCTCATTACGATGTGTACGTATACAAAACTGATGACGTCATTGGTTCAGCTCTGCGCTTTGCCAGCTCATTCGCCTGCTCATTCACTTTGCTGCGCACTGCCTACACGGCACAACATGGGGGAGCGGCCATGTTTCCGGCTTGGGCATTCGGCGGGGCATGCTGCCTGGCAGACGCGCTTGAAAATGCCAAAATAGTTGACCTCAAAATGCCAAAAAGATTTGGCATTTATCAATTGCTTATCAGAGACAACAGATCGACGGCACTTTACAGAAACGAGTCTAAAACTGCCTAAAAAATCGCGTGCTGGAAGGAACTGCGCAGAGAGAGAGAGAGAGAGAGAGAGAACAAAGTTTGGGAGAGAATCAAAAGTAGGAGCGAAACTCTCAGCGTCGGCGTCGTTTTCAGTGTCATTTTGTTGACTGGAAAACTCAGTTTGACAACAACAAAGGCAAAGGAAATTGCAGTAAACAGTAGGAAAGCCTGTAGCCAGGACAACAGAAGAGGCGTATGGGTGAACATGCGTACCGTTGTAGGAATTATTATTATTATTATTTGCTTTCATTGCTTTTCGTTTCTGTTGGGTTGTGTGTCTTTTGTTGTTGGCATTATTGTTGTCGTCCATGTTGTTATTGCCCCTTTTGCTAGGCGCTTTGTTGCCATATATTTATTTTACGATTGCTCTTAGAGCCCGCCCCATAAGCAAACGTATCCCATTTCAAAATCCCCACACACAATATCTGCTGTTCGTTTATAAGCAGATATATATATATTTCTGTAGCCTTAGTATATGCTGGTAAGTGTATCAAAAGTGGCACAAAACAAAATCTGCACTAATCGCATTTGAATTTTTTCTTTCTTTTGCTTTTTACAATTTTGTGAAATGGATTAAGCAACTGAGAAATCTCACGGCTTTTCATTCATGCTTTATGTATTTTTAGAGGCTACTTAACGTGAATTGTGTCCTGTGCTCCGAATATATATATGTATATATGTGTGTAGCATAAATATACTCTACTCGCTATGTACATACATTTATGTAAATTTGAGTTTTTCTTATTTGCATGCAAATCAGCGGCACACGTTCAGCAAGTTTCACATTACAATATTAAATTACGCATACGCCCTGCATGCAGTCTAGGGCATAAAGTTTCAACCTGAAACTGAGTAAATATCAAAGAGATATGCGGGCATATCATACGCATTCAGTTGATTTGCAATTACCCATGGATTTTGCAAAATATTTGACAAATTTAAATTTCCTTTCGCCATATTTAAATTTATGCAAATTTTAAATTCTATTATAGGCAGCGGCAACCTTTCCCATTATTTAAATGTAGTCCAAGATAAACACATTTGTTAGCCCATTTGTTTTCCATTTGACGAGGGATTCTCACTGACAACCCGACAACAACTTCAACTACTACTACAATAACAATAACAATATCCTATCAGTCGGCTTTCACGGCAGTTAGTCAACCGTTTTTTTCCGGTCCTACGGCCCTCATTATTATTGTTATGAATTTCAATTTGTTATCTCAAGGCCGTTGCAGGAAATTAAAGCCCCAAGATATGCGCAACACTTTTCGCACCACTTACTCACGTTCCTATATGTATACGTGTCTATATGTCTGTGTCTGTATTTGTGTTTGTGTGTCTGGATTTTGGGTACACGCTTGCGTATACGTGATACGTGTTTTAAACAAAATGGGATTTTAGTTTGATTTGGTTTTCAATTTCCTGTTGCTCTCCATGGAAATTCATTAATTCAAAACTAAGCTTTTAAGCCCCAGGGTAAATACGTATGTATGTATGTGTATTTATTATAAATCTACTGACAACTCTGTGCATGCTTATTAACATATATTTTAAAGCAAGGCTTTAAAACATTTGCCAGTTGGCTGCCATTCATTTCGACATTTTGCTGACAGCTTCTTTAGGCTGTGTTTAGGCATTCGCTCGTCCTTCGTATGCTTTCCAGCTCAGTGCGTTCGAAATAATTTCCACGGCTTTTTTCACGCTTAGACGCCAGTGAAAACCACAAAAAAATAAAAAATAAACAGCATGGCTGGCTGCCCCAGTTGGAGACATACGCAATGGAAACGCACTCAGCCATGCCGAAATCTGTGTAGCAAAGCAAGCAAGAATACCCAAGCTGCTAAAGTAGGCAATCTTTGCAATTGTTTCAAGCTCTTGTGGCGCCATGCCAAGTGGCAGGGGAGAGCCGAGGTGGCGGCAGAGGCCAAATCGACGCCTGATCCATATGCACAGAGATATAGTATAGCATATAGGGCATGTTCAACGTATCAAAGTCAAATCAATGCATGGCGAATAAACACATATAGAAAATATACAAAGAAAGTTAGACAGTTTGAGAAAGAGCACGATGACGTCATGGCGTAAGATCACAACGAAGACGTCTTCATTTTTGTTGAAATAAACAGTCTTCATACTTGTATTGTTTGTATCTTCGTGGTAAACAAATTGGTTGCGTGCGCTCATCGATTTTTATGAGTTCAAAGATTTACTTCGCGCCGCATTCCTGCACATCTACAGCAAAAATTTTGCAAAAATGTATTCAAACGCATTTGCCATTGTATGCCAGAAATCGGCAACAATTAATGGCGTAAAAAAAACAAAAAAAAAAGAAAATGTAAATAATAATAAGTCGGAATGCCAAAGAGGAAATCTGTAGACTTATAACGACTGCGACATATATATTACTCCTGCTTCCGTAATCTTAACAGTTGAGCTTCGGAACTAGACTAACTTATGTTGTGTTCTACAACATACTAAGGTGCTTCCCAAAATGATAAGACACTTTGTTTTTGTTAAATATTTTTGAAGTTATAGTAGATCTGACCGTAAAAGTTTATTTACATTGTTAGTTTGGAAGTAACTAATTGTTTTAATAAGTTTTATTTATAAATTAAACGATTGATTTTATTTTATTTAACAAAATACTGAAAAGGGCGTTTTGCAACTGTATCAAAATTATAAAACACTTTTTAAATTTAGCGCTTTAAACGCAAAAATATATAAAAATAGATTTTTAATTTTACATAAGTTTATCAATTAATTCATTTATGGTGGATCCCATATATTTTCCAACATAAAAAATCATTTTTTTCTTGGAATTTACTAACGTCATCAACAACTCTGGTTCAAGCTGACTCCATTCTTGCAAAATTGCGATTTTATTGTCATGGATGATGTCAAACTTTGTGTTTTCTTTTACAAACACGTCTAGTTAGTATTTCCACAACATTTTCAAGTGGATTTAGATCCGGGGATCATGCTGGCAATTCATTAATTGAACGAAGCAATCCGCTAAAAAGGCCCCTTTTAAGCCGTATGGCTTGAATTTCCTCATTATTTTGCATGAATACATACGAAATTTTCCGATTTTCACTTAAATATGGTAATAGAATACTCTCTAACACCTGAATTTAATATAAGCTATTCATTCAGGAGCTAGATCAACGTTCCAAACTTGTTTAATGCCCCCCACACCATTAGTGTGCCGCAGCCGAAATTTCTTCTAGAGAAAAAAAGGGTATCCTTTCTCAAATTCCGTCAATAATGACGAAAAACATCTGAATTATCAAGATTTAACTTTTTTTCAATGGGTACAGGGTAAAAAAAATTATCTTATAAAAAAAATACAATTTATACATATAAAATTCACACATGTAAATTATTGGTTACCATATCCCAGTCTTTTGCCAGGTTTTTAGGTGCTAAATCGATACTCTTGATGCTTTGTGATAGAGTGTCAAATGTGTTATTTTTTTAAGAATTCATCTGACAATATGTTCCGATAAATTTTGTATACACAAATCTGTCTTGGGGGTCACTTTTTGACCATTAACTGCATCAAATTGGGAGCAAAACGCGGTCGATTTGCTCGTTTTTTTTTTAAATGTGCCTTTTTCAACGTTCAATCGGTGTCGGTTTACGTCTAGAAATACATTTTATGCCATATTCTTAAGAATTAAAACAAAAAAAAACAATAACCGTCCGACTGCGTCCAATTTATACACAAATTTGGCTAATATTCATGGCCGACGACGAAAAAGCAATAATAAATCTTTTTTTTTCTCCCGCTGCACTGTAAAGTGACGCAAACTACTTAGGGTTAATTAAATTTTAATTATAATTAATAATAACCACCAAAAAAATTAATATCAGGCGCCAATTTCAATTTTTTTAACAGTGTCTTATCATTCTGGGAAGGCTGCAAGCATGCGAATTTGTAAGTTACTCATGCTAAACCCAAATTACTTTTCCAGGAAATGCTATAAGTTCCACGAAATACTACTTTTTTATAGCCCTTGATTTATTCTATCATTCTGCATTATTAGTTTTTTTAAATTTTAAAATACAATTGAATTACGCGAAAAATAATGTTAAGAAAAAATGTGTCTTATCATTTTGGGAAGCACCTTATATGTGTGAATTGTGGAATGACAGGAATAGCATTGCTATCTCATTCCCACATTAGTGTTAAACAATGTTTTAATTTTGTTTCTTAAACTTGAATAAAGATAAACAGTATTTTAATATAAAAATTAAAAATATATTTAAGCTATTAAGCTCCAACAGTTCTCTATTTATTTATATTTATTAAATATATTCCTTAATTTAATAGTACGAATTTGGATATTCCAACTGTAGGCCTCTATATTTATAGTATACAGTATTGTGTTTCTCCATCAGTTTAATTGCAATTAAATTTGCATTTAAATCAAAGCATACCCAAATATTGTTTTGGCCAAGATGCGTGCCAAGAACAACATACTAATCATGCTAATAACTGTTACTAGTTGAGCTTCTGCTGGATTTAATTGTGAGCGAGCACGCGATTAATCTCGGGCAGTAATTTGACGTTCTACTATTTTTAGTTGGCAATTAATCTTTGGGGCTTATATTCGGACTGATCGAAATACTTATAGTGCCAGCGGGGCATATGGAATTTTAAGTGATTTGCAGCCGCTGTGGCCAGAGATTATTTATATTTAAAATGTTGAATCAGAGAGTGAGAGCCAGCGGAAGAAAATAAATAAATACAAAATTTACATTAATAGATGCGGCCAGACTAAAAATAAATAAATAAATAAAACAGATTGGCCAGCATTGAACTTACACATGTACAGACGGTCTGCTTGGGGTTATGTGAAAGGAAGAAGTGTAAGGGGGAGAGGCAAGGGGTTCGAGTTGAGTATGTATTTAGTGTGTATATAGTCATGTCGAGCTGTCAGACTTGCTGAGGGCCATTTATCATTATCAGCAGCAGAAACACCTTGCAAGTGACATCAAATGTTTCAGATATTCCACAGTGGTTGAGAGAGGGGGTGAAGGGAGGGGGTGATCGATTGTAGGGCCAGTTGATTAATGTACTTACTGCGCATTTAGCAGCAATGGTAGATAAATAAATAAAACCAAAACAAATAATGCGAGAAAACAAAAACCAATTCCATTGCATTATAAATATTGTATACAGCTTGATGTATCTCTTACGTTGTGTCTCTGTGCCTGGGTGTGGGTGTGTGTCTTTGTGTGTATGCGTGTCTGCACCTTATTACGCCATACACGCACAGCAAACAGGTTGGCACAAGCCCACAGACAGGCGGCCAGACAGATAGACAGACTGTCAGACAGGTAATCGTGGCATGTCGAAAGTGAGGACAGAGAGCAATGGCCATAATCGAAAATCGATAATCCATATATGAATTATGGCCAGCGGATAACGGTTAACAATGATATGGCCAATAGCTCAATGGACGACGACCAATGGCCATTGCCCTGCAAAGACACATATTGTTTATGAATATTTTATTAATTTTATGCGACAACTGCGCAGTTGTCACAGCAAATTGACCAAAACGTCGCTCGGGTTTTCCTTCAATAATCCAGGGTGCATTTTAATTAATTGAACAGCAATATAATTGGGTTCCCTGGAAAAAACATATCTGAAAAGCAACAAGCGAAATAGACAAGATAACGCAATAACAATGGCAACAGCAGCAAGGTTAATGACATGTCTGTCTCAGTTTTGATACACTTTTGACAAGGGTTTTGAAATTTATATTTTATCCAAATCACTTGTAAGCATAGCTTACAAACAAAGCCCAATTATTTTCCAATTAATTTTGTCATTTTGTTTTATAGGAATTTTGTACATTTATTAAAATAATTTGGATATTTATTAAACGTAAACTGAACGCTGTACACAATTTTTGGAAAAATTAGCTTGTTTTCATTTAGTGTATAATACTTATATTCGCAACTCTCGATGGCCGAACACTCGCTAGCGCAACACTCGCTGGCAAAACTTTCGCTGGCCGAACTCTGGCTTACTTAACCCTGGGTGATTTGCTCTTTTTCACAACTTTTGTTACCAATATTCATGGGGTAGATAGAGCCAATGTGATGAACAAAGCAGACCTGTTGAAATATGAGTCATAGAATTAGTATTAATATCCAAAAATATTTTTATATTAATAATTGAGTCAATGGCCCATTAACTAGTACTCCAAGTTTTAGATATTAGTTATTATATTATATACACAACGGTCCTTATGTGGCCTAAATGAGGTAGAAGTTGTGTCCACCTGCCGTTCTTTTTTATTATATTTTATATATTCTTATATTTTATTTATTCTCAGATGTATAAGCAATAAAAATAACATAATAATATTATATTGATAAGGTAAATCGCACGCACTCGACACACGTCTGCACCACACAACAGCAGCCATTCCACTAACTAGCAGCACTGCAGGCAGTACCATTTATGGTGTTTGTAGTCTACGCTCTTACCCTTTCTCGATCAGGCTGTGCCTAAAAGAGAACGCCGCAGTGACATACCCCCACCCCTCCGCGCTATTTACAAACTGTACTTAAACTGCATGCACGTAATGGATGTAACTGTGGTTGCTGCGCTACTCAGCGAGTGTGTGAAATGAGGGAAAATAGGCCAAATTTTAACTGTAATTTTAACTGTAGAGAGCCAGAAAGAGCGAGCAAAAAGGAGAGTGTATTCATAGAGCTTGCGCTCCGTCAACACTGCTGCAGCGGGCGACTTGTTCGATTACCACAGAAGCAGACTGGTAAGGGGGTTTCGATGGCGCTTTCTCATTAAATAATATTGAATAAATAAATAATATTTATTTATTATAGTTTCGCAGTCCTTTGCTGACAGCAAATGCTCGGAATACGCAATGTGCAGAGCCGCCAGTTTGTGTAGATCTACCATGTTCTGGAAGAGGCAATGGCTGGCCAAACTCTACTCCCGATAGCCGAATTCTCAATAGCCGAACTCTCGTTGGCCCAACTCTCACTGCTCAGCTCTTGCTACTTAACTCTTGTTGACCCAATTTTCGCTTGTCCAACTTTCGCTGACCGAAGTCTCGCTGATCTAACTCTCGCTGGTCCAACTTTTGCTGGCCGTACATATGCTACTTAACTATTGGTGTCCAATTCTATGGCTGAATTCTCACTAGCCGAGCTCTCGCTGGCCTAACTCTCGCTGTGCACAAAATTATTTTTGTGAACATTGTTGTAAAGAATATAGTTTGTTGGTGTTACCGTTTGAGTTGTGGTTTGATAGCAAATTAGTCAGTGACATAATCAGGACCAAGAACTTTAAATATATTAAAATCTCGGCTTTAGAAAATGTTGAATTTACTAATTAAAACATTCACAGAATGTAATTTTGCTTTATTGCTTCCACTATCTGAGTTATAATTGTAATTATAAGAATCATAATTACTTTACAACCAAGGCGAGTTGTTAAGAGTGCTTTGACATTTTCTCCGCTATTGATTTTGTTTGTAGGCGTCAAAAGCAGCGACTGTTGCGTTTGTCGTGTTGATAGTTGCTGTTGATGACGCCATGGCATGTGGCATGTGGCATGTGGGCTGGAAAGCATAATAAAACAGGCAGAAACCGCTGAGTAACTCAATAAAAAGGCTAAGCACGCAGGGCAACCTATTCATAATATGCTACAGTTGCCGAGTGCAACAATTTGTGGCAAGCATAAGAGCTAAAAACTGCTGGCAGAGAGCGCACAGATACTTCTACTTTAGAGACTACGATTGCACCCACATAGACATACGTCTATGCATTTATAATGGTATATGTAGGACCCACAAGCCAAGGCCAAGTAGGGCCAAGTTGGGCCAAGTTGGTCAAGATGTTTGCATGCCAATGGCCAATAAGTCGAGCAGGCACGCAAAAAACCCAAGCAAAGAGTGAGTAAAATTGGAGTAACTTCCATTTTCCACTTTCTTTACACTTTCGCCAGCATTTTTTTGTTGGTATTTTTGAAAATGGAAAGTGTGCAAAGTGTTTAACTTTTGCTATGTGTAGCAGCTGCTAAATTTGTTCGCATTTTAGTCGTGGCCGCTAACTAAATTAGAGCAATCGCCAATGGCAGTCAAGGGTCAGCAGCAGCGCCGTCGACGTCGGCGTCAGCGTCGGATGTGGTTGCGACCGGAAGTGGCTGGCTGTAAGGGGCATGGCTGTACGTGTGTTGAAGGCAAAACAAGGAGTGCCGCACACACACACACATACACAGATATTTCGTATACATATGTACATGACTAGAGGCAGCGACTTAAGTGTTGAGGTTAACGCTGACGCATTTGCAGCTCAAGAACAAGTCTAACACAATAGCAACAACTTTGTGGGCTAGAACAATGGCCGCGATAACAACAATAACATCAACTGCAGTTGCAATTGCAATTGCAATTTCACAACAAATACACTTTAATATAAATGCACTTGACTTGTGAATTGTTTGCAGTGGGCCAACAAAACGAAATGGCGCCATAAATTTACTCGAAAAGTCGACAACAACGACCCTTAAAACTCGGCAATAAATGTTTTCCATTTGCCCGACAACACTCTGACACGCTTATCCATTGTACTACTAATAGTTCACACACACACACACACGCACCAACCCTCTCACTAAGACACATACACTGCACATCTTATGGTTATAGTTGGCTTTGTTTTTACTGATTTTGATATTGTTGCCATTGTTTCCTTTGAAGCGCCTCATCTATGCAAATGCGCCGGTTTCGAATGCGCCCCTTTTAACAGCCAAATGGAATTTTGGCAGTTGAATTACGAGTGTGTGTTTGTGTGTATGTGAGTGTGTGTGTGCTGCACTCAAAGTGCAAAGCATGGCGCTGAAATTGAATAACGTTGGCAGGCGAAAGCAATTCTATACCCATAGGCAATATGTTCACATTTATTTATTGTGGCACTCTTTTTAAACAATATTCCAAGGAATTCAATTTATCAATTGCTCAGTTTCAATTCAAAATCGTATAGTTTAATAGATTGTTTCGGAAGGAAATAAATTATCACGGTCACTATAAGCATATTTCATCTCTGACATACACGTTTCATTCGTGAGTATTTATTAGTTTATATAATAATTTATTTATTTCTTTTAAATACAGTCGAAAAATATTAAACATTATGTACAAAATATTAAATCAAAATAAAATGTTGTATTGTGTAAGTTTAAGATTAAGATATCTGAGCATATTAATTAGAGAAAATAAAATGAAATTTTATTTAATAGACCCATTTTCTGCTTGGATAATATAGATTAAATTAGTTAATATAGATAAATTAGTTGGTAGATTTCGAATTAACAACTAGATAGAGACTATTATAGTCCTAACGGTGTATTCAAACACATTTGCATGATATTTAACAAACACATTCTTGCCAGCTTTTCATTTTGCATTACAAATCAATTAGGAATAAAATCTGACAAGCCATAAATTTAATTAATAGTAACATATCCATTGCGTTTCAAGTAAATCAACACCTTATGCCATAAATTTTTCTTCGAGTTGAGGTTGAATTGTTGACTCAAGCTATGTTCATTGGTTTTCTGCTTATCTGCAGCTAATTGGGTTTTGCTATCCCTTGTTTTATGCCACTTGTTTACATTTTCTGGGCCATTTTCAATTAGTGGCAAAGACAAAGATATCATTAATCACGCGCTGCTTTCCCTCCACACGCTCGATCACACAAATTTTCAGCTATGTCATCTAAATTGGCTGAGCGTGAAATTGCTAAGAAGCTTTTTAATAGCTGTAATTGAATGTGTTGTGTTGTTGTTTTGTTTTGGCCATTGGGAAGACTCATTAGGGCTGTACCAGAAATGACCCTGACCGTAACCTGAGACACTAACAACTCACACATGCCTCTGCCTCCCTAGGGGCATTATCAAACTATTTATGGGCAATTAAGTCTTCATTTTGTAATTTGTGCATACGTGAAGGAAAATTATGTCTTAGATTTATGAGATGATGTGACCCTTGTGTATGTGTGGGCGTGGCAGCAAAAAATTCATGAGCCATTATCTGGCATTTTATGACAAGGGATGAGCTGTCAAAGGAAATGACCCAACGCGAGAGCAAGCACTCGCTTTATTAAAGCCAACAATTAATTGCAATTTAACTTGTACTTTCATTTTTATTTGAAAACAACGCTTAGGCACGCTTAAGCGGACGCATTCTCAAGGCAATTCAACAGGTTCCAAGGTGAAGTTGGCCACTTGACTTATGCCTCTTGCAGAAGTCAGGGGTTAACATGTTGCATGTGGCAGCCCTTGATGTATTTTCACATGTAGCATTTGCATGCAGTTCATTCTCATTTCGTTTGAGAAATAATTGCATAAAGTTTTTCAACACGCGACCAGAGCAACTGCAAATGCATATACAAAATATAAAAATTACATGAATGTTGTCAAAAATGTGCGCGCATTTGCCATTTCCATTTGTTGCCACTGTGCAGCAATAAATTGCAATTTAAGCCCTGAAAAATCAAGCAAAACTATATAATTTGCACATATAAATATAATTTCGTCCTTGCACGCCATAAACTAAGCAATCTGCCCTTAAATCTAATCCAAGAATTTATATGCGAGTTAACTAAATGCATAATCATAAAAATTTATAAGTTTACTTTGGCTCAAGGGGTCCTATAAAAAACTTTCCATTTTATTAAGTAGTATTTTGAAACTTTTGTATTTTTCATTGTTTGCAATCATACTTTTATTTTTGTTAAAGCTCTTACATACAATCAATATAAAAATTTAAAGCATACGTTATATTTTAACAGTCAAAACACAAACATAAAATTTTTAATTAAATTGAATTGTATTTCTTTAATAATTCTAATGTGAACTCTTTTTAATTGAAATTCATTATATTTACAATTTTTTTTTAATCACAACGTAACTCCTATTTCTAAATTATCTTATATTATTTTAAACCCATTTATTTTATATTTACCGCTTTTTAATGTTGTATGAGCATTTTATTTTGAAAGTGAATTTATCGCTGTGAATTTAAATGAGTTTCATGGATTTGTTATTATAGCAGCAGACATATTTTTAGCAATGACTGTTCAAGTGGAAACTATTTACAATCAATAAAAAATTACATTAAATTGAGTCGCCACTGAAACGTTTAATAAATATTGTTGTTTGTCAAATAAATATTTTAATGTATTCCACTCAATTGCATAGAGTAAATATGGAATAGATAAACACGGCAATTGCGACCAGCTATTGAAACATTTATAACTTCAGAATGCAGTCAAGGTTAATGCGGCATGGTTTTTATCTAAGTTTTGTTGACATACGTATTAGTTCACCTGGGGGCTTAATTAACATTTTATGGACAATTCGTAGAATGCGCAAACAAGAAGAACGCAGTCCATACGCCTTATTGCAATGCGTTTCCGTTGGGCATAAAAATTCAAATTTCTTTTCAATGCGGCAAAAATTGCGATTAAGGCAAAGCTTTGAAAACCCCAGCCCGACCCAAAAATAGTCAGCACATACATATGTATGTCTATCTCTCTCGTTGTCTCTGTGCTTGTGTGTGCATGTGTGCCTGGCAATCAAACTCGCAATGGGCCCAAATTTAAATGCAAAATTTGTGCGCAGCCTTCGGCATTTGCAAATTAACCACAATAAATAAGAAGCCAAAGCTTTGACCTCGTTACCAATACTAAATATCGATAGTGAACTGCATTCACAAATTCTTTTAGTGTGTATTTGTATTTGTGTGCGTGTGTAATTGTAGTTTAATTGCCTGCAGTTGGCGTATCGCGTAGCTGCCCCAAAAAGTATGCTATGAAATTTGCATTTGCCTCGCTTATCAACGCTGTGCTTATCAGCGACTATTGATTTATGGGCGCAGGGGCGTGTCCGCGTTGACAGACAGTCTAGAATAATTACAGAGCTTATCGTAAGTGGAAACTAGAATGTGTACTGATCGAATTTGTATGCTTTAATTGCAGCTAACTACGTGCACAACGAAGGAATCAAATCAAACAAGTAAACACATTAGACGCCCCACAAAATGCTGCCAATCTAAGCCTAAACCAGTCGCAAAATATTCAGCAAAATAACTGTGATCATAGCCTAACTTGCAACAACAACTAAACAAGAACAACAACGACCAGCAACCAGCCTCAACAGCAACGCCATTAAAAGACATGAACACTGAGACAAAGCCACAGACACAGACACGGATACAGAAACAAGCCGTAATAGCCGTGCTTATCGATGCCAAAAGTGTGCCAGAATTCAACCACAATTGATGTGCAATTGCTGAATTTATAGATCTGCAGATTGTCGAGAATTGAAATCAATTGCACACTGAAGCAACAGCAGCAGCAGCAGGAAGAGCAAAGCCAGGCAGCTGAGAGTGGACAGAGTAGAAGGCTGGAGCGTCGGTGGTGGATGTAATGACAACAATAGACGCGATGTAGCGGTAAGTAGACAGAGATGGAGTTGATGGCAGATTGTGGTAAATAAATGTGGTAATTTCATCTGGAAAATCTGCAGCAGACTTATGGTCGGCGAACGCGACAGGGACCGTGAGGCGGTACGCTGGGCAACGGGTGAAACAACACCGCTTCAAAACAATAATGGAGTGTTACAAATGGTCGGGCAATTGCATGGTGGACAGGCTGCTAGCCAACAACAGCAACAACAGCAACAGCAACAACAAAGTCAACAGCAACAACAGTCGAAGCAGCACAAACTGCAGCAGCAGCAGCAGCAGCAGCAGCAACAACAGCAACAGGAATTGCTTTATCAGCAACACGAGGCAGCTGCGCGTGGACTGCAACTTGCGAGCTCAGCCGACGGCGGCGATAATCAGCCCTACTACGATACAAGCGGTAATGTCGACTGGGAGAGGGCGATGGGAGCCGGTGGAGCTGGTGCATATGGTTGCATCGGCGGAGCTCTCCCAGCAGCTGGCGGCGCTGCTTATAACAGTAATGCAGCTGCTACCGGCGGCGCTGTTATCCTCAACAATCGCCACATGGATTTCGCTGATGGTGGCATCGCTGCTGGCCCATCCGCCGCAGCAGGCGGAGCAGCTGCTGGCTTCGGCATGGGAGCAGCTGTTGGAGCTGCAGTTGGGCGGCAGACGACTGGAGCTGGCAGCGGAACAGGGGCAGGGGCAGGGACAGGTGTTGGCGGTGGCGGTGGCAGCACCGGGGCCATTGGCAAGGAAGTTCGTTACGCTCCATTCCCAGTTACATCACCAACGCATTCAAATCCCACAACTTCCCAGCAGACTCTGGCACAGCAGCAGCAGCAGCTGCAACAGCAATTGGCGCTCAGTGGTGGTGGTGGCGGTGGTGGGGGAGCCGGCAGCGGCATTGGTGGTGGCAGCATTGTCGGCCCCACTGGCAGCCTCGGCGGCGGTGGTGGTGCGAGTGGTGTTGGTGCGGTCGGTGTCGGTGTTGTTATGCTGCCGCCAAATGCCGGCTCGCATGCCGGCATCAGCCAAAGCCAAACAACAGGCGCACTGCAGCGGACACATTCCAGATCCATGTCCTCCATACCGCCGCCGGAGCCGTTCATGATAGCGCAATCGAAGCAGATGAACAGCCGTGTCTCCATCAATGTGGGCGGCGTTAAGCACGAGGTGCTCTGGCGCACATTGGAACGGCTGCCCCACACACGCCTCGGCCGCCTTCGGGAGTGCACCACCCACGAGGCAATCATTGAGCTGTGCGACGATTACTCGCTCGTCGATAACGAGTACTTCTTCGATCGTCATCCGAAGAGTTTCAGCTCGATTCTAAATTTCTATCGCACCGGGAAACTGCACATCGTGGAGGAGATGTGTGTGCTTGCGTTTAGTGATGATCTGGAGTATTGGGGCGTCGACGAACTGTATCTGGAGTCCTGTTGCCAGCACAAATACCATCAGCGCAAGGAGAACGTGCACGAGGAGATGCGCAAGGAGGCCGAGTCGCTCAGGCAACGAGACGAGGAGGAGTTCGGCGAAGGTAAATGCGCTGAGTACCAAAAGTATCTCTGGGAACTGCTCGAGAAGCCCAACACCAGCTTCGCGGCGAGGGTAAGTCAATCAGTTGCCATCTCGGCGCCACTTCAGCTCAGACTAAATGTGTTTTGACTAAATAATCTAAGTATTTTTGCCGTAAACGTATCTGTTATCCGTTGTCCATATGTGTCAATGTCAAGTGTGCAGCGTAAGATCTAAATTAATAAACAAAAAATAATATTATGCTCCCAACCTGAATCCTCCACCCCGTCTAAATATATTTAAGTTTGTTTTAAGTTTAAATTTCGTTTCTGTACCATTCGTTTATTGTTTTGTGCCAGTTTTGTTTCAATTCTGATTTCGGTTTCCGTTTACGTATATCGATATATTATTTTTACACTATCGTAACGCATTTAACGCGGCATTTACGGCACTCTGTAAGATATAAATTCACTGCCAAGCAGTACGAAAATAGTGTAAAAATAAAAACGAAAATAACAAACCTGCTGTAACATAAATGCTTCCATATCACACACACCTGTATACATATATCTATATATTATCGATATATATACTCTTAAGACTCTACGAAGCCGCCAATTGCCAATTTCCAATTTGCTTTGCGTTTAAAGAGGCTTTTGCATAAGACATGTATATTTCTGTCTATCGATAGATCAATAACTATAACATCGCTTTATAATTCGCTCGAAATGCCAGCTTTTGCTGCTGTACATAATATCAGGCCATATTACTGAGAACCAACATGCTAATGGCGCGAGTTCAATGTTGTAACTGTGACATAAATATATGAAAATATTTTCTGCATATATAATAACCCAAACTTTACGTCCACTGTGCATAATCTTATAATCATAAAATGCGCTCGCTGTGTAACTCAATCGCTTCTGCCAGTGCAGCAAACAAAGTACTGGACACACTCGTACAATCGTACCGGACTGCCATTTAGTACAGTTTGTGGTTCTCGTTCTTGCTCTAATTCCTCTCGATATTGGCGGCATAATAGGTACACTCGAAAGTGATTTATTGAGTAAGCCGCACTTCTGTTTACGAATTTGTTGTTATTGTTTAATTAATTTACACTTAAACGTTGCTCCCTCTCACCCCTTAGTCTGTTAGTCTAAGCGTTTATTTTTTCTGTTTCTAGTATATAGTCATAGTTTGTTTTGTATCTTTTAACCGTCTTAAGTATCTGTCACTAACCACGCGACGCCGTGACACCGACACCGAGCTGTCGCTATTAAATTTATTCGTAAATTAGTAAATTACATTGCAAAAAACAGACAAACCAAATTGTTTACTAATCGTTTTCTATTCTAACTTTTTTAATCACACACAGTATATGAAAATTTACATACATCTATATATATATATCTATATATTCCAATTTATTATACTCTATATATTATATATACATATTCCGATATATATATATTTTAATCTCTCATAATTGTTGATGATGATGGTGAAGTAATCTCTCTTTGTTTATCTCTAATGTCTTCTTACTCCTAAACAAAAAATATACCCTGTAACAATGTTTGGGAATGGGCAATAAGCGATATGACCAGGCGGCAGGTGTGCTGTAGAAATCCTCGAAAATATTGTATAGATAAGGAACTCTGGGGAGAAGCGGCCAAAGTCGTGTTGTAATACATTTCCATTTTCCATAGAGGGTACCATGTATATAAATATTAGCTATAGCTTGGGCCCTGCAGCACAGCATGCAACAAACTCTTCGAGCACCCCTCGCTGGTGCTACATCCAAGCTCTGCTGTGGGTTGCCTCCCTGCCCGCTCTTGTACCATAATACCCTATAGATCAGGCCCCAGCTTTAGTGACACCCACACATTTATAAATATATCGACACATACACACACACACTCAGTTTGGCTTCAGCTTGTATTATACAGCCGATAACTGGCCCTTGTCCCAATTAAGCTTTAGTTTTAACAAACTGCCGAAAATGGAAATAATTACAACATATTTGGGGGCATCTCCAATAATTTTTCATTCGATTTTTAGTTACTTTTTGTTTACTTTATGTACTTTTTATTTGTCATTTATAAAATACCTGTAGGAATTTTTATTTATTTTTATTTACCAAACAATAATTTGTATTGGTTTATTCAAAACAAAATGCAAAAAACTTATTTAACAAAAATATCAATTTAAAATCTTGGAATTAATTCCAATTTGTTACTCTGAAAAATTGTTCTAAATTATTTCATTCAACCAATACAACCTATGTTTTTAAATTTAAATTTTATTTTTACAAAGGTAATGAAAAATTTCCAGAGCTCTTTGCCAGTTGTACTTTACAAGTTTTTATTTGTGTTTTTCAACTTCAACTACTAACCATAGTCGGAAGATGCGAAAAATATGAAAGAGAAGTTAAACTAAATATTTATGATTTCTGTATATTTTAATTTTTTTCTAATACTCCGCCTAAACACATCCTTTTTTATACGAAAAAGATAAATATGAGAACTAAAATCAGTTTAGAGCAATGAGTAAGAATTTCGTGATACTCAAAGCAACTCAATATTTTGAACCACGTTGAAAGAGATACATATTTCCAAATACTGTACAAAATACCGTAAATACAAGGAAAACGCGCTCACAAGACAAACATTTGCCGTGACATACAAATATCTATCTGACAAATACATGTATTCTGTTTATAATACAATACTCCACACGCAATACCCAAGATAAAATTCAACTCGATGTTATAATTGTGTACCCTTTTGTGTTCTATTTTGTGTTCGTTTTGCGGCACGATATATACATATATATATATATCTGTCGTATATATAATCGTGCGTATACTCGATACTCGTATTTGATGTCTTGTTGTCTATTGCATACCGGAAATTTCCATAACTTATTGTTGTGTTTTAAACGTAATTTTTATTCAATATCATTGACATTGATTGTTGTAACTATTGGTCTATTGCCTCTCTACAAGTACTAACCAACTGTCTTCAAATTAAATCAGCCTCGACTAATACATAGACTCCACACACCCACACTTATACACACACCCACACAAACATTAACACACTTAAAGTCAACGGTGCTTAAACTAACATATATAAACCGTATACCATTGGTTAACCTCTTCTGATATCTATAGCCAGATAATTATATAGTATTTTATTTTGAATTTTCAGTTCTAGTTTTTCTAGTCATTGCAGTACCACAGAATAAAACTATCCAAAAGATATAATAATAAATTCCAACTTGAAATATTAACCCACCAAATTTGCTGCATTTGAATGCCTAGTATAGAATGATGTAGTCGGTTATACTGAATTCTATAGCCAGTTTGTATCGAATTTTGTTTGTTTTTTAGTGAGTCGAACAAAGTATGCGAACCAACTCGTGCACCCGACCCCTAGAACAAAACAATAACCGAACACTAGAAACAAAATACCAAATACCAAATACCGAAAATACCATATACCTTATACCTTATACCGTATACCAAACACAAACCGACAACACACTCAACTTAACCCAAACAAAAAAACGAATAAGCAAATATTTAGCGCGCCAGTTCTATAAAGTGCAAGACGGTGCGTTACTTTGGCCCTTGCTGATGTTTTTATTGTACTCTCACAAGTCCTTCTGCACCCGAATGCACACTACAACTACACCCACAACACACGAATACACGTATATATATATTCTATAAAACACTAACCAATTTAAAGTTTATGCCCACATGGCGTATGAGCACTTTTTTCAATCCAGCCTCAAGAAACAAAAACCAAAAACTCAAACGAATTGAATGTTTTTCCAATATTCTTTTATTATATCCTTTTTTCCAATTTTTACTATATGGTCTTGTATAATAATTAGTTATGTAAGTCGTAACCATGCATAGAAGTATATAAAATACGCAATATTTTGTGCCCCAACTATTGTACTTGCCGCATGTCTCTTTTGACTTATAAATATACGTACTTCTTCCTTTGAGTTCATTTATTTGCCACATTTTTCAGTCGAACTTTGAGTTTTGTATGATAATATGACGACTCGCCCTATTTTGTAATTCAAGTGGATTAACCAATGACTACAGGGAAGTTAATTTAAATTTGCGCTTGTACAATATTATACAATAAAATATGATAATTTTTCCGTTTATAATTCAGCCGCTTCTTTTTTACAGATTTTGCTTTGGCTTTTGATCCAACGTAGTTGAGTTTAATGTCCTCTGGCCGAGGCATATGCTTTTGTAACTCTGTTCAATGCTCACCCGTTGGACACGGGGTGTGCTTCAAGTTGATTATTTTTAATTTATATAAATTATATTTTTGAATTAGTTGTAACTAGCTTAGTATAGCGTAATAGCAAATTAGCAAATTAGTCAAATGCCTCCTCAAGCTGCGTCCAAAGTTGCGTATTATGCGTATTGCAATATCATGTTTTACTTTCAACATAATTCAACGTAACTTCCCCCCTCAATCATGACTGAGCAGCAGTGGTAGCAGTTCCAAAATTCGCACAACCGAACACGTATAAATCAGATTATTGTTTCCAACATCTCCAATGCATTCTATTCAATCGAAAAAATAAAACCAAACAAATACCAAAACTAAAGTAAAATTCTGGAAAAATTCTGAAAGCTAAATTTCCAAAAGTATATTCCGTTTATCATGGTGGCATAGCAAATCATATCAAGTAGTTTGTTATACCCAGTACTTCCTGCGTTCCCCCATAAGACTCCGACATGAAACCTACCTAAACCTATCTATAAATTTAATTAACTTTCCCGAAATTTGACAGTCAACCGATGACCACTTAAATTGCAATAGTTTGTGGCCACAGTGTAAATAATAAGTATGTATAGGCTCTACTCTATGCTCCTCAAACTCTACCTCTATCTTTCTGTCCTATATTCTCTCCCCCCCCCCCCTTTCTCACTCCTTCTATCACTCTCTCTCTCTCTCTCTGTTTCTATCTAAATATATATTTGTACTGCCCGAGCGCTTAAGAGCTGCTAAATGAAAGCACCTTTTGTGTACTTTGATTTGATTTTGTTTTTCGATATCTTTGACTCTATTTGTATACTTACTTAACTTCTTTACTTTCATATTTTATTATGTGATATTTCTTTGTAACTGGTTTCCTTTCTGTAATGGTTTCCCCCTTAAGTATGTCTCCTTTTACTATAACTAGTTATCTATCAACTTATTACAATCTATCGTGTAGTTTGTCGTTTGCATAAGCCAAATTCAATTATAAATATAATAATAATAATTATAATATTGATAATTAATTTCGATAACCCCCCTCCCCTCAAACACAATTCGTACCATGCTAAATTATCTTCATTTACTCGATATACTCGATCTCCTTGCCGAGGCGAAAGTATAGAGAAATGCGTGGTTGCGTACAGTGGCCTCCTATGGTAGATCTGGACACAGCTCGAATGTGCCAATATTCACACACACACATACAGTTATACACGCTCACAGACATACAGCCTCATGAACATATAAACATATGCATATGTGTGTGTGTCTGCGGGACACGTGTTAAATAAACCAGAGAAGCAATTTTGTCAATTGTTTAAAAGGTTTTCCAATTTAATGTTGTGTCAGCTGCAATGCCCTTACTCCATTTCTCCCTCAAACCCCTTAGATCTACTGACGAGTCATATGCCACTCTCACACACATACAAACACAAACACACACATACGCAATACACACAAGCCTCAAGTTACAAAGTAAGAAAATGTGACCTAATATGTGACCTAATATGGCAATCAGAGTTTCCCCCGCTCTGCGTAATCTCTGTATCCCTCTCTTTAGTTGCATTGGCATTGAATTTGAAATTACATTCGTTTGCTGTCAAAGCATTTTGACATTTGGCCACTTTAAAATGCAAAATAGATAAACCGACCCCGACCTAGAGCCCCCAAAAGTCCCCTAGCTACGCCCCTGAAACACATACAAATTGCCTTTCTTAAATTTACATTATATTGAAATTGTTTTCGTATTTCTTATATTATGCATTCATTTAAATGACCTGCAAAATAATTGCACACTCTAAAAAGTATTTGAATAATTTACATGTCTATGAATTGAACTGAAGCATTGAATGTACTATTTGCAATTATTTATGGGTTATACCATGTATAATTTGATTTTGTTCTGTTATAGAATTGAATTTGTATTTGAATTTGACTTTGAATTTATTTGATTTCCATTTAATCAGTATAAATAATCGTAATTCCTAGCTCGTTTGAATCGAAAGTTATAATGCATTGAATTTGAATTTCTTTGTAATATTCGTATACTAGTACGTACTTTCTTTTGACCTATTTAGCGCCATACATGCCACATGATAACTATGTGTACTCATAGGAATTTTTAATTTTGAACTCGTGTATACAACTCTGATTCAAACAAAACACCGAAACCAGCGAAACAAAACAAGAACACAATGCGTTGTATCAATTGAATAAATGATAAATGTAATAAAAGTCGACTGCAGACCCGATGGTAGCGTCTCTTATTTAGGCCCCTAGTTAGAACCCATGCCCAGTATATCAATAGATTAAGAAGCCAAAACCCACAAGCCAACTCTGTGTAGTTACGTTAATGTCTTACGTCTTTGTGTTACGTCATGTCTTCTGTCCAATATATACTAAAACACACACCAACTCAAACACAAATATTTAGCAACTGTATAGCTAAACCTATACCTCCTAACCAACTCAGCTCCAAGATGAGTGCTCAAACACAAGACACAAACCCAACACACGACACGCCAAACACAGATAAACCCAACCACCAACCACGCCAGAACCACAACCACAACCACAAACCACTATCACACAGCCACTAAACCACAACAACCACATTGCCAACATACGCCCACACTTAACGAGAGACATTTAGTCGCTAGTCGCTACTAACAATTTCACGACTCTCTTTCAAACTGTCTCTCTTTCTCTATTACTCTACAAATCTCTCTACTTTCAACTACTCCAACTAACTCAACGTTTTCACTAGATTTGAAGACAACAATACCTGAGCTTATGTTTTTTGATTTATAAATCTGAGTTAGTTTCTTTGGTTCAAATATTTTGAGTTCATTGTTAAGTTTGTTTGTTCAAGAAGGATTACCAAATGATATACTTCACATATAGTACAGCAGCCTTTGGATAGTACCATCAGCTACAAATAGAATGAATATATACCCATCTAACAGTCAACCCCTCGACGAATCTAAGCCAATTTACCAGCTATCCAGAACAATCAACAACATCTTTGAAACGATTATGAGACAAAGTTCAAGTACAACATTTAATCCCCAGTAAAACTAAACGTTTTACGCCAAGCTAACTGAATGTTTGCCTTGATCGTTCAATCGAAAGATTTTGTAATATCCCCACAAAATTAACCAAAACGAGGAATGAAGAAATCAAAGCAAACGAAACGAAACGAATCGCATTGAATCGAAACGAATGTAATCGAAATGTATCGATGTGCTATAAATTCGATGAAAGCGCTGATTGTTGTAACTCTGTGTGTTTGAAATGCAAAAAAAACCAAAAAATATATATATATTATAGATATAGTAATCGTTGTGATGTTGTTGTTGATGATGGTCTCGACAAAAGTCTCGATTGTTCTTTATTGTTCACAGGTTATCGCAGTGATATCCATACTATTCATAGTCCTGTCTACCATAGCCCTGACGTTGAACACCCTACCACAACTACAACACATTGACAATGGTACACCACAGGATAATCCGCAATTGGCAATGGTTGAGGCCGTGTGTATTACGTGGTTTACCCTAGAGTACATACTTAGGTTTAGCGCCTCACCGGACAAGTGGAAGTTCTTTAAGGGCGGCCTTAACATAATCGATCTATTGGCAATACTCCCATACTTTGTTTCGTTATTTTTATTGGAAACGAATAAGAATGCAACGGACCAGTTCCAGGATGTGCGCCGGGTGGTGCAAGTATTCCGCATCATGCGCATCCTGCGAATCCTTAAGCTGGCCCGTCACTCAACGGGCCTGCAGTCGTTAGGCTTTACGCTGCGTAACTCATATAAGGAACTCGGTCTACTAATGCTGTTCCTGGCCATGGGCGTTCTCATATTTTCTTCGCTGGCATATTTTGCCGAAAAGGATGAAAAGGATACAAAATTCGTTTCAATACCGGAAACATTTTGGTGGGCGGGTATTACAATGACAACTGTTGGCTACGGGGACATCTATCCCACTACTGCACTGGGAAAGGTTATTGGTACTGTGTGTTGCATATGCGGTGTTCTGGTAATCGCTTTGCCTATTCCCATCATCGTTAACAATTTTGCTGAATTTTATAAGAATCAGATGCGACGCGAGAAGGCCCTCAAGCGACGCGAGGCACTCGATCGTGCCAAACGCGAGGGTAGCATTGTCTCCTTCCATCATATCAATCTTAAAGATGCATTCGCCAAATCCATGGATCTCATCGATGTGATTGTCGACACAGGTAAGTGCCACACAGCAGCAGATAGAGCAGACTCTTTTCACAACAGCAAAAAAAGAAGAAAACAAATCTGAAAAATGACTTGATATAACTGCCTGAGATCTGCATAATTGTAGCTATATCTGTTACCCTAACTGTAGTATAAATTTTTCTTGTCTTGCTTTGCTATAATTAACTGTAAACTATGCCACATTTCTGTTATGTTTCTGCCACTATATTCTTATAATTTAAAAAAAAAAAGCATAAACAAAATCAAAACAATCGATTATTGCTTAGCTTTTTCCTGCTCTTGCTATATTTTGCTTTCGCTTTGCTGCATGCCTTGAGCTTTTTATACTGATTTCCCTTATCAAAATCATGCGAATCATTCGAAATCCAACCAAGAAGGCGTGTAAATAGTGTTAAATAGTCGATCCATCAGTAAATTTAATAGACTGATTTAAGATGATAGAAATTTTCGAGCAATTTTTGTACACTTTATTCAATTTAATCGTTAATCATATATTGTATATCGTAAAAGTAGTCTAAGTAAGCATATGGTATTTTATCAAATGTTAACTAGTTAAGCAAATTGAATTACTTTTAAGTTTGTGTAGCGCTTAGGCCTTAACTTAATCTGCCACCTGCTCAACTTAGCAGCCGCCTTAAGCCCAAGCGGACACTTAACTGCCGCCGGTTGCAAAGCCAACACTAAGCCCCAAATAGACACACACAGAAACTCACACACACACAGAAACACAGGCTATATATACTATATACTCTTCTACTTTTACGCTCGTATTTCCACAATGGTCAATTAGCCAAATGCTTTTGTACTTAACGCGTTTAAACAAGAAATTAGTGGGGATTTCACTTGTACAAAGCCCAGAAGCGCACTTACCACAACCCCACACATACAGAGGCCACTTAAGAAACACACACACACCAACACACCTGCAGTGCATAGTACATATCTCTCTCTTTGATACGCCAAAAATTGTTAACATTTACGTAAACTCCGCTCCCATGTCTAATTTTAGGCAAGCAGACAAATGTGGTGCATCCGAAAGGTAAAAGACAAAGCACCCCGAATATAGGCAGGCAAACTCTTGACGTGCAAAGCGCTCCAGGTGACTAACATTGCGTATACGTAGCGTATATCGAGCAATAAAAAAAATCAAATCAGCAAATTAATTCAATTCACTTTAATCGTATTCAATTGAAACTCAACTCAACTCTTTACAAGTTGTAGTCTTTGAAATTTGCCTAGAGCTTACGTAAGACTTAAGACTTAGCCCCAGCGCGAATTTAGTTCAAATCACCCAGCTTAGTATCTTATAATAAACAATTATAAACTCTTTCTTTAAGCCACTTTCCTTAGAGCAAAGGAAACTTGTATATAAATATATATATTCGCTATGCACAGTTTAAGCCTTAATTGTTGGGGTTCTAGTTTGTAAAAAGTATTTTAAGTCTTCTTATGTAGCTAAGGATATATCTAACATTAAGTAAGATTAATCATTTTATAAAAGTCCCTCTTTCTATAATGTCTAGATTTGTTGCATAATTCATTTAATTAATTTAGTTTTTAAATTTTACATGAATTTGCTTTATTCACGAATTAGTTTGGAATTATTTCATATGCTGCCAAGATAAAAATATTATTAGTTCTTCTGTGCTTTAAAGGACATGGAAATTACTCTTAAAATGCTGAGCTTTAATTTATTACAAACTTTTATCCACAACTATACATAGCAAATTTGAATGTTTCAAATATATATATAGAGTTGCTATTTCGAATTTACTTACAGTATATACCATAACCTATATACAAAACCAAGAAAATAAAATAAAAATAAAAATTATATTGAATTGAGTACATTTTAGTGAATTTTCAAGTGCTGATTACATTATTCATTTATACAATACATGCATATTATATACTCATTCTCTTAGTCGTAGTTAATAACTTAGCAAGCGAAACTAGCAAATCGAACCAAAGCCTTGGATAGAGTTATTTCTGCATACCAAATATACCAAAAACGAAACAATAAATACCTTTATATATATAAAACACCGGACACCATTATAAGTCTATCCTGAAAGCTGCATTGAAGTATCAATTAAGCTTCAACGTATACAACAACTTCTTGTTCTTTTCTCTGCTCTTCTTTTTCTACTTTTTTACACAATGTTGACATGAAAAAATACAAAAACAAAAACCAAATAAACAAATATACTATATTGAAATCGTCATGTTCAAAATCACTTCAATGTCTTCAACTCAAACCGAAACACTTTCCCTCAAAACTCATACACACAACAAACACACACATGCACTTTGGTTGCCGTTTGAATTTTGTTGCTAATCATAAAAAACCCAACAACTTTCTAACCAATCTTGGACACGTGTCATGGCCTCCAGGCGAGAAGAACACGCTGATTGAGTCGCCCCCCCTGCCATCCTTCGGAACACCCCGTCGACGGGCGCTCTCTGCTCGCATACAGGAGCTGAACCGCAGTCTGCTGGAGGAGCGCGAGGCACATCAGCAGAACAGCTCCAGCGATAACGAGGACAGTCGTTAGAGTGGCTGCCAGCCCCTCTCCCTGCCTACCGCCTCCTCCTCAACGGGCAGGCCGAGCGTGCAACCACAGCAACAACAACCGAACCCCACACCAAAACTATAGAGACCACAAAGCAGAAACCCGTTACACTCTAAGCCTAAATTTAGCCTAAACTAGTCGAAGCTAAACTGTTATTGTATATGTAAATTAGACAATGCAACTTGTTATGTACCAACTGAACACACACACACATATTCACACACTCACACAAATGATACTTAGTCTTAGTCAAAAGCGAAAACGCATAACTGTAAACTGTAAACGAATTGTTAATGTAAATGTGTATGAGAACAACCAAGTACTTCCTTATACCTAGCTACTCCAGTTCCAGTTCCATTGTTCATAGTTAGCGCTAGACTTAGATATTGGCTTCCAATTTGCCATATGCCATATGCCATATGCCATTAGCCATATGCATTATGCCATTTGCTGTTTATGCTAAGAGAAACCCAATCAAAATGTACTTCCGTTTAGGCGAGGCTATCGAAATTAAATGTTGTGATTATATGTAACTGCTTTTAGGCGCAATAAACACACACATATACGCTCACACACTCACACAGACACGCTCATACACACATGCCGGTGCTTGTGACATTTTGTAGCATTCAGCATACGCAACGTTGTGCCCCAACGATAGCGCGCAAAGCGTGCAACATTTGATTTGTTTTGATTTCGTTTTAATTTACTTTTAAGCAGCTGTACGCCGTATTGAAAGTTTTGCTAATTGTCTTTTAAGTTCAACTAAATGCCATCAGCACTTGAAAATATTAATAAAATGTTTAACCACTAAATGTATCGATATATATTGAATCGATATCGATAGCACTGTGATTTCGGCTTAGCATCTGCTCAAATTTGCTGATGTTTCGTATTAAATATATTTTTATACAGTTTCAGCCATGGTTTCTTTAATTTAAGTACATCTTACTTCGTTTAAAAACATAAAAGTAAAGCAAAACTTTCAAGAATACGTTTCTACTCGATTAATCCATCGATTAATCGCGAGCTTGTGGCAGGCCTCTGTGTGTATGAAACGTCATACTTGAAACCAATAATCGTTTAATACAATCCGCGTACGCACAATTTTAATTTAGTGAATAGCTACTTAGCCTAAGCCTACAACTAGCAGAAATTAAGCGATAAATTCGCAAGCCTAGGCATATGATCAATTCAAATTACCAAGTTTCGGATGACCAAAGCTAAATTATTTTTGCAGGACACATAAAACTTGAGTCTTGAAGGTCTTAATGGTTTGCCCAGATTCCGTTTGAGCTTCTCCTGCATGGATGTAAGTTGAGAATCCCTCCAAAGTTGTATGCAGATAGTGATTAACTGTAGTACTGATCCTAGAAGAAAGCGTAAGCAGTCAGAGAAAGAAGTCAAAAGAAACACAAGTCAGCCTTATTTATGAAATTAGTTATTGTAGCCGAAGGAGAGACTAAGCTTAGTTTAATTATTTAGAGAGCGTGCCACAGATATCAGACTGTGGATATCAAAATTGTACGTAGATAAACGATATATATACAATATATATTAGATATACATACGTATTTAATAAATTTATAAATTGATACTTGGCAAATTAATGCGAAATGTTCCTAAACATGCAAAAAGTCAAACCCAAATGATATGTTAGCAATAATGATTAACGATTGCCTTATTTAAAGCAAAATGCGCCTAGTTTTCCGCAACAAAACCTATATTTTAATGTTTTCTTCGATAAATGAAACAATAAACTCGATGTTTACTATTAAGACTACGTATTTATTTAATTACTTCATAGCAATTGCAGAGCATGTGAACGAGCAAATTTATGTTATTTATAGACTAATTAAGCTGAGCAATTTAAAATAAAGTTATCACAAAAATATATGAAAAAAATATATGAAGCTCATCTGTGAAAAGAAAATCTAACAGGTATCTTGTTTATTTCCCTTCAGTTCGTTTGGGATTTCAGTTAAGCAAATTCGGAACTATTTTACTTATTTGCGTTCAAAATATTGTTCAAATATTTCTATCATTGTGCACAGCTCTAATTTGCATAGTTCTTAATCGGATCGAGACTTCAATACGATGCTTCAATCGACATAAACCTTTTACGTGCCTTTTACTTCCAGTCTTGGTTTTGAATCTGTACTCAAATAATATACAAAATTCTGTTTGTTTTCATTCAGTGTGTGTGTTTACTCCCCTTATATTTTCCTTTAACAATTTTGTTTCGATAAGTTTGAACTTTCAAAGCGTCAGAAAAAGTGCGAGCTATATATAAGCAAGTGTATCTGCTCGCCAAACGCTGCATGTATCTATCTACTATCTATCTATCTATTTAGCTATCTATCTATCTACATCTTATCGTATAGAAACTGTACGCTCCTTATGCTCAAGCCATGTATGAGAAACAACAACATATAGTACTTATAATTACTGTTAATCATACTAATCGTAAACCCAATACTTGTGTCTGTACTCATTGTATCTGTACTACTGTAAAAGCCCAACTTTGTGTGTCTGTGAATTAGCAATAAAACCAAAACCTAATACGCTGTATTTCATTTAATAAACACTTTGTACTTACTACTTACTCTTAATTCATGCCAAGCGACAACTATCGTACTAACCTACTAACTTTAAACGCATTAAACCTGTGTTTGACGTTTGACAATTGAACCGCTTTCACTGTACGCCTTTGTCAAGCCTTGAACCCTAAAAAATATTTATATATATTTACATACTATACCTATCGTATATCTAACTATCCATAGTCCTTAAACCTACCATTAAGCCAATGAAAAGGTAAACAATCCAATTGATGCTCAACTAATCTAAGCTTCTCATCCAGGAATCCATTTCGATATTAAACTCAACTTTATTTTCAAACATAATAAAAGTGAAAGCAAAATGCAAAATCAAATACAATTACAGCTCTGCTTATTCATTGTCATACTTCAGTGAGCCCGAGAGATGTTTGCCCATCATGATTTCGGTTTAGTTTTTTGAGTTCTTGTTCAGTTCATAAATATTTGCCATTATGCCCAGAACATGAGAATGCGTAAATGACCATGAATTGTGCTTTTGTTCAGCAGTCAGCCTGCTGTATTTGCCATTTATATATGCAACATGAGTCAATCAGTCTCTGTCTCATTCATTTGTTTTGCCGAGCAAATCATAACCGAAACCAAATCATACATAATCCTTTTACTTCAGAAATCGTTCATCTGAATTCATACCAGTAGATAATTGGCGGGTTTCTTAGCAATGCTTACCAATTGTTGAGCGTAGCTCTCAAAACTTCTAATTAGCTTTATACGGTTTCTCTATACAATATTTAAACTCTACTCTAACTATTTGATGTTAACACATTTAGCTCAAAGCTCACAGTTTATTGTAATTAGCCTCACTCCATCAAATTAAATGTTGTCTCAATCACATTCACACATCTGTCTCACATTTAGCCTACTTACATGATTTTAAAATGTCAATTAGATTACTAATCGTAAAATTAAAGACACACACACATTACATATAATCGTGGTAATACTAATTCTATCAGTTGTTGAGCGTTTAATGTTGTTCTAACTGTTACTAAACTAATCATAAATTAAGACAAGTTTTTAGTCGTCTTTGTATAAACAAGCAAACATCGTCGTCGTTATACTCCCTGTCGTTATCGTTATCCGTTATCGTTATCGTCGTCGTTGTTATCGTCGTCATTAATAAGCAGAATAGCCCCAGACTAACCCCATAACATAATTCATAGCATAATCGTATAACGACTATCATAAAATGCATATCTCCTTCTTTTATTCCTTTCTTAATTTTAATTTCGTCTCATCAACAAAACCAACAAACAAACCAAACGATATTTTAAACCAAAAAAAATACAACAAATATTCCATGGCGCCTGACCCAATTGCAAAACGGCTAAACAAATGCAAATGATATCAAACAAATGCAATAAAATCAATAAACGAATATGTTTTCAAAATGGCGGCAAAATACATTCATGGCTTTTTGCGTGTGTTACCAACAACAACAACAACAACAACTTCTACTACAACAACAATAACCACAACATACAACACTACTAACCTGTCGCGTTATCAAATTTTAAATAACAATCAACCCGATTGAATACTACTCCCAATACACCCACACACACACACCACACAAACACCTACACACATGTACACATGCATACGCAATGCAGAAAAGCGCGAAAGTCACACACGATCACTGAAAAATTGGCATCGTTTAACACACGCGCTACGCCGATCGCCCACAGGACACAATCTCTCCCAAACGGACGGCGATGGCAACAGCACCGAGGGCGAATCGACCGATCGCAACCCTGCAACCACGGGCACTGGATGCTACAAGAACTACGAGCACGTAGCCAACCTGCGTAACTCCAACATGCACCACGTAAGTGTTGAGACTCCTGTACAGTTTCCCCAAGGCGAAAAGTACGTAAATTATTAACTCTGAATTACAATACTAACTATTATAGCAGCTACAGCTTATAGGCTCTTTCCACGACCAACGACTCTATGCGCTTAACTGCGACTACTTTCAAGTTTGCCGGAATTAGACCTTTCCACTCGGCTCGTTTCGATTTGTTTTTTCGCGAACTTATTTACTTTTCCGATTAAACGAACACACTCGAATGTACTTCACTCTACACTTAACTGTGCGATAGCTTGTGAAGTAAAGAACAATGCTCCTTCTTAGTTTTTCGTCGAACCGTGATTGCAAGCGTGCCTATTTTCTTTATTAACTTCTATGATGTGCATGAGACTATAAATAATATATAACATATCTCATCGATTTGTGGGTAAGGTAAGCGTGGTATTCCATACATAAACTTATCTCCACATAGATATATATGATTGATGAGATCGACAAATTAACTATAAGATACCAACAGAATTATATTACAATTATCTGTCCTGTTATTCTGTGTCGAATTGTCTCCCATTCTGTTTAGAGTAAATTCGTTAAATAGAATATTTTACAGAACTACAATGCTGAAATAGCGAATGACGTAAATGACATCATGTGGAAAGAGTCTATAAATCCGAGGTCCCTTACATAAAGAAAGGTCTTAGCAGAGATTTGACTAAACTCAATTTCCTTAATGCATTCTACGCAGCGCCGTGGCTCCAGCTCTGAGCAGGATGCAGTACCGCCGTACAGCTTCGACAACCCGAATGCACGGCAGACTTCGATGATGGCCATGGAAAGCTATAGACGGGAGCAGCAGGCGCTGCAGATGCAGCTGCAACAGCAACAACAGCAACAGCAGCAACAACAGCAGAAGCTGGTGCAGCTGCCCGGTGGAGTCGGTGGAGTCGCCAACAACTTGGCTATGATGGCCGCCTCTAGTGCAGCCACGGCGGTGGCCACCTCCAGCAGTGCCGCCCAGGAGAGTGGAGGAGCTGCGTCCACGTCACAGGCGGAGGACGCGATGACGCTGGCGTCGAATCAGAAGGGACTGCCCATACAGATGATGATTACGCCCGGGGTAAGTGTGGTTGGTGGAGGTGTCTGAGTGTATTGACTAAACGTGTAGTCCAAGCCAAGTGCTCGTATCTCTTGAATATCTTAATGTTTTCAAAGTTCTTAAACCATAACTACAAATATCTATATATACTATTAGTAAATGTGAATCCATTAAATGGATCTAAATATTTCAACTATTGTAAACAACACACTTACCAAACCTTACCAACTGTTTTTCTCCACTCTTCGGTTCTCAATTTCACACAATGTTCCTACGGAATCAATTGGTAGTTTTTCAGTTCAGATACAATTTCCGTATAGTTTCTCTTCAGTTGTGTTGAATCGGCGCAATTTACGTAGTTTCTAGACGTAATAAATGCTTTATAACTTATAATTTGTCTTATTTCATACAACAATAACAAAGATTCACAACTTTAACTCTACTAACTAACCTAATCCACATACGAGAGCTAATAGCAATTATAACGTTCGATAACAACAACCACACATTTCAACTTTTAGATTTTACGGGGACGCAGTAAGGAGGTACATTCAAAGTATACACAAAAGAACTCAAACTAATACTCTACTTGCCACTGCTACTCTTTAACCTTTTCTTATCAAAATTTCAATTCAATTCGATTCGATTTTCGATTACAAAATTCAAAAACAAAAGTTATAAATAAATATGGATATTTTCAGAGGCTGAACATAATGCTAAAGTTTTATTTTGATTTATTTCCAAACAATCGAAATCAAACCCGAAAATTAAACTCCAATTTGACCTAAAGTATTTGCATTTTACGAATGTATGTCAAGTTATCGATAAACGATATGCATAAGAGCCCCATTCAGCTGCTGGAATGCTTGACGAAAATATGCATCAATGCTCGTACACAATACATAATATTTTCTTCTATTTATTTACGTTTTTAATATTTAAATTATAATCTCGTAATATAGCTAGATTTGCTAGTAAAATGTTTCTTGAAAATGGAAAAATAATAATTAAACTAACCTGTCGAGCCCTTCCCGCGTAAAAATCGTAACGCGTGCGAAATTCCCAGCGCTTACGATATATTTGACCGGCTGATATCTCAGTAAACCCGTTAAATTAGATAATGCAATATTTTGTGTAGATGATTTGGTTTATTAAGTACATAGTAGCATCAAAACCCGAAACTCGACAAAATGGCGCTTACGATTTTTTCGTGTGAAGGGCTCGGTACGATTTTTAGAGCATAAAATATTTTCTATATTTATTGAAAATTAGAAAATATATTTAAAAAAAATGCCAATAGAATTCCGGCTTGTTTAAAATTCCATAAAAAATAAAATGCTATGGATTTTCTGAATTAAATTTCTTTAGATTTATAATTTCTTGTACATAATCTGTATAATAATAATAAACTGTAATTTGATTTTAAATTTGTGAATGCATTTGCCAGTTTTTATTTCTCTAAGCAGGTTAGATTCGTCAGGGCTTGTGAAATATGTATAACTCCAATTAATTTATTAATTATTTCATAATTTTTCTATGTAATTACTGCAGCAGCTGTTAATATATATGTATATATTCATTACCATTACCATTTACTATAACAACGAATCCAACACAACAGACAGCACAAAATGATTAGACATTTTTATCTACCAAATATTTATCCGAAAGCTGCTAAAACTAATATATGAAATACAAAATATAAACATGAACTGGTGATTAGATTGCGTCATCTGCTTGCTCCACTTGCTTCGCCTGGTTGACAGCCTGGAAGTTATTATTGTGAGGCTCCTTCAGAGTAATCTTATCGGCATCTTTAGCTATGGAATTCTGGTTGATAATAGAGGGCACTGGAGTGGGTCGATCGAAGTGCTGCAAAGGCTGTCGCAGCTTATCGAGCAGCGCATGCAAATCCACCGTCAACTTGGGCTGCACAATGCCCTCGGCTGCCTGCAGGCCAACCACCTGCGAAGACAGCGAATCCACATCCTGGCGAGCGGCAAACAGCAGCTGATCGTGAGCCGCCAGCTGCAGTTGGGCAATCTGTGCCCTTATCGCAGCTGCTGCCACCTCCTGCTGCGCATTGTGCAGCGTTGCTGTTATCGTGCGCACATGATTCGCCGACTGCTCCAGCTGCGAATTCGCCGAGCTGGCCACTGCTTGGGCTTTGTGAATCTCGGTGGCCTCCAGCTGCACCCGAGCCTGGGCCACATACAAATGCTGCACCAGCTTGCGCAGCTCCTTGGCCCGCACATCAGAGTCGTCCAACTCAGGTGCGAAGTGCGGCTGCTCCTGTGCCATGGCCATGCCCTCCATGCTCTGGTACGAGTTGCAGCCCCCTGAATCGGGCAAAGGTGTGGATTGGGTCATGTAGGCGCAGGCTGCCGTGGTCGGGATGCATGGGGACGCGTTGGAACAGTCTTTGTTAGCTTGGGGCTGGGACTGGGACTCTGTGAATTGAGACAGTTAGTACAGGGTAAATTAGTCTGGCGTAGGGAAACAGTCGAACATAACCGACAGTAGATCCTTTAGTTTGTGTTTCAATAATCACTGAACCACTGCATCCCTTACAGAAGCCATATATGAAGCCTCCCATTTTAACTGTCATCGGTTATCTATGAGCAATGCTCGGTTACACACGCACACACACACACACACACAACGCTGATTGCGCATTAGAGAGCCAGCAAGAGCGAGCAAATAAAAGAGCGGCCAAGCGCTGCATATGAGCGTATCAATAGGGCGAGCGCCGCACCCGCTACTGCTGCACTTGCCGAACTCTCGTTGGCCAAACCTTTACTGGGCGAACTCTCATTGACCGAACTGTGATTGGCACAACTCTATAAGGTCGAACTCTCACGTCCGACTTCACACTTACAGAAGCAATCTATTGGCAAGGTTAGGTAGGTGAGAACGGTGGGTGGAAACAAATACCACCTCACTTAGGCCACATAAGGCCCGTTATGATAAATCAAGCTTTTATAGTTTGCGAGCTCTAAGTGTTCATACGGACATGGCTTTACCGACTCAGCTCGTCGTCCTGATAGCGAATGGTACTTTGTGGGTTTATCACGCCTCCTTCTGCCTCTGAAGTTACTCACCAAGCGGCTCAAAGGCGTGAATACCATACGGATACGGCTTGTCTTGTTCGAACAGAGTTGCCGGCATGGGCTCATTGGGATTCTTGGCCGTCTCTGGATTTAATTGTCGTTTGCCAGACATTCTGGCCTGCGGATGGGGGCGAGTGTAGCCCGCACTTGGTAGCAATAATAGTGTGCCTGGAATGCAATCAGATGATCAGTTCAAGAGCAATTAACAATAACTGACTAATAGGCACTTACAAACGCTGATCAGCTGGCTTAGGCGCATTTAGAGCACATTTAAAACAATTCTTTTGGGTTGGCTCCACATAAATTCAGTGCTGTTTCGAATCTGACATAAAATTCTATTCCAGTTGCTGATACTGTTCTCCACAAAAGCTTATGCCTGCCTGGTTTCCTTATGGATTTGACAGCATGCGCCTGAACTAAAATTAAATCTTATAATATTAATAACGTCGTTTTCTGATACTTAACATTTGAGATGTGGTTTTTCATGTCTGCTGCATGTTTTATCCGTAGTTATTCGTAATTTTTGGTCTTTTCTTGTTGTGTTTTGATTACGCATTCACATTTTGCCAAAACCCTAAACCATACTTATAGGAAGTGGCCGAATTGCGCCGCCAGGTGGCGCTCGAGAACCTGCAAAACCAGCGCATGGACAATCTGGAGCAGGATGTGCCGGTGGAATTCGAATGCTGCTTCTGCACAACCAAGGTAAAATCGACAACCACGACACAAATCGATTTATCGACTAACCATTCGAGTATCTAACACTGATAAATACCCCATCTACTGTAATCTAACACTGTCTTTTATACCTAACTTGTGCTTTATGTGTAGTCCGCATGCTGTTGTTAACTCTATACCCTGTATTTATATTATTGTAATAAGCACTTCGCACCATGTTTTTTTGTGTGTATTTAAATTCGTTATTGTTTCAACTAATCGAACTAACTCCAAAGCAAGCACTAAATCCAAATTGAGAACTCTATAGATTTGGCATCAGGACCGATGACTATACTATAATAGATCATGCTTGGCATAGGCCCCGTACTGTGCATCCGTTCCAAGTAAAACCCAAAGTTGGATCATAAATTTAGTAATAGTAATTGTAAACTACTGAAGAGGACTGTGTAAATATTACAGGATCGCATTTGTGTCTTTCACGACAAGGAGTATAGCATCAAGAGGCTGGCCCGACCGCCGCCATCTCCCAAAAATTATCTGGCACTCAAGCGAATGATCGAGGAGGGCGCCATCGATATATTTTATCTGTGATTCCGTCTAATCTGGCATGATGTGAACGCTGCACTCGTCACCTGTGTCCAAAGTGAAATGAACCGAAGTTCGTGTGTTGTGTTATTTGTTGACTTCATTTTCGATTTCATTTATTTTTGGTTTCTGTTTGTATGTGAAAATGAGAATTAGCAAAGAGTGAAAGTGGTGCACATCTGAGAAATGTGGCAAATTTTATGTTGACTTTGTTTCTTTTTCATTTCTTTTACTTAAAGGGTTTGCCAGGATGTCAAGGCGAATGTATTCCATTGCGAGCGAATAGCGTTTAGAAACCATTTCTTTAGCTCTAAAGCTTGACTAATTGATTGACTACTGGCTGTCAGTCTGTCAATAACGACGAATACTAAGAACACACACAACACACTCACACAAAAAATCACACGATATACATTATGAAATTACTTTATGATTGAACTCAATGAAACACAACAAACACACAAACCTACACATTGAATGTGCTTTAAGAAATTAATTATTATTATTATTAGAAAACAATTACAACAAAATTAGCAGTTAATTAGCTTTAATTCTAAACACAATTATATTTAAAACAAAAAAAAAACATAATTTAATTAATTGAAAAATATATTCGTGCGTGACATAAAGCTAAAGAAAGACATAGCAAATTCTAAGAATTTAATTAAAATAATTATACTCAGCACATAAAAAGTTATTAACAAAAAACAAACAAAAACCAGCAAAAGGAGAAGAACAACGAAAAAACCAAAGCAGCATGTGTTATTATTATCTATTATATCTATTACCTTCTATATTTATCGAGTGTTATAACTTAAGGCCGTGAGAGATGAGTTTAAAACAATTCATTCTACACTAAGCACAGAATTACAACTAGTTTTAAACATTCGTTTGTTAATTACCTAGCAAAAACAACCTAGTAGCAACAACAATATTATTAATATGAATATTTCAAATTTAAAATAAATTTAATTATTACAATGTTATGAATTAAAAAACCAAATTGCAATAAATAAAACAATTGTTTATTAATTTCAACATTTAATTAGCACTCTTCTTCTTACTTGTATTGGCACACAACTTGTATTCTTTTGTATTGCTAGAAAACCTTCAATTTACAAAAAAAAAAATCATTTTTAATTTAAATTAGCCTTATTATTTTGTACTTTGAGGGCTGGAAAGTCGACACAACTGTACACCCTGCCATACCCGGGTAAGTAATGCCAGAGAGAGCGTCAATTCTTTATGATTTCGTTGGGTTCTTAACTACGTTTTCTATGATTTATCTAATTTATCTAATTTGATTAAGAAGCAGAGAGTGCTGCACGTTTTAACTTGATGCATTTTAGTTGCATGTTGAATGGTCTTAAGAAAACAACAAAAACAAACAACTTTCAGCAATTTCCAAGTGCACACTACAATTATTACATTTGCGCTAACCAAACAAGAATTAATCAAAAACAAATAAACAAACAAAGGTATCCCCTGAGCTCCAGCAGTGCCTGCGGTCTCATTATCGAATCACTCAAGCACTCACTTCTCGCTCTTTTCAGGACTTTAAGGAGTACACCGATGCGGAGGGTGTCATCTCGCTTCCAACCTCCGACTTCCACAAGCCCATCTGCCTGGAGATGCGCATGGCAGCCAACAATCTGGCCGCCAATCGTCAGGCCAATCATTTCGGTCTCCTGCCCCCACCACCACCAGACCAGGGGCAGCTCACATCTGCCGGAGATATGGTGCTCCTACCGCCGGCATACTCCAGCACCAGCCCCAGCAACATGCCCATCATTTCACAGTCCTCGTCCACATCCTCCTCGTATGGCACCACCACATCCACGACCATCGCCCTGCCCCTGGACGCCTCTCAGCGCTATGGAGCACCGATTGCGAGCAACTTCAATCACAACTTCAACAACAACTTCAATACGACGACTGTGGGAGCTGTTGGAGGGGCAAATGGCCTGCTGCTCTTCGGCAATGGCAATTATGCGGGCATTGGCCAGTTCAATGGCAGCAGCAACAACAACAATGCCGATCTGGCCAGCGTGGACAGCTCGGACACGTATGCCAGCTGTCAGACACATCCGTTCCTCTCACAGGGCGATCTCACTGTCGACTTCAACGACGAGGCCTGCGCCTTGGACATTGACATGGACAATCTGTACATCAATCCACTGGAGAAGGAGCCCTGCCATGGCACAAACATCAGCAGCTCCACGGGTTTCATTGTGGGTCTGCCGCCCACTGTGCCCGCCTCCGGCCTCTCCATGCGTGCTCAGGTAAAGAAAAGCGCCTCTGGCGACACCGCGCTACGCAATCTGGCTGCTGGGGGACTGAGTCCGCTGGACGACGTATATCAGAACTTCGATGTGCAGGAGCGCGGCAGTCGGGTCAGCCTGAATGAGAACTCAGTGCCAAAGCATCGCAAGACGCGTTTCCAGCAGAGCTTCACGGCCATACGGCCCAGCACAAGCAGCAGCAGCAAGCCACGTGCCCGCTTCGAGGACACCATGCTCTGCGAGGACAATGTACGTCTCGATGGCAGTGCTGCCGCCTCAACATCCGGCGGAAGTGCAGCCCCCAGCGCCAGCGGCAGCAAGAAGAAACGCTCGACCTTTATGCCGGGCAAGAGCCTAGCCACTGCCACCAAACTGATCAATCAACGTTTGTTCGGCATACAAAATGCAGGAGCGAAAGGTGAGGGAAAATAATTGATAATGAGCTGTACTTTCCCCACATCTTATGTCGCATCTTATTTTATTTTAACTGTAATTTCGAATGCGCCAAAGATGCATTCTTTTTTCTGCCAGCCAGAGTTCGGTCAGCAAGAGTTAGGCAGTGAGAGTTGGACCATCAAGAGTTAGGAAGCGGGACCTTAACCAGCGGAATTTAACCAGTGCGCGCGCTTAACCAGTGCGGCCAAACAAGATAGTTCGGCCGAGAGTTAAGTGGGTTAGTTAGAATTCGTCCGAAATGAGGGCCAAAGGGAGTCAAGCCAGCCACTCATCCAGACCATGGCAGATCTACACAAACTGCCTGCACCGCACATTTAGTATTTCGACCATTTTCTGCCAGCAATGGGCTACAAAATTATAAAATATAGTATTATATAATATTTAATTTAATACCAACACCACTTGCCACCTAAGCACGCACCACACGTCTGCATCACTGCATCACAACACTGTAATTAGCAGCACTGCAGCAGCTGCATTTATAGTGCTTACAGGCAGCGCTGTCGGTGTTTCTTGATTAGTTCTCGCCACAAAGAAAGCGTCACAGAAACCCCGTTGCCAGTCCGCTTCTGTGGTAAGCGAACAAGTCGCCAGCTAGTGGCTGCGGCGTTCTTTCTATGCTTTATGCTGCGCTTGGCCGCTCTCTTATATGCTCGCTTTTGCTGGCTCTCCCAATAAGCCTAACCAACATTTTATGTTTAAGTGTGTGTTTGTTCGAGTGTGTGTACATTTGAGTGTGCGTGAGTGGGTAATTGGGTACAGAGAGGGAAAACAGTTAAAACGGGAGGCGGTAATAGTTGTGGCGTGATTGCTTTTTATGTGGTTTGTGATTATGGAAACCCATCTACTGTCATCTACGACCGACTTGACTTATTTTACTTACCTTTAAATATTTTACTTATATACCAGAACATTTAATGTTATTTTCCTTACAAGCTAACAAGAATTGCCATTCTTTCTTATTCTTCCGATAGCCAAATTTGAGAGTAAGCATTCCTCATCGATAGACTCGATTGATGCATCGCCGAATCTGGAGCATCACAGACGCTCTAAGTCTATACTGAAAAACAAGTCTGATGTCTCGCGTGTGCTGTCCGATCCCGAGAGTGAGCGTCTGTTGGCGGACAACATGTCGGGCTCTGGTGTATCCGACAACGGCACTGTTATGGTATACTATATGGATATATGTTCAAATTTATTGCATTTTTGTAAGCAGTGCTCATTGCAGGGCGAATCTGGCAGCGATTACTCACCGAATAAATTACCTCATTCAGTTTTAGCTAAATCTATATCCCCACCACCCCTCAGGCATCGCACTCTAATGCATCAACGCTCTGGACCAGCGTCGCTCCAATCGAAGCCAACCAAATTCCAAACGCCTCGATACCCGGAGGAGCAGGCCCTACGTCAGGTCAAGCCCGTGCTCTCCCGCACCTCGGCCACGCAGGCGCAGAGCTCCAGCGATGGTCGGTACGATGCCAGCCAGACCAGGGACAGCAGTCTGGGTAAGTAGAGGTTCGGATGATAATTGGCAAACTCTCTCGTTCATTGAGTACTATAAACACTGAGTAATCCAGACATTTGGCTGTGAATACCCAACAAAAACAAAACCACAACAATTCTGTTCTATTCCCTATTGCTCTAACTGTCATCAATTGCGCCGCTCTTAACTCAACTGAAATCGAAACTGAAACTGTATCGAAACTGAAACTGAAACTGAAACCCCTAGTTACCGTCTTTGATGCTGCATTCTGATAAGCCCGTTTTACCTGAAATACACACACTAAACCCACCCACAACAGACACAGATACCACATACTCAAGGACTCACTGTCGCAGGCAAGACGAACAATTTGTTCTGGCATCTTGGGTATCTTGTACATATGAGATACCCATTAAAGCACCGAGTCGTTGTGCACCTTATATGCAGTTGATTAGCCTACGTCTAGAGCACCATTCGATAGCTTAAACACCCAGCGATAACTGTTGTAATTCAATCGATTTTATCTATGTAAAGTTGTAGCATTTGGCCTCCAAACATACACCATACACACAAACATTCACCTACTCACACACACACACACACACACACACATGCAGCTTACTGTATAGCATAAATATCTATGTAGCACCTATGTTTGAAATTTATGGCCTCATGTACATGTGAATGATATTAATAGTGCTCTTTATGTCCAAAAACAGACTCGGAAACCACGTTCACCTCTCCCGTGAAGCAGCCGCAGCCACAGCAGGAGGCAGCCAAACTGCAGGCGGAAGCTGAGGGCGAAGCTGAGGGCGAAGCTGAGGGCGAGGGCGAGCAGGAAGCGAATGACGAGCAGAGAGCATTGCTGCAGCCACAGCCAGGCGATGAGGCTGACAGGAATGTGGACGGAGCTGGCGGAGGCGGAGGCGGTAGTGGGGCCACGTAGCAATTAGTGGAAACACAGAGCAAAGGCGCTTAGTAGTTATCAAAAAACAAAATGGAAAACCCATGGCGGATCCAAGGAAACACAACACAAAACACAAATACAAAACCTAACAAAACAACTCAAAGTGATAGCAAAGTTAGCGAAAATGGAATGTGAATTATACAAAAGCAATGAACAGTATCCTAGTCTTTATCGAGATGCAGCTAAGGAGCATTATTTTTACAAAAAAAAAGGAAGCCTAAACTTAATTAAATAAAACCCTACAAATTTAAATAAATCTATTGTAGCACCAGAGCATCTTAAATCGATAACAAACAAAACAATATACTATTGTACAATACATTTAATATGTAAATAAAATCCTAAACTAAAGCTAATCGAACAGATACAGATACATATACCAATAGTGCATACAGATACTTATTTACAGCTTTGCAGCAAATAGACGAAATCACCAGAAGAGCCTATGAAAGTTTATTCAACTAATAGTTAAATGCAAGAAACAATATTCATATTTGAAACGCAACTTATATTTACAAATACAAATTCATTGCTATTCTAATTCGCGGCATAGTTCAGTAAGTCAAAGTCAAAGTAAAGGTATAAATATTAATATTATTTTTGTCAAATCTCACAACAAAAGACATCATGCCGTTTTATATACTATCTATATACAAAGATAAATATATATATATATATATATTTATATATATTACATCATATATAGATAAATTGATTGAGAATTCATTAGAAAACAATTAAAACCAAGTAGTTAAAATCGTTACGAAAAACTTCGTTTATATGTATGTATGTATGTATGTATGTAAGGGTAAAGCTTCTTATTAGTGCTTTGTCCCTCGCCCGCCCAACTCTATGCCCAAACGAAGCTCAATTTTCCATGAATTTTAACTTCTCATTGATTTAAAAATATACACCAATTCTCTTCTTTCAGTTTGGCTTTGAGCTTAACAAATATAATACTATATAGCTATCGTATTAGTGGTATGAGATGTACGTAATTGACTAATGATATTGTTTCGGTGTAGTAGTTGAAAGTTGAACATTTCTTTTAGTGAGTACTGTAATTTATAATTTATACATTGAGATATTGCATAGTGATATTTTAGATCGCAATGTTTAGTAGCAGCTTTTCAATGTGTGTGCAACCTGTGTGTTAGTTGAAAGTTAAACAGAAACGTACTTCAAAAGTTACAAGTATCTATAGGATCGTATATACCATTTAGTAGTATCTTTTGGTTTGCTCTAACTAGACTTAAAAGTATGAACTTTGTACGTTTTCTTATTTCCAGTCTACAAAGATGTATCTACTTTCCATTATAAGCAATATGAATGAGTTTTTATTCAGTTTCTATTGAAATATATTTCGTCAATTAGTCAAATATCAAAAGTTGTGTGTTATATTCATATGTTTATATGGTTTTGGTGTGTTTCTATGTGAGTCCCTCCTATAAGTTGTGCCCGAAACATTCCATGTTGTGTATACTGATGATATAGAGTGTTGAGCAAATCGGTTTATACATATATTGAATAAGCAGATATTCATTATACCATTTGATAATATTCTAGGCAAAATCGCATGGCTAGCAGAGTTTCTAAACGAATGTATTTATGCAAGCAGATTTTTACGGCTACCAATAAATTCAAGCATTTATTAAATAATTAACAACAATTCCTATAGATAAAGCAAATATAGACATAACCATTCAACGATTCATTCTCAAAATTAAATCAAACACTTGATATAAAATAGCATGATATACATACATATAGCCTCGAATTGTCCAGCATTAGTTTTGTTAGGTTCAATTGGTTGTAAACCATTTAAAATATAACCGTACAGAGTCCTAAGTACACCTAACAAATCTATGTAATTTTCGAAGCAGCAGTCAAAGGAGAGCAAGCATAAGTATGAAGAGCAAAAGAAATGAGAAAAGAAGAAACTGCAGTTTGGAAAACAAATCAAATGCAATTTAGCCTCTTAGAAACATATCAATAAAGGAATACGAATTCACACTTCCGCACACATGCATCCACAAATACACACACTGTAAATTCACACACACAAAAACACACACACACATACAAACATGAATTTTATTATGAGCCGCCAAAAGTCTAAACGTCCGCTTATTCAACTAAAAGAAAAAAAACCAAAAATCAAAATCAAATTATTAAATAATTATTATGATTACAAATATAATGCAAAGAATTCGAATTAAATTACGCAAACTTATGGATATAAGATGAACTATAATTAAATGCTTATTGCAGCCAAACTTTTGTAAGCAATTCGTTTCAAACTTTCTACACAATCTTTGGTATGCACCAGCCACATTCCACCACATTGCGTATACTTAATTTCTCACCTCTCGCAGGACTTTTGTAAATATTAATTTCCCATACACCACCAACACCCATCGCCGTACGTCAGAATAGTTTTATTTAAGACGGAAAACAGTTAAAAAATATTATAAAATTATTATAGATAAATGGCACTGCAATTTTTATACAAACAAATCTTTTTAGTTTGAAATTGTTACTATTTTTCTAAATTATTTTTAAACAGCTGCAGCTGTAAATGCATTAAAAATAAATTATATAAACGGATAAAGTGCAAGTCTAAAAACTGGAAAGTAAGCAAAATGTTATTATTATGTAATATTAATTATAATATTTAAATAATTTACTTAACGATATGTACATTTTAACGTAGTCTGTCAGAGACGATTGTAAATCAGCAAAAGTGAATACCATTAAAAAAACAAAAACAAACCATAAGGAATTAAAATCGTTGTAAAACACAAACAAACATAAACAAGAACAAATTTATAAAAACATATTAAAAACTATATTGAGCGAAATAACATGGAAATATATAAATCATTGGACAAAATTCAAAATATACAGTGTTTAACCCTCTAATGCTTAAGCGTGTCTCACGACACGAATAACATAATTATTGTTTTAAGGGAATCGGGTTCTTTTAATTTAAACTTTATATTTTTAACGGTTACTAAACATTACATATGCTGAAAAAGCTTTAAAAGCGCTTTCAAGCTTTAACAGTGCTCTTAATTATTTATTGTATTTATTTGTATTCACACGTAATTCACACGTCTTGCGCGGGACACAGCAGTAGGTGCAATGTGCGATTTGTTGCGTTTAATTTAACTAATACTCATCAACTGCAGATAGTTAATATATTTTTGTTTCGTTAAAGGTATGTTCATTAACTAACAAATTGAAGTTTTATATTTGCGAATGGAAAATAATTGAAATCTGCAGCAGTGTTAAATTTTCAAAGTTAATTATTAAGCAACAGTTATAAATGTTTGATTCACCTATATCTGACGATGAATTTTCAAGTAAAATGACAATGAAAGCGATAATTTTTACATTGCAAAACTACGGTGTCTATATCGTAGATTTGACCCATACAATGAATGTAGACAGTTGTTTAAACCAGTAAATCATCACGGAGGGCGCAGATCTGTTGGGAGGAACGCTAGAGTCGGACCCAACCGACATTAGCCGACACTGCACTGTGGGCCAAACGGCTTATTTAGCGGCAAAAATCGAATGTCTTGTAAATGAATAAAAATATTTCAGATCTGTTGTTTTTAGACCCTTTACTTTAAAAAAGTGAAAAGGGTCTATAACTTAGTGCAAAGAGGAAATGTGTGTAACACCAAGAAGGAGGCGTGGCAGACCCCACAATGTATATATATTCTTGATCAGGACGACAAGCCGAGTCGATATAGCGTTGTCCGTCCGTCCGTCTGTCTGTCCGTCTGTCTGTCCGTCTGTCTGTCCGTCTGTATGCACACATAGATCTCAGCAAGTATAAGAGCTAGAGACATCATATTCAGGATTTAGGTTCTCCTAATCAGCAAGCAGCATGAGTTTGTTTTAGATTTTGGATACCTCCCCCCATTCCCACGCAAATATAGCAACAGTTTGCAGTTTTAAATCTACAGTTTAACAGCAAATGACTTAGGATATGACATGTACGTAGTATATGTTAATCTCCACCGATACTGTAAGTTACGATCGGATAAGAAACAGCGAAGAAAACACAAAGTACAGTCGGTTGCGTCCGACTGTAGCTCCGTCCTTACTGGTTTTTATTTTGAATGGTAATTAAATAGAGGATAGTTCTGCTGATATTTAATTTGTTTTTTGTATAATGTATTTTTATACCCTGCACCCATTGAAAAATGGGAAATACAGGATGTATGTAACAGGCAGAAGGACGCGTGGTAGACACCACAAAGTATTTAGTATATTCTTGATCAGTATGACGAGCTTAATCGATTTAGCCCTGTCAGTCTGTCCGGCTGTCCGTCTGTCTGTCTGGATGAACGCTGAGATTTCCTAAACTATAAATGCTAGAGAAGCCGTTTTGGTAATTTTTGTGTACCAAACGCAGATCAAGTTTATTTCAAATCTTAGATGCCAGGTCCCTTCCACCCACAATGAACATAAATAATATACATTCAACAGTTAAAGAGACACAAATCTACTTACATAATTTCTGTCTTTACTATTTGGTAGGTCTACGAGTATATCATAAGCAGATGAAGTTTATTTCAAATGTTGGATGACATGCCCCCTTTATGCCCTAATCGATAAAAACGCAATAACACGCGTAATATTGAATATAGAATACTCTTTTATTATCCTTAACTATCCTGAAAAGCTCATTAAAATCGGTTGATAAGCAAAAGAGTTATTAACGAAACAATATTGCAGGCGTTGCATCGCTAGCCCCATGGCTTCGCAGCTATTAAAACTGGAACACAAAAAAAAAGTTTGAAGAAGAAGCATTGCTGCTACGCCACTTGTGTCAGTTTTATAATTTTATACTTAAAATATAGGGTACAGAGTATTCTACTGTCGGGCCCGTCCGACTGATCTGCCCCGTCCATATTTATATCTTGTGTCCATTTGGGAAAACAAGGTTAATTACTTTGTCAGAATGTATGTAACATGCAGAAGGAGGCGTGGCAGACCCCACAAAGTGTATATATTCTTCATCAGGGAGACAAGCTGAGTCGGTTTAGAGATGTCCTTCTGTCTGTCCGTCCGTCTGTCCGTCTGTCCGTCTGTCTGTCTGTCTGTATGAACTCGTCGATTTCGGAAACAACAAAAGCTAGAGCAGCCGTCTTTGTTGCTATAGGTAGGTATATATAATACGCAGATCAAGTTTATTTCAAATCGTTGATTTGATGCCACGCCCGCCTTACGCCCAAAAATCACTAAAATTCACATAACCTCGTGTTTTTTAACATAAAAAGTTGAATTACAAGCGTAATATTAAACATACAATGTGGTTATTCGGAACATACACTCTCTATTATTTTATTGAACTATCCTGAAAGATTAAAATCGGTTAATAAACACAGGAGATATAAGCTACGAAATACTTGAACTTAACAGTTTAAAAACAATCGTAATTTTGAACATAGAATGTTGTTATTTGGTATATGTACTCTATTTTATTATATTTATCTATTCTGAAAAGCGCATTAAAATCGGTTAATAAACCAAGTAGATACAAGCTACGCAATTGGCAGCGTAGCCTAGCAGCGCAGCAGCGCAGCGCAACGCAGCTGGCGCCCGTAAAAAGGGAAGAAGAAGAAGTACTGCTGATACGCTTAGTGTGACAGTTTCATAAAATTGTATATAATATAAAGGGCACAGGGTATTCTACAGTCGGGCCCGGCCGACTGGTCTGCCCCTTTCAAATTTAGTATTTATAAATATGTCAAAAATAACAAAACAAAAAAAAATTTGAAAAAAATAAATTTTTCATAATTTGTAGGAGACCCTGTAATTTGTGTTTTGTTCGCTGTTTTTTATCCGACAGTACTGTAACTCACAGCATCGATAGGCATTATCATAGACTACATGCCACATCCTAAAATTTTAGCTTTAAGACTGCAGCTTTAATTTTGAAAACGGTTACTAAATTGGTTTTTAGGTTAGAGGTGGAATGAGTGGAATTATCAAAAAACCCAATCAAACTTGATCTAATTGCCGCATTATTATTATTATTATTATCATTATTATGAGGGAGTCTGCCAAAACGGCAGATGGTGTAGCGTCCTGCGACCAGAAGATCTTTTGTACCACCTTAGCTCCCTATAGTGCCACCCTGATGAAGGCGAGTAGGTCTTTTGTTGGGGTGGACTGTAAATGTGTACGACTCACAAGCTCTCTGCGCAAAAACCGTTCTCTAGTCAATATTATAGCTGGGCAGTCACATAATATGTGTATGGCATTCTTATCACTTTCCCCGCAGAGTCTACACTCTGGTTCTGGTGATGGACGCATTTTGTGAAGGTGGTAGTTAAGCTTGTGGTGGCCTGTGAGATAGGCAACAAGAAGTCTTAACTCCGCCTTGGAAAGATCCAATGCTTCCATTTCGTGTGAGGGAGTGATTAGCTTCCAGGTGTGACGCATACCACCCCGTGCCAACCAGGATTTTACCGTTTCATCCGTCGGTCAATATCCGATAACTTTTCTGACGGACGCCCAACTGAGTCCACAAAAGGGCTCAGGACCAATGAGGCGAGCATCTGAACCGTACCTTGCTAGTTCGTCTGATGCTTCATTCCCAGGAATGCCAGAGTACCCGGTACCCAACAGAGCGAAACCTTGTTTCGTGTGAAGGTTTGCTGGAAGCTATGCTACCAGCCTTGAGGTAATCTTCCCTGAGTAGAGAGCACGAATGGCAGCTTGGCTATCAGAAAAGATATTAATGTTGGCTCCTCTTATACCGCTTGATAATATAAGATTGGAGCAGAACTCAATGGCGTGAACCTCATATTGAAAAACGCTGGGCCAGGCCTGGCTTTAGGTCTGGAAAGAGAGTTCTGAATTTTGCCCTTAAGCAAAGATACTTGATCTTAAAATCTGCTCTAGTGCAGATCGATAAGCCAGGAGCCAAATTTAGTTGGCTAGCATGCCTGGAGTTGGCATCTAGCAGCCCAGTAGTGAGCTTTATAAGAAGGGTGCTTTCGCAAGCTGAAAGAATAAATGAATACAATGAATGAATAAAATGCAGCGGTGTTAGTCCAAGGATTAATTCAATAGCTGCAGTGGTACTGACCAGATGATGCACCTCAGTGGATTTACCACTGATGTAGGCAAATTGTGTGTGGTGTAGAGGGCTGGCGGAAGACTGCCGATGCCGAATGTGCAGATCCACCAGTCTTTCTGCAGTCTTTAACAAAAAAAGACGACAGGCTTATTGGCTTGTAGGACTTTGGTAGGTCCAGAGGTCTGTTACCCTGTTTGGGGATGCATATCACGTGGTATATTTCCCCAGTCAAGCCTTGTACGAAGCAAACGATTTTATTGCCCAACTTAATTTCTCATTGCCGAATATAATTATAGACAGACTGTGATTGCGTCTGGAGGGGAACACAAAGCCCTGCTCAGACTTAGTGTTGTCTGTCTTTTTTATCGAGCAGAAGCTGCAAGGTCTCTTCTCGGTTAAGAGTGAACGAACCATCCGCTCGTTTTAGTTGCCACACGACAATGCTTTATGCAGACGCACTGCTTCAGGGAGATTCTGCACACTTTCTCAGTACATGCGCCAGGTATCGCGCTTTGCGGATCTAATGCATTTATTGTAGTTGGCTAGGGCGCATCGGTATGCGTCCCAAGTGACTATGTCAACCTTGGCTGTGTTATAGAGACTTCTAACTTCCCGTCGTTGATGGGCCAGACTTTCACTCCACCACGGAACCTTGCGGTTTGTTTTATGGGGTTTAAATACTGTGCTCTCAAGATAGCAGGAGACAAACACGTGCTGAAGCTAATAGGCTGCTAAGTCCAAGTTCTCTACAGAATTAAGTTCAGCAGTAATTTTGATCAGCCTTAGAAGCTACCAGTAACCTGAAAAGGACCCAGTTGGTCTTTCTCGGGTTGTGACTTTCGCTTCTAAGTCTAACCTGTCTGGGAATATCTAATCTTATGTGTCGGTGGTCCGACAGTGTAATTACATCAGTTACGTGCCAGTTTCTGATGAGATCTACCGAGGTTCTGCTAACCTCTTTCCGAATGGCGTTAGAAAAAGTGGGTCTACACCCCTTATTAGCGACATCCAGCGTGCTGGAGCAAAAATAATCAAAAAGGCACTCACTTCTTGCGTTAACATCGGAACTGCCCCAGGCAGTGTGATGAGCGTTAGCATCACATACATAGGAGATGTTTTTCGCTTTGTGGCAGAATTGCACTAGCCGCTGAACCTCCGTTGGCGGCACATCGTTAACGTCAACGTCGAAGTATGCCGCCACCACAACAATGTCCCGTGCATTATCCATTGTAGCCACTGCTATGACTGTGGCAACGAGGTCTCTGGAAATAAAATCAGTTAGAGGGAAGTGTCTCATGTTGACATCCAGTACGATGGCAGCACGAGGTGCACCTCCCAGACGGTCATATAACAACTTACATGAGCTGCCGCTGAGTCGACCTGGCCGCCGATGACCCATGGCTCCTGGATAGTGGCCTATGCTTCTCTGGGGTGGTGCAGGTTTGCCCGTATGACACGTATGTCTTTATCGGAGCGTTGGACGAGACAGTTTTTTTGCCTAGTCGGAAGTTATTACCTCTAACTCCCTTAGGTAGCTTTGACGCTTTCTGCCTCATGCTAGTTGGCGCCAGCTGTGTACGCTTGCCACCAGCTCCTGAGCTACCTTGTGTAGCCGGAGTTGGTGGTTTCGCTGCAACCATCAGTCCGGCGTCCTTCCGGCTACATTAAGCCTTGACAGTGAGCCCAGCGGCTGCATTCGTGGACGGTCCGGTGTCCATATCCGGATCAGCAGTGGAGTCTGCTGCATGCTTATTGGCCTGAGCCTGTGCCTTCAGGATCAGCCTGACTACGCCAATGCGTTAGTAGACTTTACCCTCTGTAAGGATCCCTCATCAAACAGGAGGATTAGGTGAAGAGTAGTATTAGATACACTGCGCTTCATCACCTTCCACTGCTTAAATGCCACGTTAAATAAAATGACGAGGGATCGTCTAGCACACACACACACCTTCCACTGCTTAGTGGAAAAAGGATTCTGGGTCTCAAGGTACGCCAGAACCTTCGGACGCACGACAGCATCGCCTCAAGGATTGGGCCAAAATCAAACCGAGTTTGATACCGCAGGCCGCCATCTGGCTGTAAGATCGCTCCACATGAGAGGTCCTCGGTTTTTTAGAGCGGCGTTTTGGTAGGGGCTCCTCCTCCGAGCGCACCCGCTTTACCATGGCATTGGCGGAAAGTGCTTTTGTATTAGGGGCTTGATTTTGTGGCGCCTTTGCAGCCTTAAGAGCTCTGCTCAGAGAGCAACCTTGAAAAGCCTACTCTCGCGATGGTTAAACGTTTCGAAGGCGTTCTCAAGTTTCAGATGCAAGCTCTGGAGCCGAATGCCTGCATCCCAGAGGCCCGATTTCTGGGAAATCACGCTGGATGCGTCGTCCGTCTCAACTGTTGTGATTCATCATCGGAGTCCGAAGACAATTCCTTGACTGACCGATGCAGAATGTCACTGGTAGAGACTGACAAAGGAATGGTACTGACCAACTGGTTTGCCAAGGGAGTTGGTGGCTTTACTAAGTCCCCAGAAGTTACGGAACCAATTTCACCGTTGTTTAGGGTGGTAGCCGGCAGCCCTATGGCTCCGGTGCCAGATTTTGCCTCAAATATGGAGGTTTCTGCCTGGGATGATGCATTTTGAGCTGCATCTAGCTCTTTGTTTGAAGATATTAAAATTGGTTTCATAAGATTCCACCAGTATACAGGAAAGGAAGGTCCGCTGAGACATAGCCTGTTACCTCAGTCAGTCTAAGTAAAACTGGAGGTCGATAGGTATCCAGAGTTCGATCAACCCATCCGGCATGCTCATTACCTTCATTACCAATTATTATCTAACCTATTTATAAACAAAAAGCAATAAAAAGGGAACGAAAAATAGAAATGTACATAATTTTAATTCATGCTTAACAATAACAAATTTAGCATTTACTTTAAGAACAATATAAACAAATTTATAATTATACAATTACAATTATTTATATACAATTGTATATACGTCATGCAAATAATTATATGTGCATCATATTTTTGCAAAATAAAAAAAGTTTGGGATTTATTAAAATATTTTTGGGTATGCAGATTTAATATTATAATAATGTAAGATATAAAAAACCAAAAATAACAAAAAAATAATTTTTTTTATAGCTAAAAAACAAAGTTAAAATGTTTTTTCATAGTAAATAATTATATGTGCATTTTTTTATTTTTGGCTGTAAATCAAATTTATTTGAATTTTATTGAAAGTTAACTTAATAATTATAGTTAATACGTTTTCCCTTATTGTTTAAAATTAATTTAAGGCGTTTTGGCATACAATTAATTAATAACTGTAAAGTAGTTATATCATTATTAGCCCATTTTCGTAGTATGGCTAATTTGAGGTTACGTACAGTCTAAAACTGTCGTGAGTTTTTCAAAACAGGATTGAAAATGATTCCCCATATATCCCCTATCGGATTTTGGTCCGGATTCAATACTGATTATAGTCAAACATGAATTTTCCTGTCTATAAAGAAGGTGTTTGCGACATGTTCCGTGTGGGTTAGAGCGTTATCCTGTTGATATGTCCTGTTAACGCCATATTAATTTTTACCAACTTGTATCAGCTTTCTGTCCAAAGGATCTGCTTACATACTGACAATCATTCAAGTAGATTTAAAGCATATAGATATAATTTTTCAGCAGCTAATTGCGGCCCATACTATCTAAGACACCTCCAAACTCCCTATACAGGATCGGTGTTCCTGAGGCGAATCTTCCCAATATTTTTTGCAGTTATCTGGGCCGTCAAATTAAAATTTTTTTCATCACTAAAGACGACATTTTACAACTTTTTGGCCCCGAATTGACATTTATTTGAAAATTCCACACGAGTCCTAGTAGGCTGCGTTAATCGCTTTGGTTTAGGCACTATGGAGGTATGTTCAAGGACTTTATTTTTATGTAAAATTTTTAGGGTTCTATTCCTTATTATTTGCAGTCCCAAATGAGACCTTTTTTTCCGCTGCCCATTGAATCCTTCACTGCTAGACGTCGAATCACCTGTTTACACCGATTATCAATATTGGTTTTAATTCCGCTGCAACGCGTTGTAACAAAATCGGTTGGATTTTTTTTAATTTTTGAGTTACAGTTTCAATTTCGATTCAGTCTAGTTCAAATATCGGCTATTTCGAAACCGCTTTCATGCATTTCTATGATTATCCTTGCTCCTTGGCGGCCAAACTACTACTACGAGCTATTTTGGGCTAATAACTCAAATAATTGTAAACGAATTTGGCATAATTAATTAAATAATTAAATGTTCAATAACTTTGCATTCAAATTTTAACAAATTAAGATGTTGCAACATCACTATCGGTTAAAAAGTTCAGAAATACTCATTTTGCACATATAAATATTTACTACGCAAGGCCCAACCCACCAACACATATTTGATGTAACGGTACAACGAAAGAGATGAGAATGAAAGAATTTTTGTCACTTAGCATCTGCAACATATTACTAAATAATTCTGCATTCAACAAAATACAATTAATTAACTATAAACATGAAAATTTAACGAAAGCAAAAATGCACATATAATTATTTGTATGACGTATAAATTGAAATATTACACATCACTATGGTATAAATTACTACACATAACAGTAATAGTATACCATAAAATAAAGTATAATAAAAATTTTTATATTTTCCCAAAAAAAAAAAAATAATAATAATTAAAATGATACAAGAAAAAAAATTTTGACGGGGCAGATCAGTCGGACGGGACCGACGGTAGAATACCCTGTACTCTATATTTTCAATATAATTTTATAAAACTACCACACTGAGCGTAGCAGCAATTCTTCTTCTTCCATTTTGTGTATGCCATGCTTTACAGGCCGCGCTGCCATAGGACGAGCGGCGTAACGCCTGTAATATTGTTTCGTTCATATCTCTTGTGTTTATTGGCCGATTTTAATGCGCTTTTCAGAATAGATACACAAGAGTATATATTCCGAGGTTCATCGCTCTATGTTCAATATTACGCTTATTATTCGGTTTTAATCGATTAAGGCGTAAAGGGGGCGTGGCATCCAAAATTTGAAAAAAGCCCCCTCTGTGTATGATATCGACTTACCAATTAATGAAGAGAGAATTCATGTAAATAGCTGAGTGTCTCTTAAATTGGCGAATCTATTTTATTTCATTCATTGTAGGCGGCAGAGGCGTGGCATCCAAGATTTGAAATAAACTTGATCTGCGTATGGTATACACCTTTCAAAACAGAACAAAACGGCTGCTCTAGCTCTTATAATTGCTGAGATCTACGCACTCATCCAGACGGACGGACAGACGGACAGAAAAAGTTTTCCCCGCTAAAAAAAAGCGAGATTTGTTGTAGTTGAAAACAGACATAAAAATCTCGCGCGCTCTGGCGCGCTCGACCTGACAGTCGGGCAAGCCCGACTGTCTTATACCCTGTACCACAGCTCGCGCTGCGCGCTCGCCCGTTCAGTATATAATAAAATTCTTTAAATATAATTTAATCTATCTTGATTAAAACGATCTGACGAGGTGGCAACGCTACCGCCAAAACTCAATTTGGCACATGGTATGGCGATGAAGGTGGCGTTCGAACACTTGTCGCTTGGTCTCTGACGTCACGCGTCACAGACTTTTGTTCTTTTGCGCAATCTTATTTTGGCACCTTGCAGTTGGTGTTGTTTACATGCGTACATGCACACATGCATATATGGTATTCGTCTATTCTACATGTATGTGTGTTTCTGTTTATACATACACACATACACTTGCTGGGCTGCAGGAAGCAATACATGCAGTATTGAGTAGCTAATATCTCCTATGTTTATTAACCGATTTTAATGCGCTTTTTAGGATAGTTAAATATAATAGAAGAGAGTATATATACCAAATAACAACATTCTATGTTTAATATTACGCTTGTTATTCAACTTTGTATGTTAAAAAACACGAGGTTGTGTGGGTTTTATTGATTTTTGGGCGTAAAGGAGGCGTGGCATACAATTTTCGAAATAAACTTGATCTGCGTAAGATAACTACCTATCTATAGCAACCAAAACGGCATCTCTAGCTTTTGTAGTTGCTGAGAACGACGCGTTCATACAGACAGACGGACAGACGGACATCGCTAAATCGACTCAGCTCGTCTCCCTGATCAAGAATATATATACTTTGTGGGGTCTGCCACGCCTCCTTCTGCCTGTTACATACATTCTGACAAAGTTATTAACCCTGTATTTCCCATTTTTCAATGGGTACAGGGTATAAAAACAAACATTTTTAGACCCTGTACTTTAAAAAAGTAAAAGGGTCTATTAATTTAGTGCAAATGACAGCTTTGTGTAACAGGCAGAAGGAAGCATGGTAGACCTCACAAAGTATATAAATTCTGACTCAGGACGATAAACTGAGTTGTCTGTCTGTCCGTCTGTCCGTATGAACACCTAGATCTCAGCAACTATAAGAGCTAAAGACACCACCTTTCCGGATTTAGGTAGTCATCTAATGCAAGCAGATCAATTTCGTTTCAAACTTTTGATATCTCGCCTCCTTCATCCGCGAATCATCATAAATCTACACCTACCTCAAAAATCTCGAAAACTATAAACGCACACAGCAGTCACAATAATAAAGATTCAGACTTGCAATTTGGCATGCACGTAGTCTATGGCATTCTCCACCGACGCTATTAAATTATGATTTGAAATAAAAATAGCGAAGATAACAACCAAAACGGCATCTCTAGCTTTTGTAGTTGCTGAGAACGACGCGTTCATACAGACAATGTTTTGCAAAATTTAATTATGTGCATCTGCAGCCACAATATTAGAGCTACAGACTAGTAATTTGGCATGTACGTAGCATATTGAATTATCCATCGATGCTGTGAATTACATTACAAACGGAGAAGAAACAGCGAAGTTATGCAGCAGTAAATTGTTTTGTAAATATACCGACTTGAAATTTGGCATGTACTCAGCCTGTGGCATTATCCATCAATGCTGCGAAATTCATTACGGAAAAGAAACAGCAAAGATAGACCAGACAAAGAAGCCACCTAGATCTTGCAGACTATAAGAGGTAGAAATACAATTTTTTGGTATTTAGGTTCTCCTATGGAGCAATTAGATCAAGTTTGTTTGGGTTTTTTGATAACTCCGCTCTTTCCTCCGCTAACCGAAAACCCAATTTAAAAACAGTTTGTAGTTTTAAAACTAAAGATTTAGTATACGGCATTTATGTAGTATATGACAATCTCAATCGATGCTGTGAATTACATTACGGTCGAATAAGAAACAGCTAAGAAAACACAAAGTACAGGGTCTCGTACAGTCGGTTACGTCCGACTGTAGCTCCGTCCTCACTGTTTTTTTTAATATTTAATAGATTTAATTTATTGATTTATTTAAAGGCCATTTGCGTTAAAATTTATTTTCAAAACATTTTTTTATTATTTAAAATTTTATTTTAAAAATTGGTCTAAGTTAAGCTAAGCCTGGCATAGCCTGGGTAGCTGCATCAGTCACTACAGTGGCAATCTTCGTAACTAACGGGTTTTCAATGAATCAAACATCAATATTTTGGTTCCCTAAACGATTGAGTACATCCTCGTGCTAAAATATTCGTCGGAACAGGATTGGTTTTTCATCAGGATAAGGTTCCAGGACGATTCCTGCAAGCCTATACAACAGTTTTCATGCATTTTTTGGTAGAATTGTTGTTCGAAAACGAAATTTATCAACCTAAAATTCCAGAATTTTATGTTTTTAATATCGAAATTCACTTATAAAGCGAATCCAATCCATGGATTCGACAAGGACAAAGAATTGGACGAAATATTTCATAAAATCTGCATCAAAAGGATTTCAAAGAATTTTGTCAAGTTCTGGGGCGATGTTCCAGATCTATTCCAAAACAGTTTAAATGGTATGAAGAATATAAAATTCATTAATTTTAGGCATAAACTGCATAAAGAAAATAGAATTTACCATTGAAATTTGCAATCAATTTTAATGTTACAATACTTGTGCCGCATTAAAAAATACTAAAAAAAAATAAAAAGAACAAATATTTAAAAAACTTTTAAATAGTGATTTTTATATACAATTACATTATATCTATCTATACAAATTAAAAAAAACAAACTGTTTTCACATTACACAATTTTATTATATTACTAAACTTAACTGAAATAGGAATCTATGAATGTTGAAAGTCAGTCACAATGCATATCATTCAAATTTGCATACCTGCAGTGGAATATTTATAATACATAGATATAGCCTGTTTGTTTTTTTTTTTTTTTTTTAGCCTGTTTGTGATTGTCTTCTTTTCACGCAGTTTTTCGCGCTGGGTTGAAAGTGTTTTCCCATATTTTTTAATAGTTCAATTCCAATTTTTTTTTGACAATATAAGGAAATATCCACAGATTATGAACATATAATTGGTTGCCTGGGATCTAGTGGGATTTTTTTTTTGTCCATTCAAAGTTGAAAAGTGCTTCTAAAAGTAGGCATTTCGTAAAAAAAATTCCCACCCAAAAATTAAAAACCCAAATCTTTTTTTTTTATTATAACATTAAAAACAAATGCATCTACAAATATAAATTATAACGTAAATGATTTCGCTCGTTTACCAGAAGAGTGTCATAACTCAAAAAAGTGCGTTTCGAGATAAACGCGTTTAAAGTTTTCTAGCGCCGTGTATCTCCATACAAGGTGGAGCGACATATTCTCTTCTCACGTTGTGTGTATTGAAGATAGGATAATGAAATTTTGACACAAGATAGATTAATATTCAACGAACATAAAATCGCGTTTTTTGAGTTATGATACTCTTCTGGTAAACGAGCGATTTGTCCTATGCTTTTTCTGGAAATCGACGCGAAAGTTGAAAAAGTTACATGAAAATTGCATACTTTTTGCCAACACGAAATATTTTTCAAGTTTGGCATCTAATATCTCGTAAACTATTTGTCAAAATTAACTAAAATTTCATATCTATAGGTTTTTAACATTCTTCTATCGGATAACAATACTTTTATCAAGCAACTCGTTTGGCGGGAAATCAATTTTGGCACGATAGATCTAGCTTTTTTGGCACTGTGCGACGTCGAAAAAGCAATTATTAATTCTTTTTCTTTCTCCCGCGGCACTGTAAAGTGACCCATACTACATAGGCTTAATTAAATTTTAATTATAATTAATAAAAACCACAATAAAAATTAATATCAGGCGCCAATTTCAATTTTTTAAACAGTGTCTTATCATTATAATACGGCTGCAAGCATGCGAATTTGTACGCTACTCATGCTCAACTCAAGTTACTTTTCACCTTTCCAGAAAATGCTATGAGTTCCATGATATACCACTTTTTTAAACCTTGATTAATTCTTTCATTCTACATTATTAGTGTTTTAAAATTCTAAAATACAATAAAATTATGCGAACATTAATGTTTTTTTGAAACAAATTTGCATCTTTGAAACTACTTCCATAACTCTTATAATATCCAACCGATTTGAAAAATAAAACCAAAACCAAACCAAAATATTTTGGACGAAGCAAGCAGATGTTTATTGAAAGCAAAAACCCGTTACCCCGTTTTTTCCATTTTTCATTGGGTACATTGTGTAAATATTTAATTTTTGACAACTAAACAACTTGACAACCTGCCGCTAGATTGGTAGTTTCGCCGAATGCACTTCGGTGTTTCTTATCGCATCATAGTGCAATTCACACCATCGATAAAGAATACCATATGCTAAATGTCAAATTCCAAGTCTATAGCTTTTTAATTGTTGCTGCTATGGCTCTTATAGTTTGCGAGATCAAGATCAGCAAGATCATTACATACCAAGACTTGTGTCTCTAGCTCTTATAAGTAGTTTCCCAAATATAAATATTCATCCGGTCAAATTTGATGTGCTTAAATGCCCAAGCTTGTCTTGAGATACGCATCCATATATTGTCACCACTCCCACTATTTTTTTGAGAAAAACGTTTGCAAACGTTTGGTTCAATTTGCCTCATTTGCTTAGATTTGGGCATTAGAGGGTTAATTTTAAGGTTATAAGCTTTTACACAAGGCAAACAGTCGCTGCTTTAGCTATAGCTTTAAGCTGTGGAGCTTTTTAGGGCTGTCAGCTGTATGCAAACTTATTCAGCAAATACACAAACCTTAATAAAGGCGGTTTTTTTTTAAAGGAATTACTTAGGTTTTTTTTTTGAATTATTAAGTGCAGCCCCACACGTAATGGGGCGTTACTCATTAGGGCTAGCTAAAGGGTTATTACATAATTAATGGTATATCAAAACACGCCCCTTTAAAAAGTCTATAAATGCTTGAAGTGACCATTTAGCAGTTAATTAGTCAACATGTACACCCAAAACGAGGCTATCGAAGTTGAGAAGCGCAATTATCATAGGATGCGCGAGATTATCTGGGTTACCTATACCGTGGGATATAATATGCTGAAGCCCAAACGCTCCGATATAGCGCTACGCCTGTAGGTATACATTTTTGTATTTGTATGTTCTACAATCTAAAATATATTATATTAACTTTTAGTTGGAGCGTGGTGCTGATTGCAGCGAGTGTGGCATCTTTCTACGGACATTGGCAGCTCTTTATACTCTATATAAGGGATATACCACGCATTACAGAGGTCTAAAATACAATATATCTATTAGATAGTGACTGAGTTATACATAATCTGTTACTTCTACAGACCATTAGCACAGTTTTTCAGTGTACGATGTCGCTTATGAAACTGATTTACTTTCTGATAGCACCACGTAAATTTTATTTGTTACTGCGCTGTGCTTGCCGTCATGAGCTATTGCTGGATTGTGAACTGTTCAAACTTGTAGCTGGTCTGTATATATGCCATACATATTCTGAATGGTCTGTATGTTTAGGGCTCTGTTCATTCTTGCAGATCTGCCCTTTGCACTGCAGCTGCGTCAGCAAGTGGAGCGAATTATGGACAGCTGTTGGATCAGCACTCGTCGTCAGTTGGTGTTCTATCTGTTCTGCTGCACCGCCGTAATCTCAAATTATTATATGACTGCTTTTGTAACCAATTTCATACGTTACTTTACACACCCACATGGCAACTATGAGGTCATGTTGCGTAAGTATATTTAAAGTAATTAATGCTTTAAAAATATGACCTCAACAATTGCAGCTTTGCCCTCGCTATATCCTGGCTGGATGGACAAGGGCATGACCTTTCCCTACTATCATGTACCTTTGTTTTTTGAGGCCTCGAATCTGTATTGTTGTGGCATGGGTTAGTTAGTCTTGATCCTATTGCCCATATTTATCAATAATATTACCACAATGACAGGCACGCTGGGCTTCGATGTGCTCTTCATTGTGCTCTGCCTGCACGCCGTGGGTCTGATGCGATCCCTCAGCTACATGGTCGAGTGCTCCACCTCGGAGCAGCTGCCCCAGGAGCGTCGTCTGGAGTATCTGCGCTGTTGTATCTATCAATATCAACGTGTGGCAGCGTAAGCTGCTTTCTCCATATAAAAAACAGTTCAATATTCACTCTATCGTTTGCAGTTTCGCAATCGACTTAAATAACACCTTCAAGCATCTTATAATTATACAGTTTATGCTCAGTCTCTTCTGCTGGGGTCTGGTGCTCTTTCAAATGAGCGTTGGCCTAGTTTGTATCCCTTGATGTTTATCTGCAGTTTAAGACATAACAATCTCTTTCATTTTCAACAGAATACCAGCATTTTTACCACACTCCGCATGGTCATGTATATAGCAGCTGCTGGCTATCAGATCGTTATCTATTGCTATAATGGTCAAACCTTCTCCACAGCTGTAAGTTTCAATTAAACAGAATATCTATTTGTAATCCACAATCTTCTCAATTTAGAGTGAGACTATTCCAAAGGCATTCTCTGATTGCGTTTGGTATGCGGAGTGCAAGGAGTTTAAACGACTCACCAGAATGATGATAATGCGTACAAATCAGGGTTTCAGTCTCGATGTATCCTGGTTCACAAAAATGTCGTTGCCAACTCTGATGGCGGTTAGTTGCATTATTGACATTATTCAACAGAGTATTTATAAAGCTATTTATTACAGATGGTGCGCACAAGTGGGCAATATTATTTATTGCTACAGAATATAATGCAAAAATAAATTATTTTCACACTACTATCAATATACTATATTAATAAATTTGCACTAATTGTATCATTGAATTATAATCATTTTGAATCAATTATAAAATAAATAAATTCAAGCAACTGTTAACCTATGAAGTTTATTTATTTGGAAAAATATAATTTATATCAATTAAATAAATTAACTACACTGTATTGCCCGATTCAAATTATACTTCTTCTTAGCCATCTCCAAAACCCACGAAAAGCTCAACAATTATTTGGAACCTGAAAGCTTTAAAAAGCGTGGAGCGGCAAAGCTTAAGCGTCTGAAGTATTCAGGATAAATTTGTCTGTATTGCCAGGTTCTATTTATGAAATATTTTATAGCAAATACTAAAACCTGCTCGAATTCTCAGTAAGTCATACCGACTTCAAGGACAGATATACAATTGAATGTTCTTCATTATTATTAATATAATAATGATAATATGCATATTATGAAATAGTCTAACACGCTGTAAGCTGGTTCTATTAAATGAAAAATATTTAGTTATTCTATTTAATAAAAAATACTTTTAATTCTCACTTTATTTTTGTCTCTTTTAATTGGAGCATAGTTCTATTGTCGACAGTCTGGCATTGGCAGCTGTTCATTTGCTACATTCCAGACACGACAGGCATTACGGAGGTCTCTTTTGCATAATTATGCATAAAAATGCATATAAATTGTTTTATAGTGCAGAGTGCTGGTGGGATATTTCAGCTTCTGATGTCTACTGAAAAAACTGCTCTACTTTCGAGTGGCGCCAAGCAAGTAATGCATGTCGTCATGAGCTTCAGCTAAGGCCTGAGCTATTCAGGGCTTTGTCTGGTTGAATATTCACTAATTGATAGTCTGAGCTATGCATAACACTGGGTTTGGTATGATTTCCAAGTTGTATTACACTTGACAGCATAAAGTGTTGTATTACATACTGTTGCATTGGATTCCTCTAGAACAGCACTGCAATACAATTGTCAGCAAATATGTTCAAATTACACAAAGTAAAGGAGATTGTTCCCTGGAGCTTGCAATACAAATAGATAAAATTATTTAACTTCACAAAAGAAAGTTCAATTCAATAACATACATTCTTGTTTGTAGTCTCATATCTGCAGCTTAAATAAGATAACTATTCGTATATGCAGCAATAGTTTAATTGGTTCTGCTGTTGCATGAGTGCTCCAACTTCAAAATGCTGCCACAAAAGCGTCTTGCTGCGCTGTTGCATCTATCAATATCCACGTGTGGCCTCAACTGCCAAAGTTTCCCCAAAAGCAACTCTCACAGGTAAGCTCGCTGCCCTTCAAAATGGGTTCCGCAATTACATTGGTAAATGTAATTACAGAGAATGGATAATTTTTTGTGTCAAGTGCCTTGTGCTGCCTCAAATTAACTTAGTATTTATTCGGTTTCTTAAAGCATATACAGTTTATGTTAAAATAATGCTGTTGAATTCGACAGCTATACTACAGAGAGCTGTGAGTTCTAATTTCGCATGAATATTTTAATGTAAAACCACATTTATTTGCTTAGACATTGCTGAGAGTAAACGCATGCCATCCGTTCATTCCATGACTGTAATTTGCATGTAGAATGCAGGGAATGTCGACAACTCATCATCACGTTGACAATGCGAATAAATCTTGGCCTTTGACTTGTCTGTATCCACTTTGATGTCGTTGAGTTTGTGGTTTTATGATGCTTTTTGGTGTGGTCCACCTTTGCAGCTAATACACACAAGTGGACAATATTATTTGCTAAAGCAAATGGACAACGCTAAAGGAAATAAAGTTGTTTTGCTTGTATCTATCTATCAAAGACATCAGTCGGACACAAGTCAATCAATATTGAAAGTCAATGAGGCACGCCCATTTGTTTTGATGGGGCGGCCGACTGATAATTCATTTAACTCATTAAAATAATGGAATTGCCAGCTGATAACGAGGCCAACGAATGCTAGCTAGCTAGTTCCATTGATTACACTCGTCCCGCCACAGTCCGGCACTTTTCTAATCAATTTTATTTATTTATCCTTGCCGAGGCGCCACTCAACGCTCAACGCTGAGGCACTGAGCACTTGGCGTCTTTATGTTATGCTTTAAATGGGTTTCGCCTTGTGCCCATAATTGCTACATAGTTTTATTCCCCAAACTGAGCTATCTTCCCACCTTTCTCCATCTCTCTGCTCTGTATTTTGTTCTGCCTTCCGGTTGTCCTGTGCAAGTATCTTCAATATTTGTAATGCATATTTGCTGTTAGTTGACGCAGCTTCTTTTTCAGTTTCTTTTGTGCTGCTATTTTGCTTGGCTGCGATTTTTTTTATCTTTCCCTTTTCGCTTTAATGCCTTTTCTGAGCCAACTGTAAAGGACATCTTTTCTTTTGCCTGTCAGTTTATTGAGGCGCATGAATATTTTACAGCCTTTTGTGTACGGCTGCTTAAGTATATGTGAATGTCTTGCCAGCCTGATTTCAGAATTTATTATTATTTTTATTCGCATTTTTTGCATTATGAATTTTATTGTACTGGACAACAGTACGTGCGATTTATTTATTTCACGGTGTTCTTTCACTTTATGCCGCCTTCGTCAAGGATTAAAAGTCAAATTGTTGATTAGGAAGACTTACAAGCTGAATGATTTCAAAGTAAATAATATATTTAAGTTTATGAAAATTGAGTATAAATTCTGTTGTTTATTGCTTTAAAATACATTATCCGACCTTTGGTTCAATGAAGCGTTATAACTCAGAAATTTGATAACTCATTTACGTAGAAATGGAAATAAATTCATTATTTTTGTGCTCTTGTATTGTATTGCTAAAAACATTTACACTCAAATATGTTCATTATTTTTGTTCTTTTGTGTTTTATTTGCAAAAGCAAATTTTTTTTTTGTTTACATTTTGCGGTTTTAGTCGGCCTTGTATGAAAAATTAAAGAATTTACCAACAACTGCACTAAAAATTCAATTCGAAGTGTAGCTTAAGCCAGACATGATAAATTACTGGCCCGAAAGCGCACAGGTGAAAAGGCAAATGCCACGCCTCATACACGGTGAACGCCCATTATCGCACCTTTGATGTTGGCTCTATCATTTGCAATACAAACACGCCCATACACGAAAAGTGTAAAATGTATATGCGTGTGCCACATGGCGTATGCGTAATTCGATGCTTTAAAATTAAAGCAAACGAAATTTGCTGCTAATTGAAAGCAAATATTTTGATAACACCTATTCTGATGTTTTTATATAACAATTAATTAAATTATGCTTGTAAAGCAATTGGAATTAAATGATAAACAAATCCAATCCAATTGTATTGCAATTTAAAACTATTTTTGCAGTAGTTAAAACTAATTGACAAATCTGCAGTCAGGCTTATGGCTTAAAATAATTGATGCATACATTTACAATGTGAGTATCTGGAATGAATCCACAAAAACAAATTATGCTGGTACAAATGCTCTTATGTTTGTGCACGTAGTCGGAAACTATCTACATATTGGCATACAAATGGCAAACATATTGTTTGTGCTGGCACTTGGCTTCAGACTCCGGGGCAGGATGTCCCACCGGAATTGCAAATAGCCCAAAGATATATAAATACTACTTTTGTTATGCCAGCTTTTTTTAGCATTCGTTGTCAATTTTATTCGGTTCTCTCTATTATGCTGTGTGCTGTTCCCATGGCAGTTGATACGTAATCAGTAGCAAATTCATGTCCATCTCGACTTATACAATTCGAGTGAACCATAAAGCAACTATTGTACAGACCGACATACACATAACTGCATATGTATGCTGTATGGCATATTGCGTATACGCCGTGTTGACAAATCCGAATGCGTGTCGCATTAGACGTATTTGTCAGACCCTTGCTCTGCATTCCGGTGTTCTTTTGAGACCCTCTCTCCCCATTGTCGTGATTGTCTAGGGCATAATGGCATTAATATGCTTTTTGCTGCCTTTGATCAAACTCAAGGAAGCATGCTTCTAAACGGCCAGAACGTGCGCCTATGTATCAACTTCGTTTTCTATGTATATGTTGTTTATGCAAAGGTCCGAACCTTTTGACCTAATATTGAGTGACCACTGGCCCCCAGCGCCAGTCCCACAAGACTTTTGATATTTCATTTGTAAATTTAAGTGCCTCCTTCCGACGTGCAAGCTCTCCGAAGGCGTTTCTTGTGCTGTTTTTTGCTTTTGCCCCTAGCCGTAGCTAATGAAGTGTGATTTACACAATATATCAAACTTCCCTAAACCAATTTCCGCAAAAGCCATTTCAATCAAGTTTAACATTTTAGCTGGTTTTAAGTTAGGGCAGAGCTATAGGCTTTTAGCTATATTCACAGAAATCAGAAATAAACAAATATACAAATTGAATTTCGGATTGATGGATTGACAATCATTATGTAGCTCAAATGATAACATTTTTATTTGTAAATATAGCATAAAGCTAAGAGAGAAAATAAAGGGTTAAAGAAGTTTCCATTGAACTTTAAGCCGAATTGTACTTGCTTCATATCTCCTATTCTCTGTTTTCTCAGCCATCCCAGCGTACTAACAACTTAAGCTCAAATTCGTTTAGTCAAAACGGCACTGGCCGTTTAAAGCTGCTAAAATTCCCTGGGAAGAGCGCCAAATTCGTCCAACTGGCAAAACATAAACACATGAGCACAATAAACGCACATTTCATGCGGATGCGCATTCAAAATGAATGTGGTAAGCTGGACATGCACACACATAGATACAAGGCCACACACACTTGCACACTTCCAGCCTATAGAAAATATTTGCATGTGTGCGAGCTGTGCACGTGGTGTGCGAACTAGCTGAATCTACAATAATTGCTAAAAATATGCATTTCCAAGAAAGCCAAAGCTTCTGGCAACCATCTAACCGGCGTAACGACAGTCTGGCAACGCCCAAACAAGCCAACAATGGGCTAACGTAATGGAACTACAGCAAAAATTTGAAACTAAAGCCTGCATTGTTGACAGCAAAACTAGTTTACAGTGTGAGTATACGAAGGACATAAAGTCGGAAAATGAGTGTGTTTGGTAAGCACTAAGCTAGAATGCACTTACAAATTCTAGAAGAAATATTCAAGTACAATAGGCAAATGAATACCTGAATAGGTCTGAATTGAGGTCTGAAATAGTCAAATTACTCTGTTGTAAAGCTGTTAGGTTGAAATGTTGCCAAATTAACCAAAAACCCCAAAATTATACAGCTTGGTTTGTTTAGGAATTTAATTATATTATATACCACAAAATGTTTTATAAAACTTTAATATTATTATAAGAGATAAGAGCTTCAATAATCAGAGGCAAAAACAAATTCCATCTGAATTTGAATTATTGTATAATGCATTATTTACAAACATTCTACTTTATTTTTATTAAATGGCGCTGAAACCAAAGCCGAGAGTTAACCTTCTAGAGTAATTTAGTGTACCGATTTAAGTACTAACTCACTTACACAAATATGTACTTGTTTCAAATAAATCCCTTGCGTTATTTATTTTTCACATTTATGCAATTTAATTGCATTTGTCAGTCGTAGCGAAATAAGTAACATTTTGTGCACTAACTAGATGAGAATTTTTGTCATGTACTTTCTGCCATTTTTCAATAAGATTTTTCCACGAATCATGACGCAAGTGAATTTTGTTATATTTTATTTTTCTCATTTTTCAAGGCACTCTGCAATGACAGCCATTGACGAAAGTGTTCAAACAAACACGTTTAATCGAACTAACGCCGAACGATAACATATCGATCACTGCGTTCGAACTATTTTCTGTAATTTAACTTAAATTTAAAACAAATATGAGAAATAACTGGATTCTACAAGACGCATTAATTTACCAATGCACACAATTTAATTAAATTTATTTATTTTTACTAAGAAGATCATTTACAGGGTAAAAAAATGTCATGTTATTGCATTTACTGTGGCAAGCCCAAAATTTAATTTGCTGCACTTTAATCCGCATGACGCCACAATGGCGTCCTCCACAACGAGGTCCTTTTTGCCAGGATGCTGGCAGCATTTTATTTTATTTTACACAGAGCGTTTGGTACGCGAGTTTCTTGCAATTCTTGCTTGCTTTCTTGCTTTCGTTTTTTAATTTCGTTCAACTTACTCATGCGAAATGGCACTTGATGCTCACAGCTGTACGCATGTGTGTGTGTGAGTGTTCGTGCATGTTGTGTTGTGTGTGTATGTGTGTGTGTGTGCGTATGGTGTATGAACTATAGCTGCTTGTGTTGTGCCTGAGTTTCTTGGGAATTAACACTAAACTACTGGCACTTCGGAGTTCGCTCTCTAGCCTTCGTCTGGCCTCTCGGCTGCTTTACATATTCTGCGCAAATGAAGAGCAAAAAACAGATACAAAGGCAACAGCAATAGCTCTCACTTCGTCTTAAGCTTGGTATAACGAGAAGGTAATGCAAATGCGAGCAAAACACACGTGGCACAGCTGGAAACTTAATGCATATTAACTTGCACCTGCCACTTGCCACATCCGACGCCCTCAATGCGCACACGCAGGCAGACAGTCTCTTTAATTATTCAAACAATTACGGAACTTGATGCCACAGCAAAATAATATGCATGGCAGAATCGTTCAGATAGCTAAGTTGAACTATTTCCATATGACATTTAGCTGCTCAATATTCGATAGATACTGATAAGTATACTATCAACTCTCAAATGAAATTCCAGAACGTGTGCAGTGCATTTAATTTACATGCCAAGCACCCACACAATTGCATTTGAATCTCGGCTCATTGTAAGTTAAACACCATGCCAACTGCCGACATCTGCATCAGGTACGAGCGAATATGCAAATAAATACAGGGCTCAGGGAATCACATCTGCCCATACACAATGCACTTTACAAAGTGTGTGCACTGAGAAAAATAAAGAATGATTCTTTCTGCGAAACAAAGCTCTTATATGCAGCCTATTTTGTTCTTGAATGCAAGTACAAGTCCAAAAAGAATTGTAAATGAATTCAGTTGAATTAAGCCAGAAAACGGCATTGATCTTTAATAAAGTGCAAAAAATGATTTAACGAAATACGAATCATATCTTATTTTAATCTAAAAGTTGCTGAAAATAAAAAAAATATTTTTGCTAAAGCCCTTAAATAAAGAATTTTGTTTTTATATCCAGAATATGGTGGCTCATTCAACTTTTGATATTGGAAATTCTTAAGTCAAGCACGAAACTTATTATTTTTTTTCTTTCTTTCTGTATGTAGGTCATTGCGAAGTCCTGCATACGAAAATTCTCCATTTCGGAAATATTCCTTATTTTGGTCTTTTGCTTTCATCGTATTTCGTTTCAATTTGTTTTATTTTATTTTATTCATTCATGCTCGATTTGTCTGAATTTCGGGTTCTTGTTGGAGGAAATTAAATTGCATTTATTCCATTTCACGAGCATTCAATATTTTACCCCCTGCAAATATTGTCTATTTTGATTCTTATAAAAAATGTATGGCACACAAACAAATAAAATAAATACGCAGATTTTCTGATAAATCAATTTATTTTGATTCATGTTGTCACGAGTTATGTTTTCTATCAAAAATAAAGCTAAGGGTAATTTTGTATATTGTAATTTAAATTCGATAGTTAAATATAATATAAAAGGTAAAAGAGTAAATGACAAACTTCTACGTCAAAGTATTTATAAATTTTGTAATTTGTAATTATTGTAACAATTTTAAAAATAAATTTCTTATCAAATGTAAGCTATTTTTAAACACAATAAACATTATTAAGGCCCCAAAAAGAACCCAGTTGATAGCAACCTTTCGCATTGGATTTGTGTTAGCAAATTAATTGAATGGACTTTGAATAGCAGTTGACGCTCTATGCTGAAACAATTTTCCAATCTAAACGATACAAAGACGCGCTCGTTAAATCCATATGGGTGTTGACTCATCAAAACCTAATGACTTTGGTTGAGTGTTCGTCCTGTGAAATCCCAGTCGAAGGTCTTTTATTTTGGCCAGGCTTTTGACGTCAATCACATGCTTTGCACTGGTATTTTCAATTTGTCTGGCGACAGTGCGCGAAATTCGCTCAAATAATTCAATAAACCGCATTTTTGCATGGGCCAAGCAATAGCAGCATTAATAATTTTAATGAAAAACCAACAAGCGCTGGCTTCAAATAAACAAATGACGCATGCTTTGGCTTTATTATGGCCAACAATTCACAAAATGGCAATTGGTAGAAGGGGCGGAATGGCCATAGCCTGATGCTGACGCTGACGCCATTTTGTAGTGGAGCACAAATGTTGGCGGTAAATTTGAGTCATGATTTATTTATTCGCATTTCCCCCTTCGTTTCGATTTCATTACGATTGCCGTGTAACGGGCAATTTAAGGGCCATTAATGTTTGCGTTTAGGAAACAGGAAAAGCCAGAGGTGAGAGTGTGAGAAAGAAGCGGACTGCTGGCTGCGGTATGAATACGTGTGCCAGTTCAACGCACAGCAGCCGACGCCATCTTGATTGATGGCGGACGGCACGGCATATGTGCAAAGTGTTGCCTGCTTTCGGGAGTACTCGAGTTCTTAATTGCTAACCATAAAAATTTCCAAAGCGCCTACAGACATGCTAACAGAATAAACAGCTAAAAGAAAACAGAATAACTTGTAGGCATAAGAAGGTAGCAAAAGTAACAGCAACAAACTGTAGCTGGCCAAGGCCAACAATTCAATCTGCTTTAGGTCTGCTCAAAATTTTCCATAATTACGAGCATGTTTCCCCCATGACAGCACACAGTCCCTGAGCATCCTCAAGTTCTCTCTAAGTGCTGAAGAAAAAAAAAATTGAATTTATAACAAGCAAAAGTAAAATGTCCTCTGTTTTCATCTCGTGCTCCACTCACATGACTCCTCTGCCACCACTTCCGGCACGATGACTTTATAGCAATTTAATGTGCCTCATTGTGTTGCAGCTGTGAAAAATGATATTGTGTCTGGCTCCATGTACTTTGGCACTCTGCTTTGTGCCCAAACGGGCCACGCCCACATAATCTGCCTTGGCACTCGCTTCATAATGGCATACAAAACACCGTAATTTGTCTGTCCTCCATCATCATTGCTGGCTTTTCGTCATTCTCAATAAACGCGCATGCATTTGTAAGCAATTTGTTTAAATATAAACCAACGAATCATGATTAGCCAACAAAAAAATACGCATACTTTTAATTTAATATGATTCGTGTCACACGATATGCTTGAAATATATTTGATAATTCAAGACAATAAATGGCAAATAAAATAATAAGAGCGAAAGCTTGAATTATACACTGTTAAATACACTAGTAGAGTAATATTTATTGAGCTACTTGGACAAAAAATGTGCATTTTATGGTCAAAACTCGTGTTATTTATGTACATAGCATGCATTATATGACCATCGGAACGGGTCGAAAAACTCGATATCTTGCATTTGTCAGATTCAGATTTTAAAGATTTGTCTAGAAAAATAAAGTCCCGCCGGGAGTTGGCGTCCGAGCGAAGCGATAAATTCATCCTATTATTATAAATAAATAAATTTTTAAATTTAATCTGCCTTCATTAAGAGTCTGCTCAATATCAATTATTAAATTTGGGTTTGCGTAAGTCGACTTTAAGCTCGGCCAAAGTACAGAATTCAGAGTTTATGTTTGGTCTTGGCCTTGTACCGACTCCCTTTTGGGCGATAGTCAGATACGTCGAACATTCGATGCATGCCCGATGTTAAGGAACTCTTTTGTTTACTGGCATAAAGGATTGGAGCACATGCAACAACCTTTGAAGGAGGAATGAATCTCAGCGTCGAGTATTATCGATTGAGGCATGGCATTGAACTCTGACGTTGTCATTGTTGATGTGATGCAGCCTTCCTGCCCTGACGTATATTAATTATGCTGCTGGTCAGCTTTTGTCTGCTGACCATAAATTAATAACAATAATAATAACAACGGAGTGTGAGATGTGTGTAAGTTCAGTGTACAGTAAATGAACTAATTATGTGCATTATTCATTTGAGTGGCAACAGTAAAATGAAGCTCCGTCATTTTGTATGGCCAAAATGAACCCATGGCAGCACAGACCTATATGGCATAGTCGGAAGTCAAGGCATTATAATGAGCATCTCCCCACGCAGCCATCGACAAGTGGGCGTGCACTGGTGGGAGCCAGTGTGGAAGAGCCGGAGCTCTAATCTGCGGGCTTAGCTCAGTATTTGTCATGCACGCCCAGAACGAGGAATTAAATTTAAATTGACTTGGAATGCCTGCAGCGCAATTTGTGTAGCAGCAACAAAGGAAAAACTCTGAGCAGGATCAGTATCAGTGCCACCAGAAACAACACGAGGCATTTTTCTTGCGCGTTGTATACTTAATTTTGCCTCTTGCTCGCTTTGCTTACATTTGATTTAGCTTTTTTAATCTCATTGCGGCGCACTGAGGCATACATGCACATTCCTGCTGTTCCCTCGCCCTAGTCCGCTCCCATTGCTTGGTTCCTTCCGCTTCTTACTTTGCTTTTGCTCTGGCTTTTGGGAGCTCTGCGATGACGTTAGTACATATGCAAATTCCACTTGGCGTCATCTCTGGCATTTAGGCATGGCACACTCGGAAAAATAAGTATTGATTTGTTCTACAAATTATAGCTCTTTAACGAATATCGTTTTGTTTTATGATTCATGTGCAAATCGAAATAGAATTCAGTTTAATTAGGTCAAAATTCGGGATTGAGAGAAAATTTAGTGCAAATAATCATCAAACGTTCATGGAAAGAGAAAAAATATAAAATGAGATTTAAAGGTCACGCTTAATAAAGAATTTTAATGCAGGATCCAGCATTCTTCTGTCTGATTCAACTTTTGACATCGAAAAACGCTTGATTCAGTTACAAAATCTGTTGGTTTTTCCCTCAGTGTAGGCAGCTCAAGGATGGGGGCCAATGATATGCCCCAGTGCTACATTTTCTGCTGACGCATTCATGCAAATCTCAGTTTCATTCACCGGCTACAAGTTGAAGCCTTTTTCGTTTCAATGCATTAGTTGAAATTGAAAATACGTGTTTTGCTGACTCACCTGCTTCGGCCTTTCAAGTGGTCGCTCTACGGATGTGCTCAATAACCCGTCAAAAACAACACTCAAATCGACTTATATTTTCACACCATTCAAAGCCGATTTTCGGCTACACAAACTAACAATTGTCTGACAGCTGCCCCAGTTCCCCAACCCAGGCCAATCCCTTGACAATTTGACCTTTGCCAGACGCGCATTGGAATTTTCTGCTTATTTGCTTTTGGGAGGGACGGGCAGACAAATGGGCGTCCATTTCGCGTCCCAGATCAAGCGAAATGAACAAAAGTTTTTCGTTTTTCATTGTGCTGCGTAAAACTGCTAAAAGCAGCTAGACGTTGATTTCGCATTCACAAAATAATATTTTCGCTACATTTTATCCATGCTACTTACTGGCTGCTGCAGACGACAGCTTCCACTTCTTCACAAGTGCGAATTCCCAGCTTCGACTTTTGCTAATGCGATTTCTGACCATTTTCCAGCCGTTTGACAAATAACCCTTAACATTTCTTATGAATACAATTAATAAAAAAAACCAGTATGACCGGAGCTACAGTCGGACGCAACCGACTGTATGAGACCCTGTACTTTGTGTTTTCTTCGCTGTTTCTTATCCGATCGTGATGTAATTCACAGAATCGGTGGAGATTGTCTGTTTAGAGGAAGGGCATTATTTTATGCCACCTGTGTTTGTATTTGTGTATTTAAATTATTACAACCGAGTTTTATGTGTTTTGTGTTTTAAATTTATTGATTTGCGAAACGAAAAAATGTGTGCGGTTTGTCTTAGCGAAAAACGACTATCAACAGATTGAATGCAGTTGAGTGAGTGTGTAGATAAATGCAGATTAGTGATGGCAAGATAATAGAATACAATGGTTGCATTCACCAGGTTACCGCTCCATGGATCGCTCACCCGATAACCGATGAAAGAAACCCTAATGCATCATAAAATTGCAGGGCATGGATTTTATGATGCAATTTTATGATGCATTAGGGTTGCTTTCATCGGTTATCGGGTGAGCGATCCATGGAGCGGTAACCTGGTGAATGCAACCAATGAGATAAGTTAGAAGTGAGAGCAAACAATGTTTTATCGATAGTTTTACGTTACTTTAGAGTTTTAAATTAGTGCAAATATTAAATGATGAATTTAAGCATAATAAGTTAAGTATAATGTTAGTTCTGATCCCGACATTGTCATAGACTACGTATACATATGCCACATCCTAAGTCATTAGCTGTTAAACTGTAACTTTAAAACCAAATTTTGTGAAACAGGCATATATTATCATATTGCTGCACTGCTCTTGTCGTCATGGCAACAAGAAACTAAGAAAGTTTTCGGCTTAGTTCAAGCGTGCTTTTTCTTGAGTTAAGCATGATGCCGCTTAATTCAAGTATTTTTGACTTGAAACAAGAAATATATTTCTTGTTTTTGAATGTAAGCCAGATTCTTACTTAAATCAAGAAATATGAAGTAAGAAACTTTCTAGAATTTTTCAAGACATTTGTCGGATTGATGTAAGCCATAAAAATCAATCCGGATTCTGGCTACTTTTCCCTGAGTGTATATAAATCTAGTCAACTCATCGCCAAATCAAGAATATACTATGTACTCTGTGGGATCTACAACGTCTTGTTCTGGGTTTTACACATATTTCTCATGTGCACTAAATTAATGGACCCTTAACTGCTTTTTTGAGGCACAGGCTTGATGCCATTGCATCAAACCAGAACAAAGAGCGAAAAAACGTAAATAAACGAACAATTATAAATATAATTATATTTATTTACAATTGCGTATTTTCCGATGTTGACTGCAATACAATAAAATTTAATCAGCGTCATAGTTTGCACGCGTAATTAAGTTTAATTCTTTGAGCAAAAAATTGAATCGCCTTTTTTCGAATTAAACACATTTATTGCAATATATTTACCCGTACGTCAAGTAATTACACATGTTGCATATAATTAAATCATTGAATTGACTTCACTGCGCTCATTAAAAAAGTGAGCATTTAAGATTCCCGGTTGTGCGGATATAAAGCAACCCCAATGGTCAACCTCCTGGGTCGTAATTCAGAACTGGCCTCGTTTATCGCATAATTTCACGCTTCTCAGCCAAGGCTATAGATCCGCATCCGTCTCCGGTCTGGTCTGCATTATACGCTTCACTTTTGCACTCTTGCTGCCTTGTTAAATATTAACGCAATTTCACTTTGGCCAATTACACTGCAACCCATCCGCATTCGCGTTCGCATCCGCATCCGCAATGCCGGAGCAATCTCTCTTCGGTTTTATGCAAATGTTAATGGAACTGTAGGACGTCTGGAGCGAAGTTTGGGGGGAGTTGCAAGCACACTTTCCCCTAATTTGAGGGTTTGGGGTTGCGAGTTTTATAGATTTGCTTCAGTTCGGAGTGCAAATTGTAATCGAAATCGATAAGCCAAAGGTCGCTCGTTAAGTTCGACAAAGCATAAAATTTTTATGCGAATTTACATTTTGCTGCTACTAATTTTGGTGGGGCATTTATTTATTTGGCGTACGCCACTCCAAGCACCTGGACAAGTCAATAATACGTACAAACAAACGGACACTAAGACCGCCGCACTTGACCGACCAAAAATAAGCAAAAGCCAACAAACGGTTCACCGCCGTCCATGCAAATGCAAACAAAGCGTTGCCGAAAGGTGAAAGTACGATTTGACAGCTATATATAAAGTGCAAACAACAAATCGACTTTGAATTCTGCTGTTTTCCATTAAATTTAAAATTGAAGCGCGTATTTAAATTCAAATGACACAGGACGCCAGTCTTTTCGATTAATTTGGCGATTTATCAATACAATAATTCATACCTTTGATCAGATAGAAACACCACAACAAAAATACACTTACAGCTGATATGCAGTTTTATGTTGCCTTGGCATATGCAAAAACAAAAGTGCTAAAAACAAAAGCAACAAATCGCTGAAAATAACATATAAAGTATATATATATATAAAATAACATATAAAGTGGAACGCAAATTTAAACAATATGCAATTGCGCGCCAACTGTATCGATTTGCTTGGCGATAATCGATATAAAAATACCCACCCGCCCATCAACTGTGATCAGCCAGAAATACCAAATAAAAGTACCAAGCAGCCAACATGCTGTTTTTTGTTTTCAGTAATTTGTGTTGTTGCTTTTGCAAAAACGTTGCCAAAAAAGTTAAAGCTGCTACATTTGATATACGAGAAACCAACCACCGTAAAATTCCGATGAATTGTATTACAATTGAATTTAAACAATATGCAATTGCGCGCCAACTGTATCGATTTGCGTGGCGATATATCGATATAAAAATACCCACCCCGCCGATCAGCTGTGATCAGCCAGAAATACCAGCTAAAAATACCAAACAGCTGTTGCGTCCAACATTGTTTGTGTTGTTGCTTGTCCTCTTTGTGCTTCAGTTTCTGTTGCTGTCTCCGCTGCTTCTGTTGTTCGCGCTTCGCCACTGTTCTTGCTTTTGTACGTCGACTGTTGGACTTTGCTTGCCGCTGCGCTCTCTCTGCTGTTTGTAGTAAATAATTGTGAATAATGTTTAGATTAAAGGCAAATAAGCGCTGCCTGGGCGCCGCTGTGGCTGCCACACGCAACGCGACAACAACAACAACGCATGGGAATCATTATCAATATCTGCAGACCTCCAAGCTGCCGACACTGTACTTCCAACCCTCCCTGCCCCGCCTGCCCATACCGCTGCTGGAGAAGAGCTGCGAGCGCTTTCTGGCCGCCACACAGCCGCTGTTAAGTGAGGAGCAGCAGCGGCAGACGCAACAGGTGGTGGAGCAGTTCCGCCAGGGGGTGGGCATGGAGCTGCATGCAAGGCTGAAGCAGCACGATGAGGCCAACAGGCAGACCAGCTATATATCGCAGCCGTGGTTCGATATGTATCTGGCGGATCGGGTGCCCCTGCCCCTCAACTACAATCCGCTGGTGGTGCTGAAGAACGAGACGCGTCCGCAGTATCAGCAGCAGCTGGTGCGTGCCACAAACGTGATCATCAGCTCGCTGCGCTTCTGGCGCTCGCTGCTCGAGGGTAAACTAGAGCCGGAGGTGTACCACATGAATCCCAAGAAGTCGGATACGGCCAACTATCGACGCTGGATGGCCGTGGCGCCCAAGAAGTTCGCCACCTACGCCTCCTACGCCTTCAAGGCCTTCCCCCTGGACATGAGCCAGTACAAGCATCTCTTTGGCACCAGTCGCCTGCCCCGAATCGGCAAGGATGAGCTGCAGCATGCGCCGGACGCGAAGCACATTCTGGTCATGCGACGCGGCAACATGTATGCGATGAACGTGCTCGACAGCAGCGGCTACATCGAGAGTCCCAGCGTCATCCTGGGGCGCCTCAAGAGCATCGAGCAATTGGACTCCCAAAAGCAACCCGCCAGCGTGCCCCTGGGTGTGCTCACAGCCTCCCAGCGCGATGTCTGGGCCAGAACCCGCGAGCACTTCATCAGCAATCCCAAGAACGCCGATCTGCTGCAGCGCGAGGTGGATGCGGCCTTGTTCTGCGTGTGCCTCGACACCGAGCACGAGGGCGTGTTTCCGCAGGAGGATCAGATACCGCACCTCAAGCATTTGCTAATCGGCAAGGCCACAAATCGGTGGGTGCAACATTAAAGACAACCTTTCTAAGAACTCTCCATTCTTAAACTCTGTACCCATTTAAAATGGGTAGACACAGGGCTAATAACTTTGGGAGAATATGTGCAACAGGCAGCAGGAGGCGTGCCAGAGCCCACACTGTATATATATTTATGATCAGAGAGACCAGCTGAGTCGATATAGCCTTGTCTGTTTGTCCGTCTGTTTGAACGCTAAAATCTCGGAAACCTTACATACCGTTTCCGGTATGTAGAAAGGTGTATTTCAAATGTTAGATGTCACGCCCCATTACGACTAAATTAAAAAAAAAACCACATAACCAACGGAAGAGATATCGTACAAAGATCGTATCGATCGAGATATAACAATATAAAAGGTTATTATTCAGAATATATCAAGCCCTTCCCGCGAAAATATCTTAAGCGCCATTTTTATACCCTGTGCCCATTTGAATAATGGGAAAAACAGGGTTAATAACTTTGTCAGAATTACATACATTCAGGCAGAAGAAGGTGTGGCAGACCCCACAAACTATATATATTCTTGATCAGGGAGACAAGCTGAGTCGACTTAACCTGTCTGTCTGTCAGTTTGTCTGTATAAAAGCTAGCGGTCTCTTTGAAAGATGTATACCATACGCAGATCAAGTTTATTTCAAAACTTGGATTTCACGCCCCTGCCGCCTACAATGAATGGAATAAATTCATTTGCCAATTTAAGAAACACTGCGCTGTTTACATGAATACTCTCTTTAGTAGTTGGTAGGCCAATGTCATACGCCGATGGGGCTTTTTTCTAATTTTGGATGCCACGCCTCTTTTAAGCCTTAATCGATAAAAACCGAATATCAAGCGTAATATTGAACATGACAGTTGTATATAAATATATTTAAAATTATAGGGTATTCTTCAGTCGGGCCCGTCCGACTGATTTGCCCCATCCAAATATTTTTCGATTTTCGCTTTTTGATGCAGTTATGATCCCCATTTACCCAACTTATCTACACAAACATTTGAAAAAAGTAATTTTACGTATTTACTAAGATTCAGCTGGTCAAATATATCATAAGCGCCACATACACTGCGCCGTAAAAAAAATCCTTCTCATGTTAAATTTGTTTTTGGCGCTTACTACATTTAGGCGGGAATGGTTCGATGTACTCTCGCCCCTTAAAAGCGCATTGAAATCGGTTAATAAACACTGAAGATATTGTCGAAACAATACGCAGGCTTCACCTCGCTTGCCCTTAAAGCATGACACAGACAAGAAAGTATGAAAAAGCATTGCTCCTATGCTTCGTAGGATATTTTTATAAAATGATGTTTTAAATGGAGACTACAAGGGTATTCAATATCTGATCTCCTCCGCCCATTACGTTTGTTTGTACATTCAAATATTTTTTCATTTTATATCTTTTTAGTTGGTTTGACAAGTCGATTTCGCTGTTGCTGAGCACCGACGGAACGACATCCATTAACTTTGAGCACTCCTGGGGCGATGGCGTCGCCGTGCTGCGCTACCTAAACGAGATCTTCAAGGACACCACCACGCAGCCCTTTGTCTCCACGGCCACGCCGCATACACCCGCTGATGGCGACGCGTTCAATGTGCGAGAGCTGAGCTTCGAAATCGATGGAGCGACGCGGGATGCAGTGGAGCAGGCGTATGCACAGAATGCCATCGTTTTGGATAGCCTGAACATGGATCTTCTGCAGTATCCGCATCTCAACAAGGGCACCTGCAAGCGCCATGGCCTGAGTCCCGACTCCATCATACAGCTGTCCTTCCAGCTGGCCTATCGCCAGGCCTTTCAGCGCTACGTCGGCACCTACGAATCCTGCAGCACCTCAGCCTTCCGACACGGCCGCACCGAGACCATGCGGCCCTGCACCATGGCCACCAAAGCCTTCTGCGAGGCTGTGCTCCAGCCGGCACAGAAACAGCCCAGCGCCAATGAGTTGCGTGCTCTGATAGACGAGTGCAGTCGGGTGCATGGCCAGCTGACCAAGGAGGCGGCCATGGGGCAGGGCTTCGACAGGCACTTGTTTGCGCTGAAGCACACGGCGGAGCTACACGGGCTTCCCATGCCGGAGCTGTACAAGACTGAGGCCTACAGACGCATCAACCACAATATCATAAGCACATCGACGCTGGGAGCCGAGACTGTGATAGCGGGCTCCTTTGGTCCGGTGGTCAAGGACGGATTGGGTGTGGGGTGAGTTGGCAGTTTATATACCCTATAATATGTAACTCCTCGAATTATATATATTCCGTCCGTCTGTCCATGTAAACAGTATAAGTCACGAAATTGTTCTTGTAATATGCACTGTTTATGGGAAAGAACACTCATGTACACGAGCTGTTCTCATATGCTAGAGCAGTTACAAAAGCCAAGGAGCCACGAGAGCAACGGCGTAGGCACCCCTGCTTTATAGCAACATATTTGCTATAACTATGCTGAAAAGCGCAATAGAATCTGTTGATAAGCAAAGAACTTATTTAATAAAACATATTGCATTGATCGTATAAATGCGGCTAAAAGTAAAGCAGCTAGATCTGGGATATTCAGAATGTAGATAGATGTAGACCATACGAAGATTAGGGTTTTATCAACTATTGAATGGCACGTATTAAGTCTTTAAAGTCTAACCGATAAAAACTGAATAAAACATATACATACTTTATCATTATAATCGAATTATAAAAGCAGAAATTATGAAGAAAACAACATACAATAGCACTACAAAAAAATATATGGACGGGGCAGATCAGTGGGACGGAGGCTACAGTCGGACGTAACCGACAGTGGGAGACCCTTTACTTTGTCTATATGTACTCACAAACACAATCAGCGGCACACGCACAAAACAACGCGCATATGCATGGCACACCACCCCCCCTCTGCCCAGTGCGGCAAATTGTCCGTTCCATATTTTCGCTGTTTCTTATCCGATCGGAACGAAATTCACAGGGTCAATAGAGAATGTCATAAGCTAGTCACGTACCAAATTACAAGTCAATAACTTTAAAGCTGTGGCTGCAGTAGCTTTTTGCGCTTTGCGGGGAAAGGGGGGGAGGTATCCAAAATCTAAAACAAACTCGTGCTGCTTACTGAATAGGGGAACCTGAATCCCGAATATGGTGTCTCTAGCTCTTATAGTTGCTGAGATCTAGGTGTTCATACAGACGGATAGACAGACGGACAGACGGACATGGCTATATCAACTCGTCTTGTCGTCCTGATCAAGAATATACATACTTTGTGGGGTCTGCCACGCCTCCTTCTGGGTGTTACACACATTTCCTCTTTGCACTAAGTTAATAGACCCTTTTTACTTTTTTAAAGTAAAGGGTCTAAAAAGTGAGATGCTTAAAAGCAGAGTTAAATGAATTCTACTGTCGACTGCGTTCGACTCGTTAACTATCAGATTTGAGTTTTGTGATTGTGATTTCCTACTCTTCCTTGCAGCTATGCCATACAACCAGATTTTGCGGGCGCCATTGTCACCTCCTATAAGAATCAGGCTCGCGGCAGGGAGTTTATTGGCAGTCTGGAAACCGCATTCGATACGATTTGCGCCGTCATAGAGAGGAGCAGCAGCGCTGCCAAAGCTGTGAGCCAATGAATATACAGCGATTGGTGGTCAGGAGGGCAGCAGAAATCTACATTTGGCTCATTTGCTATTGGCGTGAATTAGCATGAAATTATTCCAAGCTGAAAATTGAACAGAATTTGTAAGTAGCTGTAACTAAGCACAAGATTATTTACACACATTTAGAGTTAAAACAGAACTTTGTCGTGCTAAAAATAAAAGTTTTTGTAATGCCAGGTATGCGCTTTAATTGTGACAGTTGTTTGCCGGTTCGTGGAACTTTGTCAACATTAATTTCCTTTGGTTTTTGCTTGTTCTGCCAGATAATTATCTATGCAAAAGCCCGAAAGGGAAGTTGTCACTGATTAGAGAACCCGTTGAAAGCTAAACCCAAAACTTTTCGCTCAATTCTAAAGTTCATTTCAGCGTGTTAAAGGACATTTAGCTGGCATTTAGTGGAGTCTATCAGGCAACCACACAATGACCCCGGCACCCTGACGACCTGACGATTGGTGGTGCGGCGGTGCGGTGGTGCGCTGGTTACAAGGCGGCACCACGTCGCTGTCGTTAAATGTGCTGACATTATCAGTTGATTTATCGCCAATTTTGTTGCCAAGCTGCCAGCCTGCCTTTCGTGCGAACGAGTAGAAATATGCCGCGAAATATGTGCCATAAACAAAATTTCACTGGGCTACGTTTTTTAAGCGGCACGACAGGTGGATGGGGTGGGAGAGGGTGTCGCCTGTTGGCCCAGTTTAGACGGAAGCCGTAGGTAAAATTAATTAACTTGCTTAACTGTTTCACTGCGTTCGCCACTTCTGCATTCTTAATCTCGATGTTAATACAGAGCTGATGCACGGCATGGGTATTTCATTGCGCTTTAACTTTATTTCCACTTTAATGAGCGGCATTAAATATACACGCCGTAATCTTCTCCAAACAAAGGGGAAGTGGCTTTGTTTCCTACTCATTGCCAGTCATTAAAACGACACATCCTGAGGCACAACTGCTGCTGACTCTGTGTTGCCAGTGTGGCAACAATTAAAAACGCATTAAAAAAGCCACAGCAGCATCAGTCGACTGACTCACGCGACGCTTCACTGTGGTTGGGGGCAGCACACAGTGCGTATGATAAATGTACGGTCACACACGGATTTAATAAAAACACACTCTCATTAAATTAATGCAAAACGAGTGCCGGTTGTCCCTGCCTCAGTCGCTGCTCAACTGTGTTGCCAGCCTTGACTTTTTAGATTTACTTTTTAAGTGGCAAACAAGTAAAGGTGCTGCTTAAAAATTCTCTATTTTCCCCATCCAAACATTTGTAGTTACAAGACTTTTGCCTTAAAGTAAGAAATAAGTATGAATCATTAATGAATACATTTGTTAGATATCCAGAATCGATAACTTTTTAAATTTCGCATCAGCAAGAAATCTTAAAAATAACACGATAAGCTCGAAAGAGATTAAATTGTAATGTTCCTACATCAATAAACTCTTTTATAAAATAGTTATTCAATTGTTGTTCAATTGTTGCGATCAGAAATGCATAAAAAAAATCGGCCCTAAGTATAATAATAACAGTTACAAAGTTTTATAAAAAATACAAAATGTTTACCCATTTAATAGCTGAATCAACTAATGTAACAACTGTTTAGTTCTCTCCTTTTTCGGGTTCATCTGTCTTTTTTTGCGGCGATTAGTTGTCAACACTGACGCTCCAGTCAGACGGCGACATAGTTTTACAAGAAACAGAGAGTTCATAACGCATACGACATGTGGCACATACATAATAACAGCCTCTAACGTGCCTGGCCTCACGTATGAGCTGATGAGTTCACGTTGGCTTCGCCTGGGCTCTGGGGTAGTTGCAGCTGACACAAAAATCAATAAAACCGCTTGTAATTGAATATTAATTTTGCAATTTTCTGCCGGCTCATTAGCCCGACTGGCTATTAAAATTTTCTTCGGCCAACCAAAGAACTTTGGCAACTGCTATTATTGAGATTTATGTGCGTATTGCCACAGTTGTTGTGTTTTTGGCAATTTGGTGGGCAATTCAGACACTTGACGCATTCAATCTTCAATTTGCGGCTGTCGAAAGCCGTTGAGATAAAAGCCGAGCAACCGCAATCACCACTGAATGGCAGCATTAGCATTTTGTGCTCTTTGGCTGTCAGCACATGGGACGTATGCGTAATCTGAGTAAAGACATCAGCTCGCAGGCGGGCGGGCACGCAGACAGAAGCCAAGGTTTGCTCTGATGTTTGGGTTGTTTGGCATTAAAGCAAGCAATTGCCAATTAGTATGGAAATCAGTCAGTTCATTTATCTGGCCAAATTTGGTTGTAAGCAGCACATTAATGAAATGCTGGCCCCCAAAAATTAATTGCCTGGACATGTGACACGTGGCAATTGGGAAGTGACACCGCCTGTTGGATGTGGCCTGTGGCAAGTGGCAAGTGGCAAGTGGCAGAGTGCAGTTGCCGCTTCAGTCGGCAAATTATGCTAATTGCAAGCAGCCCAAATTGGCTATTGCCACTGCAAATTAACCAGGCATAAATTTGCAACGAACAGCGCATAATTTAGCTGCTTGGCAACAAGTTGACCACAATTTGCCTGAACTCTGGCCAAGACGTGCCACGTGCCGCGTGTGTGTTGCCTGAGACTTATGGCATAGTTTGTTGCCACTTTAGCCGCGTTTTATGCGCAATTCTATAAACATTTAACGGCCGTCGCTAACTTTAAGTGGCCAATTGACGCGAGGGAAAACAGTTTAAAGCCAGGCCAAGGCACAGACATGTGTGCCTCTTGGCCAGGTGCCGTCGGCCATGTCCTTGTGCAATTAACATAAAATTTATGAGCAATTTGAGCCAAATGTCTGCACAGCTGCTTGATGCCTCCAACACGCTCAGCACTCTTAGTGCTCCACTGTCAACTTAATTTTACGCAGCTCGTTTAGTGAAGCAAAGACAACGATACAAGCATAAATGCGAAGGGGAACGGAAACGGAAACGGAAACGAGTGTGAGTAAGAGCTCAAGTATGAGTCAGTGTAAGTACAGGTAAACGCGGAGTTTCGGAAACATTTTATTTAATTGATATGGCCCCAGGCAGCGGCAGAACAATGGCGAAAACAACACAGCCGCCAAGTATTTATACAATTTATATGCCATTTATGAGCCAAAATAAATGTTATGTTGTTTGCTTTTTGCCATTCTCCGCAACTCTTTGTGCACATTAAATGTCAACAGCAGCAGCCGATAGCAATCAGCCAAAAATTGCATTTGCTCAATATACAAAAGCGTTATAATTACAAGCAAGCGACAAACAATTAGCAAACGCAACGGAAATCAAATACTCATAAAAAGAATACAAATAAACCTCTGTAGACGACAACAAATTGTATTGAAATTCTGCTGAAATATTTGACAATTTAATTATTTATTGCCATGTCTTACAATACATTTACAATTTGGCAGCAGGCCAGTTGAATGTGTTAATGTCACAGAAGTCAATACGAAACGTGATCAAAAAATTAATATAAATTGCTATTTTCAAATTAGCACTGTTTTCGTAGCATTTTAGATTTATAGCTCTTTATTATTTATTTAATAATTTTAGAAAATGTATATTACATTTAATCTTTCAGCAGTTTTTATATTTATTTATATAATTTACTTGCTCGCTTCGCTCTGACGCCAACCATTAATGTGAATCTCTCACTGCCTAACTCTTGCTGAGACAACTCTTGCTGACCCAACCCTCGCTGGCCCAACCCTTGATGGTCAAACTGTCGTTGGCTGAACTCTCACTGGCCCAATTCCCACTGGCCCAACCCTTTTTTGCTAAAAACTATAGCTGGCCTAACTCTCGTTAGTTCAAATCTTTTTAGTCCAACTCTCGTTGGCCAAACACTGGCTGACCTATATCTCTCTGTCTCAACTCTCGTTGATCCAACTCTGGTTGGCTGAGCACTCGCTGGCCAAACTGTAACAGGCCGTACTTTTGGTGGACCAACTCTCTCAAAAATTGTCCACAACATTTAATAACATTGAAAAAATCTACAATTAATAGGACTTAATAATTTTCCAACTTTAAGCAATTTTTACTCAATATGAAACCATTTTTCAATAATTTAAATGCCCCATACTTTCAATTTGACTTAAATATCCCTTATAATTAAAGTCTGCATATATTGCTAAGCAAATGTTGCAATGATGCCCCTCAACAAATGTTGCGCAACATACCAAAGTTGCCTAGTCACAAATGCGTGCCAGCAACAAATGCTGCTCGCCTCACAAATGCTGCCAAGACACTTGTTGAGCGCAACATGTTGCCAAGGCGCTGCGGGACAACTAAAAGGGACAAAAAGTAATCTAAATTTACATGTCAGTCATGTAGGGAGCTGCTAGATAACGGTACTGTTTGATTACGAGATAGGGAGATTGTGGGGCAACTGTGGGCATGACAATGCGCTTTGTGCTTGCCCCCTTGCCCCTTAGGGCTGTGACTTATCTGCAGCCTTGTGGCAGGGGCACAACGGAAGATGCGCTGAATAAAGGAAGCCAAGGAGCGTTTACCGTGCCGACGATTAACTCGATGCAACTCGTAGTCCCAAGGCAATTAATTTGTGCTACACACACACACACATTTGTACTGTCTATTGTGTATGTTTCACATGTGGCAGACGTGTTTAGAGTTGTGCTTTGTGCTTTGTGTTGGCCCAGTTTTATTGCCATTTCGTGGTCACCCTAGCCACCGTAGCCACCCTAGAATTATCATGCAGTACATTTTGGCAGAGGCACGCAAGCGGAAAAGGCATAAAGCAGCAGAGCCAGAGGATGTTGAAGGCATGAAGAATGTGGAGAATGTTACGACTCGACTCCCTCTAATTCACTTAGGCTCCGGCCCACTTGCTGCAAAAGGGCAGAAGTTAATACAATTTGCAGCTGATGTGCCAGTTGGCCGCCAACATACGGATTGCCTTGCCTGAGCACAAATTATTTTATTATATTTATAAGCTGTCAGTGTGCCAGCGAAATTTATGCATTAAATTTGCATATTACAAACAAATTTGCAGCATATGATCCAGCATGACATGCAAAACAACACAAAGCAGAATGCCCAACAACTGCCATCTGTCCCGTGCACAATCATTCCGTATAGCCGGATATTGACAAGGCAAAAGGCAGGAAGAATCGTTCAGAAAAGTTGCAGAATTCCGGACGATTCAAAAGTGTCCGGACAGCAATGAAATCTGAGCCAGGGCGAACGGTGTGAACCAAGAAATGTCAAGTTCCACAAAAATTTCCATATCCATGCTAACGTGTAACTCGATTGTAAATGCATAAAGTTGTATCTGTGGTTCGTTATACCCTGTAAATTAGGATAAAGGTTGTATAGGGCTTAAGGCTAAAGGTAAAATGCAGTTTGGAGATTGCATATAAATCGAAATATCGTCATTACTCATTATTATTGAGAACATATTTATTCACTATTCTTAAACTTTTTTAAGGCTTAAGGCAAATAGCTAAACTGCATTTTGGAGGTAACATTTAAATCTAATTGTCATCATTGCTCAATATTATTATGAACATATTTATACCGTGCACCTATTAATACTAGGGGAAAAACAAGGTAAATAACTTTGTGCGAATGTATGTAATAGGCAGAAGGCGGCGTGGCACACCCCATAAAGTGTATATATTCTTGACCAGGGAGGTTTCTTAAAACAAACGTTAGTATTGAACACAGAACGTTATTATTTGAAATAAATATTCTCTTATATTATATTTAACCATCCTGAAAAGCTCATTGAAATCGGTTAATTTAAAAAGGAGTTATTAATGAAACAATGTTGCATCGCTCGCATTCTACCAGCGCGGCCATTAAAGCTGACACTTATAAAAAAGGAAGAAGAAGAACCATGGCTGCTACGCTTTGTGTGACTGTTTTAAAAAATTTTATTTCAAATATAGGGTACAGGGTACAGTTGGGCCCGTCCGACAAATTAGCAAATTGTTTATTTTTGAGGGGTTACATTTCAATTCAAATATCATCATTGCTCATTATTATAATGAACATATTTATCTGTTATTATAAAACATTTTCATCTTTGACTTTATTAATGAATTTCTTTACAGACGTTAAATTCATTTTATTCAAAATAATAATTATAATGATAGTTTTCTCAAATGTTAATTTAATAAATTTAGATATCAATCAAAAGTATCTGATAGATGCATATTAACTAAAACTATCCGATTGATTTATTCTACCAATAAGTCTTTTACAATCACGTCAGCTTAAGTTTTATAAATATTTTTAAGTCACAAAATAAATAGCAAATTGTTGCAAATGGAAGTCTTGTCTGAAAGCTAACATAGGGTATTTCCAGTGTCATCACTCTAGTTAAAGACAGTGCTATTATTTCCGCATTTTGTGTTCAGTCCGCGGCAACTACCACTTGTTTCCACGTTGTAAGTTGGCTCTTTTTTGCCAGTTTCTACTCAAATATGCATAGTTTCATTTATGCTTCAGCATATCGTGGCAACTCGAAAGCAACATTTGATTTATGGACAATCGCAATGCGAATATCGACTGATTCTGTAGCTGGAATAGAAGTTATGACGCCTTGAGGCGTAAATTTATATTTAGAGCATTGAATGTCTTTAAGGAGCTGAGCGTACTCAAAGGCATCCGGCTCTGCTTAGCACGTAAAATGAGCATTTTACGGTGCAAATAAACAAAAAATACATTGACCTCTGTTGTTGTGTTCTTTATTGTTTCTTATGCCAGACATAAGCACAGGGTGTATATTGCAAGCCTTGCAATAATTTTCATTGGCGTACAGGCGTCTGGATCTCTACACAAAGGCGCAACCTTTTTCTTTTCTTTTCGGAACAGTTGACCGTAGCCTTTGTTGGCCAAACGTGCGCAAGTAATTGCCCCCCTTTGCCTGTTCCCCTCATCACAAATGAATATAAACTTACAAGTATATAGTATGTAGGTCAAGTGTACTGTATTTCATTTCTTGTAATTACATTTCGTGTTTGGCTTTGGGTTTCAGCGCTTGTAACCGCGTCTTGGATTAGATTTCGCGCTGTCAGCTTTACGTCGCTTTGTCATACTTGTACACTCGATATTCAGTAAAATTGCAGCAAGTACTGTGTAATTTAGACATCACTCAATGCATTGCTGCTGCAGCTGTGGGTTGTGGCGTGAGTCGTGGGTATTGTGAAAGTTTTACAACCACAAGTTGCCATTGGTAGCTTTTCACAGCAATCGCCAGAGAACAATGACGGGCAGAAATAGCTGAAGCCATAGCTTACGATGTATACTATATAAAAACTTGACACATAAGGACCTGAGTGCCGACTGCTTCAAGGGCTTGCCACAAGTAGCATGTGTGAAGGGGCCACGTCATCGTTTGGTGACCCAAGAAACTGTGTGGGTAAAAATGTATATGCCAAGGAACACACTTATGTTTAGACTATAACCGGTAAGGACGGAGCAGATTAGTTGCATGGAAGGCCACAGTCGTACGTAACCGACATTAGAAGACCGTGTACTTTGTGTTTCAATATATATCTTCGGTGTTTCTTATTCGAGCGTAAGCATCGATGGAGAACGCAATAAGCTACCTACAATTCTTTTGCTTTACAATTGTTGCTGCTGTGGCTTTTCTAGTTTTCAAGATCTAGGTTGCTGCTGTGGTTGTAAGCTGGAGAAGGGATAAAGGTACCAAAAATCTAAAACAAACTTTATCTGCATATTACAAGGGAGAACCTCACTCCCAAAAATGGTGTATCTAGCTCTGATACTTTATAGTTCATACGGACAACAGACGAACAGACGGATATGGATATATTGACTCAGCTCGTCATCCTGATCCAGAATATATATACACTGTATTAACTAAATAGACCATTTTGAACTTTTTTTTAGGTGCAGGGTCTAAAAACATACACACGCTCGCTTTAAGTTGCCTTAAAAGTCTAGCCATTAAATATTACGCATACGCCCTGTACGACAGCTAGGCACTGCTAGCGTCAACAGCAATCAACAACACACTAAATAACCCTTCAAGACTTAGCAACAGCAACGCTACATTTAAGTTGATTAGGTATTTAATTTTAAGGCAAAGCTAATTAATTTAACCAAATTAAGTTCAAGACGACTAATCAAGCCCCCCTCTCTGCTGGCTACAACACCTCTGTTTCCTGTAACATGCTTATTTTTAGCCCTGAAAAAGGCCTGGCAATTAGCATAAATTTGCGATGAATCAATGTGCCGGCAAAGACTACAGTGGGATGGAATTGGTGGCGCCACATGACCACAGGCAGAGGCACAGAGGCCATAAAAATGGCTTAACAAATGCGTAGGCCAATCATAAAAGCCGCACACAAACCCAGCTTGATAGAGCCGTTGCGCAAACAAAGAAAAAACTTTAATAAATCAACAGAGAAGGCAAAACTGCCGCAGGCAACAAAAATTTGCTTAAATTCAGACAGAAAAGAAGCGAACACTAAAGCGCACAGCAAACATGAAACGTATCAGGTTTCTAAGGCGAAAACTAAAAGCAAACAAGTTGACTTTAGTTGGCTTTAAGTTGTCGCAATTAAAACTCTAGTTGATTGCCATATTATGCAGTGAAAGAAATTCGCATTCAAACGCCTCTAATCTGTTAAGAAACAATTCTTCCGCTCGGCCGCCCGTTGTGCATAATGCCGGCTTTTGTCTTCATGTTTGACATTTATTTGCGCAAGCCAATTGAAAATTTTTATGTCTGCCGTGGCACAACATGACAAGACACAATCACAGAGATAGAGAGAGAGAGAAAGTGAGGGAGGGAGACAGAGAGAAAGAGAATGAGATGCCCTTGCTAGGCACAGTAGGAATTCGACTAGGTAATTAGGGCCGCCAACAGGAACCGACAGACATCGCATAACGGTATACTAGCTACAACCTCGAAATGGCGGTTGTTGTTATGCATATTTAAATTGGTTTTATTTCTGGCGTTTTCTACCCAACTGACCAAGGACGCGGCAAGCAGCTTACCACACGCTGTGTGGTATATGCCACATAATGAAAATGAGAATTAAATATATATTGTAAAACAAAAACCAGCAAAGACTCAACCGACTAGTCGGCTGCGCCCGAATAGGATACCCTGCACCCTACATTTTATATATATGTATATTACAAATATTTATTTAATATTATACGCAGCACAGCAGCAATGCTTTTTCTTAGTTGTCTGTAACAAGGTCTATTAATGTCCGCTATGCCAGAAAGCGAGCAATATTATTTCTTTAATAACTTCTGTGTTTTTATTAATATATTATCATGCGCTTTTTAAAAAAGATAAATAATATAATGGTTACCACTTTCTATGTTCAATAATACATTTGATTTTTTGGGGCCCAATGGGGTGTGACATCCATCATTCTGTATGATCTGCCTACCGTACACATATATCTGTCCACGCTTAAAAAATGACTGCTCTGGCTTCTAAAGTTTCCGAGAACACAGCATTCATATAGACGGACAGACAAACAGGGCTATATCGACTCTATTCGTCGTCCTGATCAAGAATATACACATATACTTTATAGGGTCTGCCGTGCCTCCTTCTGGCTGTTACATCCACACAAAGTTATTAACCCTATTTTTACAGGGAATAAAAAAGGGAACGAAATGTAATATAGCAATGGCGTTTGCGTGGCATATCATGGCCGCGATTAAGTGAAAATGAAGCCTGATTAATTACAAAGCGCTTGTGCGGTTGCCACATGCTTTACGCCGGATTAATGCTAACAAAAGGCTAGTAATGTCATACTTTTACGATTGAGCCCGGTTATTGTTACGCACACGCATAAAAATATGCTCTGCGAGTGTGCCCCGAGTGCCATGAAATATTATTGCAGCCACTTTACAGGCAGCTCCACTGGCGACCACAAAATTTAATTAGCCGCTGGCTCTATGGTTTGTTTTTTCCTCTTTTTCCATTCTGTAGTATTCCCCGCATCGCAATTAGAAGTGGCAATTAGACTGGCTAAGATAAGCGCCGAGAATGCAGACAAGTTGGGCAAAGTACAAAATTATTTTACCTTAATTTATAATGAATATTTTGACGCCGCTTGGAAAAGTTTTTGAACTTAGGTTCTTTAATTCTCAGCCATTTTTATTAACTTTACGCAAAGCAAATGTTTTTGATTAAATATTTAACAGCTTTGAGCTAATTTTCAGGCATTCAGTGACTTAATATGTTCCAATGAATTTATTAAAATTGTAACTAAATTTAATTTGCATTTTTTGTTTTTTCAGATAAATATTTGAAATTAAATGTTTAAAAATAAACTCATTTAAAATAAATACCCTATATTTGCTTAAACAAGTGCAATCAGGTAATTAAGTCAATCATTAAAAGTGATTTAAAAGCATAATTAAATCGATATTAGGTTAGAGCTTAAACGATTAACAGCCACATAATTTGAATACACTTAAATTGAGGGCAATTTAATTAAACTGCTGCTTTTATTTGAACGTCCTAAACATTTATCACACATTTATGTGGTTTATTGAATTACACTTAAAGACTTAAATCGCTTTTTAATAGCCCTAATTAGCTTGTAATCAAATAATCATATTTCCATATCCGCAATATTATGGATATCCATAAAAAACGAGAATTTCATTTGGAGCTTCATCAAAAATGCACACTCGCATATAAATAAATATATAAATAGAACAAATTTAACCATCTTTGCGCTGCTTGGCACAAAAATATTGGCTTAAAAGCTGAGCACAGGTCATAAAACTCTTGATAGCTACAGTCACAGCAAACACAACAATAACAGCAACAACATGGGCATAAACTAGCAACCGTAACTGTATGTCAATAAAACTGTCAATCAAATCAATGGACAGGCAGAGACAGCCATTTTTCATACATGCCAACAACATGTATGCTGTGTGTGTCCGTGTGGGCGACTGAATGTCTGAAATATGCGCCTGCTGTTGCATACTTTTGTCAGCGACTGTTTTCTGCTGTCAACAGCAGGCCGGCAGAAAGGCGCAAGGCGCAAGGCGAATATTAAATATACTGCAGACCGGAACAAAGTAAAATAAAGGAAAGTGGTGAAAGAAAAACTTAAAAGAACAATATAAAATATATAGTAAAATTAAAAATCGTGAACCTATATAAAAATTTTAAAAATATTACATTAAATTTAAACTATGTATTGTAAGCTGTGTAGATGTTGATTCTGCATTTGGCATTCTGCAATACTCTGTTAAAATACTGTCCCGTAATATAAAATACTGTATTGTTAAATTAAAAGATTATAGCAAGGAGAGATATCTGGTCTCTCTCACTCGGACCCTGAGCGCGGCAAGCGACGCGTCGCCATGAAATGGTGAAATAGAGAAAAGAATATATTAGATTGTTTGGTAATGACATACCGGTTTTTACATTCAAATTTCGCGCTTCGCTTCTGAAGTCAAATATAATATAATATCTGGCAATGCTGTATAACGTTTGAAAGGTATTGGCAACACCTTTAAAATGACATATAGTTTGTTTACATGAGCTTCCACGTTAAAAAATTACAATTGATTAAAATGGAGTTCACAAACGCAGAAATTCGGGCAATTTTGAAATTTTATTTCGCACAAGGAAAAACTGCTGCGGAATCTCGCGGACAGATTATTGCTGTCTTAGGAGATAACAAACTTTCGATTCAAACTGCCGAACAGTGGTTTAGGCGATTCCGAAGTGGCAATTTTGATACCGAAACACCCAAGCCTTCCGGACGACCAGTGACCGTTGATACGGATAAATCATGGAAATAGTGGATCGAGATCGTCATGTGACTATTAGAGCCATCGCAGAGGAGCTGCAACTAAAAAAAATAAAAAAAAACTAAAAATCGTCAAAAAACAATAGAGAACCCGGTATGTCATTACCAAACAACCTAATATAAAGAAAAACGCAATATATTTAAACAAAAACTGACACGTTTACACTATAAAATAAAATTTAAATAGTATAAAGTATGTTTTTGAGTGTCCTAATTGTTGGCTTGGCTAATATTTTATTATTTAATGAATAAACTATTAAATATGTAAATTATAAATAAATACTCCAAATACTGAAAATATTAAAATATAATATATACATAAAATAGAATATATAAATAATGAATTAACTTACATAAAATAAATATAAAAGTTCGAAAAATATTACATTAAATTTAAATAGTATAGAGTGTGTTTTAGAGTCTCCTACAACTTGACATGTTGGTTTGGATAATTTTTGGCGTTGGATACTCGCTTAAAGATTTTTATTTGAATGGCTTTCGGTTTGGTTATTTCGGGGTCATCTAGTTGCCTGCCTTTATGTGTATGGTGTTGGTTTGATTTTTATGCTCAATGGACGGCATAAACGAGCATTAAACGTTTGTCAGGGCTGCGCAGCTAAATCGAGCTGAAAAAATGCAACTGATAGCTCGTAACTATAGAATATTTAACATCAAAAAAAGCAAAAGAAATCAGAGGACTGGCACTGGGCTAAATATATGCAAACATGTATATAATATATCAAATTTGACATTGACACAAACAAAGTCAACGGTTGCCAAGGTTATTAATGGTAGCATTTAAGAGAAATGTTCGACAATTTAAATTTGTTATCGGCGCCTTTAATAGCAGCAACAGACTGTGCAAACAGGTGTTAAGCAGACAGATACAATATAAATATATAAATATGTGTATGTGTCGCCCTCTTAACGCATTAAGCAGCAATTTCAATCGAATATCCAATAACAAATGCCCGAAATGCAGAGATATTTATGAAGGCGCGTGCTTCGATTGCCAAGCGTTCATAAAAATCACTCGACTGCGACACACACAAACAGCACATACCTCGTTTAGAAATTGAATTATGCAGTGGCATTTTTTATTAAACTCTGCACAATGTCGCAAGCGCTGTTGCCAAATCCGCTTTTTCCTGCCAAGTCTGGCTGTTTCTAAAAAACATTTGCTAGAAATATTGTGAAACTACGAAAAGTTGCGTACAGCGCAGTTAAATGTGTAGATGCCAACGTTCTTGCTGATAAAGCTAACCAGAGCACGCAAGTAAAAGAGCGCCTAAGATCTTCTTATCTGCGCATGCATGTGCAGGTTTTGCGAAAAGGAGAGCGCCTCAGTCCGCACCGGTCACTCTCCGCATAGTAAAAGCTAATTGGTTCGGACGGGTTTCTTGCTGCCCAAACTCTCGTTAACCGGACTCTCGCTAGCCGAACTCTCTGTGCATAACTCTCGGTAGCCCAACTGTAACTGCCCCAAATCTCGAAGCCCTTACTGTCGTTGACCGAACTCTCGTTAGCCGAACTCTTGCTTACCGAACTCTCGTTAGCGGAACTCTCAAAGAATTAAAAACCAGTAAAAATTGTTTTTTTTTTTAAAGCATGGAAAATATTTAGAAAACCCAGCTATTTTTGGATGGATTTTAAATTTTTTAGCATTAAAATCGCGGTTTATTCTCGAAAAAATGCGTCACATCCTAGTGAGGTACTTAAGTTGCATCTCTAACAGTTGGATTGTAAATGTAGCATCTGCAACTTTTAACACTTGCATAGATTTCCCGCCTGTCTGTCGAACAATTAAGGAAAGAGCAAAAATTTCTTCAACCAAGTCTTGTTCTCAAATGCAAACATGCTCTACGGCTCTGAGAGGCAGACAAGCTTTACTGCAAGCTGTCAACGTGCTTCGGCAATTGTTTTTCCAACAGCTTACCTTGCAGCAAGAGATTTTATCTGTTGGCAGTTAAATATTTGCCAAGCAATCATTTGCAGCATGTGCAAGTTGTGGCAGGTCTTTAAGTTTTGACTAAACTTTAACGGGCCAAACTTCTAATGTTTGCGGCAAGTAAACAGAGCCATGGCGACCCCAAAACTTTGCAACAGTTCGATTAATCACCATTTTCCTTTCGCTTGCCCCAAAAACATCAAAGTTGTTGCCTAAGTATCAAAATCACAAACTTTGCTTATGAGTACGCCATGGTGATTCGCCAGGCTGTGTTCATAAATAACTAAAAGCTAATACAGCGTTAATCACTGCAAGTGCTAAAAATCAAATACAGACACTACACAAACCCACAACACTATGTATTTGGGGTGTTTGCTGTACTTACCATTCGATCGCATCGCCAGACACCAGCTTTAATTGCGCATTAATGTTTATTGCTTAACGGAAGTGACGCCATTTCCCCCTATTTATCTGTCTGTCCCGGCAAATCCGCCATCTGTCTGTCAAGCTTCGCTGAAAATGCCCTTTTTCCAAGGGTGCTTTAACTGCTTCGTCAGCTTTAATAGTGTGCGGCGAATGAACGAGATATGAAAGTAAACAAAAAGTTATAGGTATACCTTAATTGGTGGTTATTTTTTTGCGTAATTGGTAGAGCAGAGGGTTGAACTAAATTATAAAGTTCCTACTTTACTATTAAAAATCATAAAAGTTAAAAATATTAACTAAAGAAAATTATAACTTTTTTTAAGAACGATAAAAGCAAAGCCACAAATTATAAAGCAAATTTTACAATTTGCAGAAGATAAATTAAAGCAGTTCCTAAACGATAGTAACACTATATATACACTCAAAATTAATCCTACTTTTATCCATTTTGGTATAATGGGTACAGGGTATACATATATATTTTTACCCTGTGCCCATTGAAAAATGGTAAAAGAGGGTTGATAACTTGGTCAGAATGTATGTAACAGGCAGAAAAAGGCGTGGCGGACATCACAAAGTATATACTATATTCGTGATCAGGGCGATGAGCTGAGTCGATTTAGCGATTTCCGTCTGTCCGTATGTTTGGATGAACGCGTCGATCTCAGTATTCACAAAAGCTAGAGCTGCCGTTTTGATTGCTATTGGTAGGTAATTATCTTACGCAAAACAAGTTTGTTTCGAAAATTGGATGCCACGCCCCCTTTACGCCCAAAAAGCAATAAAATTCACACAACCTGGTGTTTTTATTCCCTGTGCCCATTTGAAAAATAAGAAAAACAGGGTTAATAACTTTATCAGAATGTATGTAATAGGCAGAAGGAGGCGTGGTAGACCCCACAAACTATATATATTCTTGATCAGGGTGAAGAGCTGAGTCGATATAGCCATGTCTATTTGTCTGTCTGTCTGTCCGTCTGTCTGTTTGTTTGCTTGGATAAACGCTAAGATTTCCTAAACTTTAAATGCTATTGGTAGGTGTATTTAATACACAGATGAAGTTTATTTCAAATCGTTGATGCCACGCCTCCTTCACGCCCAAACATAAATAAAATTCACATAACCTAAATTAATAAACAAAGTAGGTATAAGCTACGCAATTGGCAGCGCAGTGCAGGTGGCGCACCTAAAAAGAGAAGAAGAAGAAGTACTGCTAATACGCTATAAAATGCGTATGCGTAAAATGGCACAGGGCACACGACTGTAGAATAAGTCGGGCCCGTCCGACTGATCTGCCCCGTTCATATATTTTTTTTTTATTTAATTTATCAATCAATGGCTGTTTCATTTAAAATACAAAATTACTTTATAATTGACAATAAAAATATCTTTTAAACTTCTAATATTTAGTATCTTGAAATAGCAGAGTAAATCAATAATTATTACCTGAAAAATATCACTCAAATATCGATATCGAGGGGTCGATCAATTAATGGATGATTGAATGCGCAAATTAAACTTTTGCTATCTACAATAAATAGTTATTTAGTTTTATGATGTTGCCTTAATAGAAAATAAAACGAAACTGCGCAAATTAAACTTTTGCTATCTACAATAAATATATTTTTATATTTTTATGAAGAACAAAACTAAACTATAACTACGATGAAAATGAATATTTTTCTACATTTCTCTGTCTGTGCATTTGCGGTTTGATAAATGATATGTTTTACGAGCTGTGCAGCAGCTGTTGCATACTTTTGTGCGCCTTTGTCGGCAGTTTCTACTGACAACCAAAAGATATATTGTGATATATATTGTGGCTGAGAGATATCAATGCAATCAGAAAATTGTATGGTGGTTTAAACAACTGCAGATTTATTACAAACTGCAGATTTATTACAAAAATATTTGCTTTAATCAATAGAATGCTTGCTTTTGTTTTGTGCTATCAGAATTTGCACAATTTGCTCCTCAAATGCATCTACCACTGCAGACTTATAACAAAAATAAACCATATTTTCAAGTATATATGTATGTAATCAAACAATAGATTGGGTTTTCTTAATAGCAGGGTTGCCACTATTGTTTTGTTTTTCTTAGAATTTTTGTAATATGTATATGCGGTTTAACTGCAATTTATTACTAAAACAAAGAACTTTACAACCATATGTAATTAAACAATGGACTGATTTTGTTCGTTGAGTTGCTTCTTTTGTTTTGCTCTTATCGAAATCTCTGCAAGTTCTGCCGTAAGTGTATTTAAACTGTGGTTAACCGCAATGTTTTAATCTTTAGCTTTTTGCTTTTTTTCTGTTGCTGCTTTGTTTTATTAATTTCTTTTTTATTTTTTGCGCTTTCTTCCTATGCACTGGTATTCGCTGAAATTTGTATTGTATTTCCTGCTGTACTAAGCTCAAATACTTCCGCCTGTTTGCGCGCCATTCTCGCTCGCAATTTATGGCGCTAGTTTGCTGCCTGTTTCCGCCGCATTGGCCACATTTGCCACATGGCTTTAAGTTTAAGGCATTTCCATGGGCGGGATTAATTGGAATCGACTGCGACAGACAACCTTTTGACCTTTCAAAATGCCATAGGCGTGCTCATCTATCGATAAACTGTCATGAGCTGATAAGCAGCTTGATTTGTTTGTTCAAACTGTCAACTGTAAAATTGCGTGCCCGATAGCAGGCTCTGGCTTTGGTTGTCATTACATTCAACATTCAAACATTCCGGTAGGCATCATCAGCTAATTCGATATTTGGCAAGAATGGCAGAACCTGAGGTTTGTGAGGTCAGTTGGATTATTATTACACTAGTCTCTATAAGTCTCTATATTAAGTAAGTCTCCATAGCCCAGCTTCGTTTTAGCACGCATCGCGCACTTCAACCAACAAGTGCAGCTGCATCAACAGTGGCAACGGGCCAATCCCTTCTCCCACCACAACGTGCGGGAAATACCCAAGCCTCGGTTCCTCAAGGAGCAGTACGGAACCCCGCCCGAGGGCAGCCCCTCCGAACAGCGGGCGCTGCAGGCACAGGTGCTCTCGATGCAGGATATGCTGCAATTGTGCCAGCTGATTAACGAGCACGGCGTAAGACGTGAGCTGGATGACTCCGACGTGATTGGCATGAAGTTCGGCGAGCTCTTTGAGGTGTGCACTGACATTTGCTAGCCAATTTTATACCAATCTTGGGCTAATTCGTTTTCGTTTCTTGCCGACTTGCAGTTGTATAAGGATATTTCGGACAAGCTGCTGGGCACGTTGCTCTGCGCCCGCAAGCATCGGTACGTCGACTTTGCCGGAGAGCTTCTCTTCCAAGGTCGCGATGATGCCCAAGACGTGCGGCTGCTGCGACCCTACGATGTGCTGCGACAGGAGATTACGTGCAAGATAGAGCAGCTAGCTTGTATCGCTGTGGAGAGACCTGTGGAGCATTCGGAAGCACTCGATTTGCAGTCTTAGGTCGCTGTTGGTGTCGCTGTCACTTGGATTCATGCCCCAGGTCGGGGTTCGCTGACCCACATCACGGCACGTGCGCCTTTCTAAGCCTTTTACAGCTAATTCAATTAGCAATTTGGTTTGCCTGAGGCGCACTCAGCTGAAAAACTGTAAGGCAAGAGGCTTTGCCCTGACAACACGCATACGCCCTGGTGTACGTCATGTGGTGTGCTCCTTGAAAAAATAAATAAAACACCTGCCTGTCACATTGCCAGCCAGAATATCGCGTTTCAGGCAATATATATTTCTCAAATAAATAACTTTCAACTGTCTTAGCTAAATGTATGTGCCAGGAAGATAGATGCAGAGCTACAGACACGTGACTGGCTTCAAAGTAACACCAGGTTTTTCGCCTACAGTTGCTAAATTATTTTTCATACACACCTACATCATATTTACATGCACTTATATATACATTTGCCTGGTGCGTAGTTGTATTGTGTAGGCTCGTAAGTCATTAGGTCTCTTATGTTGAAGCACAATGGGCAAGGGAGCCGTTGCCGACTCGAAGGAAGACAAATTACCCAAACAGGCAAACATGCAAATTAACTCACTGTGGAGTATCGATAGCAAATTGCAATTATTGTAACAGACGATAATATCAACGGAATTTTGTTTATACAAAATGATAAACAAATTGGAGAAATTTGACTATTCTGTTTAATCGAAAAGCTGGTATTACTGGGAATTATTTAAATGAAATCGAATCCTTTCTGCCTTCTGATATCCACAGTTTCAACATAAGGTTGTAGCTATAATTTACGAGCAATATTCGATGGACGCTTTATCGATATATATGTAGCTGACATTTGTTCTTTTCTAATCTAAGCAAAATAAATAAAAAATAATTTCCTCATCAAACTAAGGATTAATACAAAATATGTTAATATTATATTGAATTTGCTTATCTTGTTTCGTTTATTAACCTATTGAAATATTAATAAAAATAAAATATAAAAGTGTAAAAAAAGTTTTTTTTTTAGTTTATAAATAATGATTGTTTATAAATAATGTTATCTAGGAAAACTCACTTCAAAAATGTTTATAACATAACCTGTTTTTAACCATTTTCAATAGGTAAGTGTATACAAATCGCTTCGCTCCTTCAATATACTTGTATTTACTTAGTTCTAAGCCCTCGTCATTTTTCAGCTGTAGCTGTTTGGATTGGGCGTTGATAGTCAATCAGTCAGGACAAGCAGTTTTATACAAAAGTTTTTGTAGAATTTAGTTTAGGTTTTTTATATATTTATATATTTCACTTAGTATTTGGTCGATTTACTCCACAGTTAACGCCTTCGCGGAAGTTGGGCGTGCGTGCGCGACTAATGTACCGTTGATTTGATTTTACGAGGAACTGCTTGGAGGTCTCCTACCCACTCATCAGTACGTGAAGGCTGAAGCCAATGATGGTGGCGGCATATTGTCCCGTAATTCCGTAATTCTTGTGGGTGGCAGAGAATTGAAGTTGGTGGGCTGCCACGCCTCCGCAGACATTGACATTATGTACGCCCAATTCAACATGTAACATGCGTAATTTATGCATATGGTATAGGGCGTATTGGGTAACCCGCATGGGTTACAAGGTTTTAAAAAATGCGAACGTCAAATTGTCTGTAAGACAGGCAGACAGACGGGCAGACAGTTAGACAGGCCGCGATGCCTCACGGTACAAAATAATTGCATAAGGGAGGTAACTGTTCGATTTCAGTGGTATAATTATGATGGAAATGCCAGTACATCGAGTATAAACATGTTTCCGTTGTGCCAATGGAATTTTTTATGCAAATTTCAGGACACGGATCGTTGCGCACAACTTCCGTTTACCATTTTTCGCAGTCAACTTCAGCGGAAGGCCAGAGCCAAAAGCCACAATGCAAAAATTTATACCATATACACTGAGAGAATAGTCAAGAGTTATTGTACTTCAATTAAGAATTGGAGGTGTCAAAAGCTCAATAAGCCAAAAAGGCTTGATCTGAAAGCAAAATTCTTCAATTAAGCATGTTTTAAATATGTTTATCTTATTATTTTTAGTTTTTTCAGATTAAATACGATTCCTACTTATCTTTCCGGATTTAAACAAGATACGATTGCTGTTTTCTTTTTCAGATTAAAGTAAGATACGATTTCAATTTATTTTCATTTCTTTGTAATTAATTATAACTCAATCTCATATTTTTCCTTAAGCATTTGTATTTGATTTCTAAAACAAGAAAAGATTAATTTAACAACCTCAATTTATAGAACAAATCATATATTATTTTTATAAGTGTAGACGTGTGTGTGTGTGTGTGTGTATGTGTAAGTGTAACAGTGTGTGTAGGTGCTGATTGCTTAGCTCGAAAATTGCCGCCCGCTTTTTGTGGTAGGTTTGTGTGGGAGGATTTCCCATGGCCATTTCCGTTGATCCCTGGACGCAGAGGCCAAATCACAGTGCCTCAATTGTCCAGACAGAGGTAAACAACACACAATTGAACAACAAACATATGCCATGTAACGGTGTTTGTGTGTGTTTTACTTTTGACTTGTGACCATGTCAGATTCGCAGGCAACTTTATTTATTTTTTGTGCATATTTCAGTTTATGAATTCTGTGCCGGAACATGCATATAAATTATTGATTCCTCCCACATGGCATTACTAAAACATGAGCTTAGTTAACTCAATCTAATAACTGCAAAGGCAAAGGTAAAGGCAAAGGTATAGTATTGATGTACCCTTTAAGAACCATAAATAATGCTAACAATATCCAACAATCTTTTTCAGCCCGAGTAAAGGCAAAACAATTTAGCTATAAAATGAATTGTGCTCGTATATTTGCTACGATAATATCGCTTTCATAATTCTTAACTTTGTTTTGCTGTTTCCCATTTGCATTATTTTCCGTTGGACTGAGCTGCTCGCAATGCTTCCTTCTTAGCAGCAGCTTTTGGCTTAAATTTCCGTCAAAACTCGTGGCTGATTTATGGCCACTTTGCGGTGTCTTGTCGTCAAAGTAAGTAAACTGAGCACACAGTGCACAGTGCTCGCTTCCGTTTCCGGTGCTGTTTTTCGAGCTGTTGCTGTCAACATGTTGGAGAGAGCTGAGTGTTCGCTTTGCTCTGGTTGTTGTCTCAAAGGATTTGGCAAGCGCAAGGCGATAAGCTGTTTCTGATTAGTCCTCAAAAGGTCGCAGCCCAAACCAAAAAAAACCTCAGCCCTCAGATACCAACAATAATGCAAGAGTAAAACAAAAGCCAGCGCTCCAACTCTTGCCAGGCTGATTAAAGCCGGGCTAGGTAGCCGACATCATAAAACAGTTGATAAGACGGGCCACATGATGGTGACAGACAATAGATGTCATTCTGGGGATCACGATAACAGATTATGCCAGGTCAGAGAAAGTCCCGTTACGATTTCCAGCACGCAATAAACATAAAAATTATGATTATTATATTTATATTTGTATTTATGCTTATGCATATCTGTGCAAATGGCTGGAATTTAATGCAGACGGACAAAATGATAAAACTATATATAAACAGAAGAATATCTAGCATATTATAGTCAGAGCAAAAAGTTTACAGACGCCGCGAATGACGTAGATGGGATGGAAGTTATGGATAACTGCCGTTATTTGCAGACATACTCGTATATATAATAACAATTTATGGCTATAAATATGTTATTTATACCAATTCGTGGTGTGTTTTCGATTGTCCATTGCCTCTAGGGGCCGTGTTGACTTTCGCTTGTTGTCTTTTATACAGTTTTCCAGCTAAAAGTTTTCCTGACAAGCCAACTTTTTATAATACCACTTTCCATCTCTAAAATACCATCCATAACAACAACAGACTCCAACATCCGGCCATGTGGAAAGGTCACTGCGGCTAACCCAGCGCCCATGATGGAGCACTTCGCAATGGATAAACAATAGAATAAACTGTTGCAAGAGCCACAGAACCACAACAAGATTATTCTGCAATTTAAGAGGGTCTCTACATTGTACCTGAGTGCCTAACACCGAATTAAATAATAAATAATGCTTATTATCTAATAAAGTATCAGCCCTCGTTACATTTCACTGTCTGGTCGCTATTGTCTTTGCATCTATATAAATTGAGTTCTTCCAGGTATAGAAACTGCATCGATTAATCAATTTTGAATTATGACCACGCATCATATAAATGAAAAGGTATCGCTGCGAAACGAACAAGCACTGTGAAAAAATTATATGTATTAAATAAATATTGAAATTTTTTTATTCATATGCCTTCATAATGCCTTCAAAACAGCACAGATTTCAATTACAATATATCTAAAAACAAATGTAAAAATACATTATAAAATACATATATTAAAGCAAAACAAATATGAATCAATAATTAAAATTAAATCAACATAGATTATCAAAAACAAATAGAATTAGCTTCAGTAGAAAACTAAAACTAATACTGTAGCCAAAATGAGCATTATTGGGGTAAAGATTGTGTTTTTGTTTTTTATTTCGCACCAATTTGGTTATTTTTGATTTTTGGGCGTAAAGGGGGCATGGCATCCCATTAATTTCCCCACCATAATAAATAATACATTTAATTGCAGCTCTTTTTTTCAGTGCACTAACTTTCTGTTCATCCATCTTGCTACACATATTGTTATGACACTTGTCAGGGACACGGTTCACATTGTCATTGCAATGTAATTTCTGCTGGTATTGCAGCTCCCTACGAAAACGAATTTGACAGAGGCACGCGCATAAGAAAGAAAATCTTTTGACCCACGCAAAAGAAAACAATTTAAGCAGGATTTTGTGCTGTTGCTTGCATTTGAAGTAGGGTGAAAAAAATATAAATAATAGATATGGTAAACTGCCTGAATGCCATCAGCAGTATCCTGCAGCTAAGCTGGTTGCCAGTGTGCAATCCTCGGCGTCTGCATTTGGGTAGGAGTCAATTTTCTGGTTCGTTATAAGTCAAGGACAGGCGACTGTCAGCTGGCAGCTGGCAGCAGGCAGCCGTCAACAGCAGCAGCAGCAGCAGCAGCAAAAGGAGTGGTGAGAAGGGGAAGCAGAAGGAAGCGACAGTCGTCTTGACACCTTGGTGTCCGGACGTGGGCCCGGGGGACAGATATTTTAGTTTATCACGCCTCACTCGAGCTCAAGTTACGAGTCCCGGCCTGACCAGGAACAGCCGCCCGTAAATCTCACCCAAAGCCACAGAATGTGTATTAAGTTTTTTTTGGTTTTTTTTATTTTGTTCAGCGGTCACTTGCCAATAAATTTGATGCCAGTGGGAGGTCAGTGCGTATCCTGTTTGCTCAACGTCTCCACAATGTTGTGTAATTGTGTGAAACGACAATGTCTATGGCTGCTAGCAATGCGTTAACCGTTAGCCATTACCAATTACCCGTTACCCGTTACCCACTACCCATTTCTTCTTAGCAGCTCTGTTAAATCAAGTGAAAATGTCAAGGTGCTTACAGCTAAATTCCGTCGACTCATTGGGATTGCTGAGTTTCATTTTAATTGAATGAAGCAAGCGTAGAGATCTCTTGCGCTATTAAAACTTTAATGGAACTACCGAGCAGCAGCTGGCAATGACTCTGCGACTAAAAATAGCAACTATGCCAAAATACAAACACGATTCGCACATCATGCCAGCGTTGTTGCCTCTTCTCTCGCTCTCCCAACTCTCCGACTTGCCACACATGCTCGTAAATCCCCAACAAAGAGCTAAGCTACGCGTATAAGCACTTCAGAGGTTTGTTGTTGTTGCCTCAGCTGAACATAAAAAGCATTGAGCAAAGATGCCTGACAAGCAGCCAAGCAGGCGCCACTTGTGCCAAGAAATAATAGAAATATACTTAAAAAATTTAGTTGGTTTTTTTGTGTATTTGGCAAACGCAAGTTAAAACGGAAATACCGCATAGTGGCAGCTACGAATAACAATTGGGCATAGTCGACTAGAACTTATGCTTTATTTAGAAACTATTTGGAAAAGCCAAAAGAAATGGGCCAGCGAGAGTTCCTCCAGAGAGAGTTGGGCCAGTGAAAGTTCCGCCAGCGAGAGTTGGACTTGTGAGAGTCCGGCCTACGAGAGCTGCGAGAGTTGGACCAGCGAAATTTGGGCCACCGAGGGCTCGGACAGCGAGAGTTCGTCCAACGGGAGTTGGGCCTCCAAAAGTTCGGCCAGCGGGTGTTCCGCCCGTGAGTATTTAGCCAATATTAAAAGTATCATATAGTTATTAAATGACAAATATTAATATTTTGCGTATTTGATTTTTGAAACAAATTGAGAAATGCGCATTTCTTCATATACCCAAATAATGTAAAAAAAAAAAAATACAGGGTGTTGTATAAAAAGATTATGCTGCAGCCAACTCGATTCCGCCTTAGCCTTTTCCTGCGTTGCTTTCATATTGTCGTCTTGCCGTCAGCTGGGAGCCGGCAACTTGAACTTTTAGTATTTAGGCTCTTTTGCCTGCTTATATTTTTATTTTCGCAGCTTTAGCGTTTCTGGGGGTTTTGGTGTAACCCCTCTGCAAAATCAAAGGGAAACGACAGCGAGTGTTGAAAAAACGAAGCACAATTTATAATAAAATGCTTCAAAAGCAGCTTCAATTTTGATTTGTATAGGAGCTTGTGTTGGGCTGAGTTTTGCTGATGCTAGCTGAGGATTTTGCAGACTGAATTGAATGAATTTCGGATTTAGAAAGTTTAGTTGGAGATAAGCAAATGTGTGAAAAGTGAAAATATTATTATTATACAAATGAAAAATTATGAAAAAAGTTGCGAAAAATGATAACTTTTGCTTGGCATTCCCCAGACGAGCCATCAATATACCAATAAGTTTGTATCAGAACTTTAACAAAAACTCAGCACAGACAACCGCAGAAAGAGCATTTTGTGTCAGCTACTAGCAGGGGAGAATGCGCACAAATAAACATTAAATTAATTTCCGAGTCAATTCTGCTTTTGTCTGGCTGTTGTAGACATTGCACTTCCGACAGAGTCTTTGTAGACAGAGGAGGGAGCGAGGAGCTGCAATTGCAACCACAGACATTTATTGTATGGGGGTCTGCACTCAAAGTGGGTCGTTCGCTTGTTACAATATTCATTTGAAACGTAAAAGTTGATTGCCTGCTGCATTTACTTATAAAAATAGTCAAAGACGCACACACAATGTGCCACTTGGCACTTTCACTGGCCGCGCAACAATGTTGCAAGCACACAAAACACAAGCACAAAACACAAACACAAATACAGATGAGGCGCCAATGATTTTTATGAATGAAATTGCAAACAGCTGGCCTTAACGTGGCGCGAGCCTGGCAACATGGCGCATGCGCAATGCGGAATTCATTTTGATTTGGCGGCAGGCACTCTGAAGATTTCGGATGGCGGCGCAGTTGGCTGTCAGCATTCAAAGTGTTCGCGTTCGTGCGCAACGTGGATCTGCCAATCTGACATACAGCACTCCCATATAAATAGGTACACTTGCCACGGTGACGCGTCGAGTTAAAAATATCGCATCGCTCTCAGCACAAAAATGTAAGAGCAGCGCGCCAGCATTAGTGAAGATAGTTTTGTTTATGTATATGTCTGGCAGTCATTAGCCAACATAATTAAGGCAAAATACTCAATATATAGTCAAGCAAAAATTGTTTACAAACCTGCCATGGAGAAAAGTGAAAATTGTGCGAGTGAAAACTGGAAATCAAAATAAAACCAACAACAGCTGGCCCATGCAATAATAAATAAATTCAAGCTAAAGCAAATACTTGAGCGAAACAAAAGCACGACACGAGCGCATTTATTTATAAATAAATTAAATAAATATACATTTATTGCTATTCAGCATAGTATATCTATCCGTGTGTGTGTGTGTGAATTATTAGCAGAGCAAAATAAGCGAAGCAGCAAATATTCGAAACGTGAAAACAAATCAACAAATTAGCCCTGTCAACCCGAAAACCGTATCCAACTCAAAAAGCGTGTGAAAAGTGGAAAGTGAAAAGTGAAAAGTGAGTGTGCGTGCCTGAATGTTGAATGTGGAATAAGAATCCTGCTGGAAATTACCTCTAAGTGATGGCTTCCCTTGGCATTGATGGCTGACATTTTTTATGTGAATTATGACTCGGCCTGGGAATACGCAAATGTTCAGCAAAATGAGTTGCAGCCAGTGGAAATGCAGCCACCATATGGATTTACAGCACGGATACAGACAGCTAAAGTTCGAGATCCAGATCCAGCTAAGGCGACAGTCAGACGAGCTGTAAATTAAATTCCCAAGGTAACTGCATAAATCTGAATAAGCCTATTAAAACCGCGCACATGTGTATTCTTTATGAATTACCGGATACCCTGTAATTCCCTGTCAAGCAAAAAGGGGGTATCCCAGCAGTTTTGTAAGCTTTAAACCCAACAAGTGTGTTCAGACACTGCTAGATTTCACTTACAAAAGATCTGAAGAAATATATAAAGAATAAAACAATCATGCAAAAAAATAAACATCAAATATCTGTCAATACAAAATTTAAAAAAATGAATATATTCAACAAACTACAGCGTAGCTCTGCGCTTTGTTTGCGTTCGCTTTTCGTGGAAATGATATAAAAAAAATGTTTTATTAGTTGCAAAAATGTCAAGTGCGTTTTGATGGTGTTTCTCTTGAAGCGCAGACAAATGAAAGTTCATAAGATGATCATTGCCGATAAGCATTTGGATATTAAAACGAATTGTGTTCCGCTCAAATCAATTTTGTTGTACAACCAAAATGTAATAAAGTTGCGAAAATCCAGCAGCCGCATAATTAAGTATATTAAATTCATTTCGAGGGCCTCTTCTTTTATAATATATATTTTTTTAATATATACAGAATGACAAACAACAGACAGCTTGTTATTTTAAATAAGTAAGCAAAGGTAAACAGCCGCCAGGCACATTGACTAAGCCTGTATGAAAGTTAAAGCAACTAGAGGAGAGCTTGTATATGCTGACTGTTATTTAATACGTGAAACATTAATAATTTATGACGCTTGGTAATCGACAATGCTTGAATTTTCGAGCTTAAATATGTATTATGAATTCAAGTGCTGACAGCTGCAAACCTTGTCATACGCACAAATATTTATGACTCTGCGTTGAGTGCTTCGGAACCACATCTAAAGTCAATGGCAGAAATTAGCACAACTGAGTTAATCCACAGACAAATTTATTAGCGCTGAGTGAATAAATCTGTGGTCTAGTTTAGTGTATTTAGTTAAGGAAAATTCCAAATAAAGTGCTTAAATTAGATGCCAGACAAATAGTTACAAATGTGGTCTTTTGGCGTCTGATCTATAGAATTATAATGCAGCTTAGATAGAGAGCAGAGAGCTGCTTAGCAGGCCTTGGCTCTTCTAAGTGCTGCATTTCAAAATTGTGGCTAGGCTTGTGCTGACACTTAATGTAGAGATGATTAAATATACGTTGCGTGGTACGTCCCATATTAAGCTGCAGCCAGATGTAATTTACATAAACAAAAACAACAACAAACTAGAAAGGACGGAGCAGATCATTCGAACGGAAGGCTACAGTCGAACAGAACGTACAATAGAAGACCCAGCAAAAATATTATACGCTAGAAATATTGGACTATCAGGAAACAGAAGGACAGACCGATGGACAGGGATATATCGACTTAGTTCGTCACTCTGATCAAAAATAAAATATATGTGGGTTTTACCAAGCCTTCTTTTATTTTTTACGCACATTTCACATTTGCACTAACTTAAACGACCCTTTTGTACTATTTCAAAGTACCGGGTCTACAAAATATATACAACTGTGTTGGCTATAATGATGCACATTAACAGAGCTTTCGCAGACATGTGTAGACAGTATAGAGTGGCCAGGCCAGAACACGATGGGAGTACACATAATAGGATAATAGACGCACTCAGGCATAAATCAGGCAGTTTATGTGTTCTTGGAGTACATGGGACAGCCAGCCACCTGCTCATTGAACAAGCAAATTGCGCGAATTTGTGCAATTATCCTCTTACAGTGAATATCCATTCAGCATTCCAGACATTGTAGTACAAGCAAAAATATATATGCTATGCAAATAAGTGTATAACTCAGAGGCCTATGTCGTGCTCATACTCATGCTCATGCTCTTGCTCTAGCGAATTTGTATTTTTCAACGCATTTCTTTCAAATTATATTTCTTTGCTCGTTTGGCTTTGCTTTCTTTCACTGAGAATCCACACAAGCAAAAGCAAAAGCAAAAGCCTTGAATCTGTCAACTAAAAATAAATTGCCAGAGCTCTCCGCTCACGAAATATACTTAATAATTATAATATTTGCTGTTATTGTGGCTAAAACATGCTCATATCTATACAGATGAGCATGCCTCAACGTAGTGTGTATATTCTTTCAATTTTATATGTCGCATGCTATAAATTCTATTGCTGCCCATATATACCGTATACCCGTGCATTCATAAATTTAACAACTTGACTACATTATATACTAAAGAAACACAAAAATTAGCAGGCATGCTACATACAACAATGCCTCCAAAATCTATGATTAGTTACGCTAGTCTCAGCACAATAGAATTTAGTAGACATCGCGAGTGTTGTCTAGTTGGAGGCCCATTATTTACAGCTGGCCATCGAGAGTCGCATAAATTAGTATACTTAAGCTTTTAATTAAAATAAATTTCGGAAAAGCATGCCGGGGAAAATTTAGACAGAATTCCTTATGCGAAAAAATCAATTGGCATTCTTTTCTAAATAAAAGTTGACTGAAAACGAAATGCATATTTTAAATACACCCAGTTGTTAAATTAATAAAAATATCATTAGTTCAACAAACCAATTAACAATTATAAATATAAATTTAATACAAGAGATAGCTTAGAATATAAGGGGATTCTTCATAGAATGCCATCATTTATAAAACATGTGTTTTTTTTTTCAAATTCAGAGAAAAAGAGTTTTGCATTTGAAAGAGATTTGTTTCTAATGTATAAATAAATATATACCCGTATATAAATATTTCTATACATGTGTGTGTTAACCACACATGCTAGCATACTTGAAAGAGACAAGTGTTTCAAAGTTTTTTTTAATGTTTATCCCGCTTTTCATTTTAATGGGTAGTTTCAATGCAAGCTTTATTAAATCTAGCAGCATTCAATTTTCCTATGAAAAATATGCTATTGAATGTACAAGAGATTACAATCTAAAAACATACAAGCACATTATTGCTTTTTATACCCTTTGCCCATTTGAAAAATGGGAAAAACAGGGTTAATAACTTTGTCAGAATGTATGTAACAGGCAGAAGGAAGCATGGCAGACCCCACAAACCATATATATTCTTGATCAGGGTGAAGAGCCGAGTCGATAAAGCCATGTCTGTCTGTCTGTCTGTCTGTCTTTCCGTCTGTATGAACGCGTCGATTTCGGAAACTACAAAAGCACGAGCTGCCAATTTTGACATGTAGGTAGATAAATAACGTACGCAGATCAAGTTTATTTCAAATCTTGGATGCCACGCCCTTGCCGCCTACAATGAATGAAATAAAATACATTCGCCTATTTAAGAGACACTAAGCTATTTACATAAATTCTGTTTTCAGTAGTTGGTAGGTCTATATCAAATGCAGATAAGGCATTTTTAAAATTTTGGATGCCACGCCTCATTTACGCCCTAATCGAAAAAAACCGAATAGCATGCTTAATTTTAAACATAGAAGGTTGTTATTCAGAATATACACTTTTTTGTGTTATATTTAACTATCCTGAAAAGCTCATTGAAATCGGTTAATAAACACAGAAAATATAAACGAAACAATAGTGCAGGCGTTGCCTCGCTCGCATTCTTGCAGCGTGGCCATTAAAGCTGGCACTCATAAAATAGGAAGAAGAAGAACCATAGCTGCTACGCTTAGTGTTAAAGTTTCATAGAAATATATTTTAAATATAGGGTACAGGGTATACCACAGTCGGGCCCGTCCGACTGATCTGCCCCGTCCAAATTTTTTAATATTATTAAATTCCTTGATATATTAATATATCGCACCTAGCTGGAACACAAAACGTAACTTTTAGTTATTTGTTTAAGTACGCTCATAACTTATGCAATAAATGTTATGTTCGCAGTTTATTTACACTGTTTGCTAATTTTAATAAATGATGACCAACATTCCGGTTCACAAAGTTCAATATTAAGCATACGCCCAGTGGAGCGTATAGACGATTGCATATGTACATATATTTAGTTTGTATGTATGAATATGGTTATATGTATATCTAACTTATAGCACATGGCAAAAGTGCCACACAACAATAAAATACTAGTCGCCAATGGGGGGAGTGAATGAAATGAAATATAGACTGTCAGACGCCTCGTTATCCGGGGGTAGAAAGAATTGTGAAATGTCGTAGTTTTTAGTTCGAAGCCGAAATGAAAATCCTTGCTGCAATTGGACATGCAAATTGCTTTCAAAACGATTAAGTTCAATGTCATTTGCAGTGTAAAACATTAATTGGAACTTTTGTCACCGCATACTGTTAGCAAGACACGATTTTAATCACTTCGCCAAAGTTCAGTTACTCTGAAAACAGTTGCGTGTGCAATGCCGTTATATTTGCCATTGCACTGGATTTCAACATACATTTGATAGCGTACATCGCTTTTAATTGTTCTGACATTTGCAAGTAATTATAGGTTGTCAGAGAATTACACGCATAACCATTTAATTGCAATTTATTATTTGAATAACACTCGGCTGGCTTTTGAATAATTAAAGAGAAATTTGCGTTTATGACAGTTGATATACTTGCTTATTAAAATTTAACTCAACTGTATTTGTTTTAATTAAACTGTAATTGGTAATTATATATTTGGATACTAAATAAATAGTAAGAAATTTCAAGATAATAAATTATTATATAAAATTGTTTTTATTGAAGCGCCTTAAAACAATGATACACAAATAATTGCAATAAATTATATTTTATTGTTTGCCAAATAAAATGGAATTTTTTTAGAATTACTTGAAATTTAATCCAATTTAATTGCTTTCATCGTTTAATAAAAACAAACGTTTATTCAATTAGTTTTACATATGAAAAATTACATATATTTAATATGCAATTATTATTAAGGAGAAAAACTAAAAGAGAATTAATAATAAATAATATTTTGTTTCAGCATTGTTGAACAAAAATACATAAGATTTAATTAATGGTGTGTTGAAATTTATACGGTTATTTTCATAGAGTTTAATTCGTTAAATGTTCAAATTTGCGATAAATGTTCATAATTGCGTTATATGCGAATACAACATTATTGAAAGTTTTTTTTTAATAATTAATATATTTTTCATCAATAAATGAACAATATTGCGTCTGATTTTATTACACTTTTCTTCTTTCACTTTTCTGTATATATAACATATTTTTTATCGTTATATGCGAATACTACATTATTGAAAGTTTTTTTTTAATAATTAATATATTTTTCATCAATAAATGAACAATAATGCGTCTGATTTTATTACACTTTTCTTCTTTCACTTTTCTGTATATATAACATATTTTTTATCAATAAATGCAGCAGTCAACTATAGAATGTTTACATAAAATGTTTAGATTAATTAAAACATTTCAATTGGTTTGCAGAGCTGAGTAAATAAAATAAAAATATTGTCAAAACAAAAATACAACTTTGTTATATTTTATTGACTTTCTTTTTTGAATGATTAAAAAATCTCGAATTACGAGTATATTAGCACTGCTGGAAGCTTTAGTCAAAGGCAATGTGGCAATGGGGCGAAGTAAATACACAGCCACAGAGAGACAATGAAAACAAATTGAAAAACTGTCGCCATAATATCACAGCAAAATTAAAATAAAAGTCATGTAAAGAAAGCAAAAAATGGCGGTTTGGCTAGCTCGCTATGTGGGGGCTGTGGTCGCTTTTAAATGCCATGAACATAAAGGAAATATAATCAGAATGGGCGGAGCAGATCAGTCGAATGGGCCTGACTGTAGAATACCCTGGGCCCTTTATTTTATAACACTATCACACGAAGCGTAGCAACAGTACTTCTTCTTCTTCCCTTTTTATGTGCGCTGCGCTGCGCTGCGGAGCTGTGCTGCTAATTGCGTAGCTTTTTAATCGAATTCAATGCGCTTTTAGGCATAGTTAAATTTAGTGTAATAGAGTATATATTCCGAAAAATAACATTTTATGTTCAATATTACGCTTGTTATTCGGTTTTTATTGATTGGGGCGTAAAAGGGGCGTGGCATCAAAAATTTGATGCAAGCTTTATCTGCGCATTGTTCAGACCAACCAACCACTGAAAACAAAATTTAAGTAAATAGATTTGTATGGCTTTAATTGGTCAACTCTATTTATGTTTATAGTGGACGGAAGGGGCGTGGCATATGAGATTTGAAATAAACTTGATCTGCGAATTATGCATAACTTTCAAAAATCACCAAAAAGCTGCTCCAGCTTTTGTGGTGGAGATCTACGCACTCATCCAGACGGATAGACCGACAGGACTATACCGACTCATCTCATCGCCCTTATCAAGAATATATATAGTTTGTGGGGTATGCCACTCGTCCTTCTGCCTGTTACATACATTTGCACAAAGTTAATAACCCCGTTTTTCCATTTTCCAATGGGCACTGGGTGTAAAAATATTTGCAGCCCGGGCACGGCACGTGCAGGTCCTCAAAACAGCAAGTGGTAAAAAGGGTCACGAGCATTAAAACTAATTGATATTATAATTGCTGGACCCAAACGCCAACACGAGCACATGGGACATGGGACATAGCACATGGCACATGGCACATGGGGCCATATCATTCCAATTTTAGCATTTAATTGTGATAATCACCTTAGCAGAAAGAACACACTGGCCATGCTGGATAGCTCTGGGCTAGGGACAACTGTGATTCCCATTTGTACACTTAACGCTTAAACGCTTAGTGACACCTGTTGGCCATCCACTCACGGCGATTGTGGTTGACTGCAGCTAGTACATATCGTTGAACATTTAAAATGTCACCGGACAATGGCAACAATTGCAACGGGGAGTGTAAAAAGTGAGCTGCCACAGGCGATTTACTACAGGTGCTGTGATAACAAATGCGCAGCACCCAACACGCATACGTCATGTTGCACTCGACCATGACTCACGCTGGCACGCACAAATATATATACAAAGACAAAGGAATTGTTAGCAATAGGTTTCCAATATTTTATCAAATTTGATTATAGCAAAAACAAAAATGTGCATGCCATAAAATAAATATATATAAACCATGTTTATATGATTAATATCGATTTTTTTTAATTTTTTTGCGTTTATTAACCAATTTTAATGTGCTTTTTAGAATACATAAATATAATAGTAAAGATTATCCATTCTGAAAAACGATCGTCTACGTTCAAAATTACGCGTGCTATGCGGTTCATCGGTAATAAACTTTATCTGCGTGCTGTATATATCTTTTTACATTTAAAAAATTAATGCTCTAAATATTATAGTTTCTAAATTCACACAATAGGACAGACAATCAACAATATACAAACTTTTAGGGTCTGCCACACCTTTTCCTGCCTCTGCCTGTTTTCATTCATTTTCAATGGTTACAAGAAATAAAAAACAATACAAAATTTATAAGCCCTAATATATACAATTAAATCTAACATATATACTTAATCGCAATGTTTGGTAACACAATATCCTCGAATTTTTTTTGCAGTGCAGACATGTTATGCCTAGCAACCGCAAGCCACAACGACAACATTTGTGCCTCTTGCTGTTTATTAAGTTATTTCGGCAGCCACAAATCATGCCCTATGCGAATTTGGCATTTCCATATGTTCGGTGTATTGATTAAATTATGCAAGAAGATAGGCGTACGATCTATTTAGAATGTGACGTATTTCTATAATAATGTGCGCGTGTTTTAAGCTGATTTGTTTCCCTAATTGATGGCCTGTTGTTGTGCATGGAATAAGAATGGGAATGGGAATTTATCAGCAAATTTTGTTGTTAGGGCGCTGAAATTGTTAGCGGTTAGACTAGGTGCCATTCAATTTAACAGTAACGAGATAGCTGTTGGAGTCCATTCGAGTTGCAAAACTCATTTAATCATGCACTCGTATTTTTCATAATTACAAGCTCTTGCGGTATAGATAATTTGGGCATTTGGCAAAATGAGCATTTATGGTTGTTTGTTTGGCTAAGCGAATAAATAATGGCCATGTTTGTATGATGTAAATGAAATTCGCTAAATGTGGAGCTTCAAAATGTTTGTGTCCGATTTAATTCATGTCTTCTTTGCTCAGTTGAACATTCGTATAAATAAGCTAATTAGAGAGTTATACGCATTAAAGCATAACCAAATAGCACACCAAATTTTCAAAGAGTATTGTTTCGGTTATTATTACAAAATGGCCATTGTTTATTACGAGAATTACTAAAAATACATAGCAAGAATTTATATGAAGTACCAACGAAAATGTTAATTACGGGAATTACTGAAAATACATAGAATTAGCAAGAATTTATATGAAGTACCTTCGAAAATTTTAATTACGGGAATTACTAACAATACATAAAACTGACAAGAATTTAGAAACGGTACCTACGAAAATGCGTGAATTATCTATATTTAGTTCTGGTATTACAACAATTTTATATAAATAATTGGCTTTCTTATTTTGTTTATTTGTTTTTATCAGTTGTGAATTTACAGGGACATATTTGAATAAAATCATTTATGAGTTACATAAATTATCAATGGGTGACGCAAAAAACAAATGAAATGCAAATTCCAAATATAAATGCCCAATTCGTATTTATATTTAAACACCAAAATATTCAATTGATTTGTTTTTAATGCGCTGTTTATAGTCCAAGTATTTAAATTTACATAAAAACGCATATTCAATTAAAATCTTTCATGTGGTGACAAACATGCAACAAAAGGCAGAAAATATTGAAAAAGTATTTTTATTATCTCTTAATATTATAAAAGCCCTCAGGCCATTCACAAATTGTTAGGCTTTAAAACTTTATGCACTACATCTTTCAATAAAGCGATTACCTAATTAAAATTTAATAGCTATGAAGATAGCTTTGGAATAATTTCATATTTTTTGTCGCAGGGAAGCGAAGTGTAACAAGAAATACAGAAACATTTGGATACACTTAGTTTCTGCTTCAATTGTTGCACAAATAAGCAACTTTGCGGAAAAGTTTGTTAGTGAATTGAGTGCTAACTCACCTGACAACACCATAACAAAAGAATAATAAAACAACAAGAACCTTGCACTAAAGACCTTCCATTTTTCATTTCCTCTTTTCCAGCTTAAAGTGTCAGCGACGCGTGGCAACAACAACTACAACTTGCAACAACTTGGCATACTATAAAAAACAGTAAGTGCCACAAGCGGAAAGGCAAGCAAAAAGTGCCTAGCCGAGGCGCCATAAAGTCAAAGTCACAGTCACGCCCACATAACGACGGACAAAGGACAAAGCAGCAAAGGAGGAGGGCGGCAGAACCACAAGAGTGTGACCAGCTGAGTGCGCACAGGTGTGACCCTGCCACAACTACAACTACAACGACAACTATAAAATACAAATTTATGTTACGACAAAAGTTGCATAATAAACGCTTAAATGCTACCCAGCCACAACGAGCTGGTCAGTTAGCCCTCATCCGATTCACGAGCAGAGATCCAACTCCAGAGTAACCTGCCCTTAGGGCAGTAGCTACCCCCTCGCATGGCGGAACCGGGCGGTATTGGTGTTATCGCACCACTCGAATACGATTGGCCGGCCATCAGTGAGGATCAGTTCTTGGCCAGCGCCACGGGTCAGGGTCAGGAGGATAGTGTACGCTATGAGCTGACCGATTCGCTAGGTGTTACGCTGTCGCCGCTGCACAATGCGCTCTTCAATGGCACCAGTTATTGGAAGTATGCGAATGTCACACATACGGATCTGTATGATGGAAATGAGTACAATGAGACCGATCCGGTGTGGGCCCGCATCTGTGAGGACACGTACAATCCGCACTCGGAGTACAATCGCGTGGAGTTCTGGGTGTGCGGCATTATACTGAATATTGTCTGCGTGTTGGGCATACTGGGCAATGTGATATCGATGATAATACTCACCCGACCCCAGATGCGTTCCAGCATCAATTATTTGCTAACTGGACTGGCACGCTGCGACACCATGCTGATCATTAGCTCGGCGCTGCTCTTTGGCATACCATCCATATATCCGTATACGGGCCATTTCTTTGGCTACTACAACTATGTGTATCCGTTCATATCGCCAGTTATGTTTCCCATCGCCATGGTCGCCCAAACCGCCAGCATCTATATGACCTTCACCGTCACCCTGGAGCGCTACGTTGCCGTCTGTCATCCGCTGAAAGCCCGCGCGCTATGCACCTATGGTCGGGCCAAAATCTATTTTATAGTATGCGTCTGCTTTGCCTTCGCCTATAATACTCCCAGATTTTGGGAGGTGAATATGGTGAGCTACCAGCCGCAGAATTCGACCGTCGTGCTGCATTGTGTGCGTCCATCGACAATGCGACGGAATGCGACCTATGTGAACATCTATATACACTGGTGCTATCTGATTGTCAACTATATCATACCGTTTCTCACGCTGGCCATACTCAATTGCCTCATCTACAGGCAGGTGAAGCGTGCGAATAGGGAGCGCCAACGCTTATCCAGATCGGAGAAACGCGAGATCGGCCTGGCCACCATGTTATTGTGTGTGGTTATGGTATTCTTTATGCTCAACTTTCTGCCGCTGGTGCTCAACATCTCGGAGGCGTTCTACAGTGAGATCAATCATGTCATAACCAAGGTGTCTAATCTGCTTATAACGATCAACAGCAGCGTCAACTTTCTTATCTACATCATATTCGGCGAGAAATTCAAGCGCATTTTTTTACTCATTTTTTTCAAGCGACGCTTGAGTCGTGACCAACCGGATCTTATACACTACGAGAGCTCCATATCGAACAACGGCGATGGCACCATGAACCATCGCTCTTCCGGCCGCTTCTCACGCCACGGCACACAGCGCAGCACCACCACCTACCTGGTGGCCACCGGAGGGGGCAACAACTCCCTGAACAGCGTACGCTTGACCCAGGTTTCTGGCTCCCCGGGCCTGGTCAAGATCAAGCGTAATCGCGCCCCCTCGCCGGGTCCCGTTGTCTACTATCCGGGCCCGCGGGAGATGCAACGTTCCGTATCCACCAGCAACTCGACGACGAACAATAATACGGCGCTCGGCTTGGACTGGACGGTGGATGGCAAGAAGTTGGGCCATGTATCTTCGGGATTCTGAGGCAAGCCACGCCCTCGCAGTGTACATACGTCAACTGGAATAGAGTAATTACTAGTGGTCTAGTCATATGTGAATACTACTATATATGCATATTGTTAGTGTATAAAACTGAGCGCGCCAAGCGTCGCGTTACTTTTGTGATAAGCGTTAAGTGTTTCTCTTGCTCTCAGTCACTCTCTCACTTTCCTCTTTCTCTCCTTACGCTAGGCATTGCTCTGATATGGCCAAGGCAGAGGTACAGCGAACTCGATAAAACATAGCTCTATTTCGATTAATAAATAAAATTGGTAGACTCACTTTCTGAAAATTTTAACCAATTCCACTTTTCACATTTTAAAAATTAAATTCACAAACATTCTGAGAATGTTTGAGTATTTACGTTCTTTTTCCTAGAACCCTTAGATAGTTTAGTTTCCTAGAAGCAAGACTGACTGTAGCAATATCAAAATGCGTAGATTGACATGAAAACTTAGCTGCACAGACTGTACTTCATAAGTTCAAGATCTACTTTTAATGTTTGTATATACTTGCGGAACTTATATAAATATATATATACAGTATATATCAACTTTTAAAGCAAATTAAAACTTGAAGTTGATTTTCTAAAAAAATATACGCAACAATTACGTCCCCGATGTGTGATAAATAATTATATCATATTATCAAACAAAAGTTTAATGGAGGCAAATATTCAACAACCAAACAAAATAAAACCCAAGCTTAAATTGATTATTGCGCGTATTTGTACAAAGTTCTTGGCCGAACTTTTCCACGAAATAGACGCAATATAAGATAAACAACAACGAGTTTGCTGTACCTTACCCTTTACTTATTTTGTGTTTCATTTTGCAGTAGATCAATTGAATTCGCTTGCAATTTTGCACTAAATTAAGCTGTAAAACTTTGTGTAGGCCTACACCAACCACAATAGACTCTAATGTAAGCCCGGAATGTAACTGACCCAAGAAAAGCTGAAGGAAACTTTTATTTATTAGCATCAAGTTTTTCGCTTTTAATTAAATATTCTTTTTCACTGCATTTTTCAGCCAAACTTGATAAATGTTTTCTCTGTTCAACGGTTCCCTTTTGCTTTACTTTCATACAGCTGATTGGCTAGCCTTAAAAATTTAGAAAACTTTTTTCCTTTATTTTGTTATCGATAGCAGTTCATATTTTGTGTGGATTGGACTTTGGGTTGACGCTGCAATATGTCAAGCTGTCAAGAAAGTGAAAAAGTTAACTCAAAGTTCACTTAACGCAGAAGCAATAAATTCGATCAAATGGCTACGGTTGTAAGCCCTATAAACAAAAAGCACTCAAACAGACTCAAGTGGCTCAATTTAACACACACTCACAAACTAACTATAATAAAAAGACATTTTCAGGTGTTCACAAATTGAATTTATTTAAACTTACCTCCCGAAACGTTTTGTGACTATTGTATAAACAAATGAATAAATTCTGTAAATATTTCGTAAATATTCTATGGTTATTATATAGCTAATGCAAAGCATAAATGGCAAATCTAATGAGATTACAATTTAAATACATATATATATTTAATTTAGCATTAGTCTAGTTATAAAAGAAAAACTCAAGTTCAATATTTGCTCGAGAAATTCAATAAAAACACATATATAAAAAATTAAATTAAATCCATTTTAAAACTTATTTGGTTAATAAATTAAGCATTATTTGCAGTTTATTTACATGTTAATAGCTCCCTAAAGACAGCTCGTTATAGTTAAAGTTTACTGTGCCCGGCGCAGACAGATTGAAAATGGAAACGATAACGAGCACCTCTAATGGCCACTTACATTTCAATTTATAAGCATCATGCACAGAGTAGGGCCTTGGTGAGAGCTAAACCCGGTCAAGTCAAAGTAAATCTCAACTCCGCCACATTCCCAGAAATGGGGCAGAATCCAGCAAAAGGTAAGCGCTTAAAGAGCTTTACGCATTTGCCTATTCCCTGGCACGTGGTAAGGGCTAAATGTTTATGTCGTCAACAAAACAATTCTTATAACAATCATAAGATGCCAACAAAAGACAGCCAAGCAAGACTTCCATATACCCTAACAGCAAATAGTTGAGCTAATAATAACTAAAGCAATTTGAAATACGAGTGTTGAGCGTGAGTTGCAGACAAACGTAGGTACAAATAAATGCACGGCTAATTAAAATGGCAAATTTATGCATAGTATTGCGATATGGCACGTTCATGTCTGGCCCCAAATAAGTATGCTATGAAATTTTGCCACAGGCATGGATAATGGCGGCTGGCATACAACGCACACTGGGCTAAATAAATACGAGAAATGTAGACACAGAACTGAAACTCAAGGGATATGATAATTAAAGCATCAACAACACTTTAACAAGAGCTTCAGTTGATTTAATTACGACTTTTCCAGTTGCCAGAGTAGCGCACATGGCCTATGCGTAATTGTTTTAGAGCAGCACCATTATTTTTGCTCAAAATAATAATTGTATAATAGATTCTGGCAAAAAACGTGTTAGAAAATTTAATTTTATGGTCAATTAAAACTAAACAATTTTTTTATAATAAAAGCGACTTAAAGCGGACAAAATCCACATCTAGCCCAGTGTATAATGGCACAAAGGCTGGCTATATTATGCTTTTGCTCAAGCTTCAAGTGTCGCCTGGCTCTGTGATAAAGACAATAAATCAGTTTGGACAATTTTAACAGTAGGGGCGACACCTAGACCCGGAGAACATAAAGCTGCATTGAGTTATTTTTAGTGCTGCTGATGACTTGGCCTTGCCAACGACAAAGTCTAAACAGTTTTAATGTGTTTTTAATGCCAAGAGGATTATCGGAGGCAATGATGATGAGTCTATGACTCTGAATCAAGCTCTATCATTGACAAATGATACAACAAAGTGTTGACCTCGTTGTGCTGTTTGCCAATTAATTAACTGCTTTTGTCATTTTCAAGCAGAGCTTTCAAGCTGCACAACTTCAAAAATTTAATTAATCTTGGTATGCGTACAGAAAGAAGACTTCTCTACGTACTTTGGCTTAAAAGTCAAGTACGAGTTTCCCACAAACTACAAGAACTGGGCCATGCCTAATCCTAATGGGGATACACTTGGCTTCCGCATAATAAGCACATGCACCCCAGCAAATTCCCCAGGCTCCACTTCATGCCAAAATGGCAACGAGTCAAGCAGTAGCTTAGGCATGTCTATCTCAAAGCGAGATCTCTGCCACCCAGCGGCAATACGTTGAAGTAAGAAATAGAGGAATACTCTGTTTATACTAGTATAATTAGGTTTGAATGGTTCCATTTACAGGCCCACTTGGTTTGGGGGTTTGTTTGGTTTGTTTGCTCCGCCCTAACGCTTAACGGAGTAACAGAGTATTTACACTGAGAAAGACTACAAAACTTCCTAGCGACAGGTATTTGAAAATATTTTATTACAACAGCTGTACATCCAACAGAATAAGTATTTCAGAAAAAATATAAAAAATTTAAAAAAGGTAAAACATATTTATTAAATTAATCAACAAAATTCTATTAAATCTTAATTTAATTAGATTATATGCTGACTTCTTGAACCATTATCAGGACTGTTAACCTAGACTAAAATAAAATAGTTTATATTTTATTTTTATAAGTTTACATATGGGCATTTCCATAGTCGCGCACAGGACATTCGTACGCGTTCAAAGTAAAAAAAAAACGGTAAAAAGGGGGCTATTTTTTTCCTATGGAAGGCTTAACATACACCATTTTATTAGCTCTTTCGTTGGTGGAAAGATTGATTTTGGGTAACTTTTCATTTTTAAGAAAATTGAAAAATTCAAGTGATTGGCACGGGACAACCAATCGCAATCAATCGCCAATTTCAACGAATTCCGTGACAATATTTTAATGGAACAAATTTTAAACTCTTGTGCATTTATGCCTCTTAAAAATGGTTAATTTTTTTTAAGATGACTTACATTTTTTTTAAATTTAAATTTTAAGTAAAATCCCACGGGACATCGTGCACGGGATATTTTTTTGTTGTTGGAAAATATTTAAGGAACAAATGGTAAAAGTGTTTTTAAATTAACAATAAATAGAGAATACATTTATTTTTACATAACATGAGTGATTCTAGAAAGCAAATGACAAAGCATAATGCTTCAGTTTTAGAAGTTGTTTTCATAACAAAACTTGCCCTAAAAACATCGAATTGACAACAAATGCGTTTGCGCGACTTTGCATTCGAATATTTTGAAAACTGTAATGGCTAAATTATGTTGTATTTTGTATGCCAGTGTAGTTTTGTTAATAATTAGAGTTTTATTTTAAATTTTTCCTTTATAATTTATTTTGCAATCTCAATTCAAATCCTACAATTTTCGCAGTGTACTGTAAGCACACAGATAGTCTTTTTGGCTTTGGCTATAACCTACAGCATAAACACTGCCTGATAAACAATGACACAATAGCTAAAAACGAAACAGAAAAACAAAATAAACACATGGTGCGTGCACGCCTAAGCAAACATACCGCAATAAAATAACAATCGAAAATAAATGTAAAAGAAATTTTATTACAATGGGAAAAAGAGCAAAATTAAATTACATTTTATTTAAATATAAGCAAAAGGTCTTTGAAGTTACAATTCTTCAGAAATTTAGCTGAATTATGTAAGCATTTAATTTAATCTGTATTACAGGCAACATGAGTGTACTTTTTCAGCTCTCTCCTACTGGTTTTATCTAGACACCTACGCTACTTTAAGAAATTTTCTGTAAGGCACAGAAGTCAACGTAACACACATGATTTCACACAGCAAAAAGCACAACTGCAGCTTCATTCTACCCATAGCAATTGACGCGCTGAGAAGTATGCTATATTTTTTTATGCTGTCCATATTTTTAATGCCGCTGGCAGATGTCGCTAACGTTAGCCGTTGGTCAGCAGGGAATTGCGGCTGCTTCGCCTGTGGCTGGCAGGCCAAGTGTTGACTTTAAGTTCATGAGAGCGAAGCATGATATGAGGCATGCCAAGATACAGACTTGCCACAAGCCGCTGAACAATGTGTCAAGTTATGCGGCGACTGCAGTTGTTCAGTTTTTGACAAGGATACCGAGACACACTCAGACCAAAGCTTACGCTACCACAGACATATCAAGAAAAAAAGCAAAGAGAATGACAAATAGAGCGTTCTAAAACGTGTGGAAAACATGAAGGCAAAAAAAAACATAAATGCTTTGGGGTCATGTCAATGGATTTCCAAGCTTAAGGCTATTGGCAAAATATTGATTTTCAGGCCGAAATCAACGTCATTACTAATTCACAATTTGTATGCAAGCAAAGGCGAAATCCAATACCTTATTTAGGCATTCCTTTGTTGTGCAATTTATTTAAATACGGCTTCAAAGATAAGCAAGGCAATTTATTCAATCATAGTTTCAGTATCAGTTTCAATGACAAAACTAGCATAAAAATTCTTGTAAATATTTCAAACTAGGCAAATACGTATCTGGCACTAAGGACATTAACTTTTCGTTGCCACTCTTCTTGATTTTCTCCACTTCCCTTAGCTTGCTGATGCCCGTTTCCACAAATAGGGAATGAAATCCGCAATTATGAGCAAACAGAATGTCCGTTCTGAGACTGCAAGATATGAAAACAAATGTAAATATTCAATATAAGTGTTGTCTAACGGTTTACTCACGTATCACCTATCATCAGCGTCTTTTCCGGTTTCAAAAGGCCTTTCTCCATTGCCTGGATTGTCATAAATGGATTGGGCTTACCGAGTATTAGGGGCTTACGATCGCTAATTGCTTTAACGGCTGCGATCATGCAAGCGGCTCCGACTAGTACACGTCTATGTCCAATGGGATAGGCTGCGTCCAGGCAGGTGCCCAGAAAGAGCACATTGTCCTCTAACAAATAACCACAGGTACGTATGATTGAAGGCACTGATAAGTCATCAGATTTGGCCACAACTACAGCACCAACCTCTGGATCTAATTCGAGTTTCTTGGTAAATTCATACACACTCTTTACAGGCTCGTGCTCAGCTTTAAAGGCGCAAATTCCAACTTTGGCCAACTCGTCAATGATGCCCATTTCACCCATAACAAACACTTTCTTTTGAAATTTCTTTCTCGATAGATAATTGGCCACTGATAACGCTGATGTGAACATACGATCGTCTCCTACTTCAATGTCAAATCCATGTGCTTTCTCGACCAATCCTTGTGTCGTCAAACACGAATTATTGCTCACTACAAAGACATTTCGACCAGAAGCCTTAAGTTGATTGAAGACTTCGACAGCTCCATCAATGGACTTATCAAAATGCCACAGCACGCCATCTGCATCCGAGATAATGCTCTCAATACCTGATAACCATTGCCGGACACGATCTTTTGGTATTTTTAAAAGATTAGTGCAACTCTGTTTGAACATTGCTTTCCTTTGTGTTTACAAAATTTAACGTAATTTTTATAATAAATAACTAACTACAATTTAAAGTACAAAAATAGCAAAGGTAACTAAGTACCAACTGACTGATTCCTGCAGTAAAAAATTTCTTATTATTGATTTCATAAATGCCACAGGTCATAAATGATTCCAAAAATATCCATAAAACCATAACCGCGCAAGATCATGGTCTGTGCATACGCTCATAGCTTGCCACCGTGATGGTGCAGTAATAATGAAAACACAAAAAACATGGTCTTCTACTGTCGGTTGCGTCCGACTGTAGCCTTTGCACCCAAACTCATCAGCTCATCTACACAAACTGCCGGCACTGCACATTGCAAATTCCGGGCATTTGCTGCCAGCAAAGGGCTGCGAAATTATAATAAATAAATAATATTTATTATAATACCAAGCCCACTTGCCACTTAAGCACCCATCACATGTCTTAACCACACGACTGCTGCCAAAACACTGTGATTAACAGCACTGCAGCAGAAGTATTTATAGTGATTGTAGGCTGCGCTGCCGCTGTCTGTTGGATTAGTTCTCGCCAAAGAGAAAGTGCCACAGAAACTCCCTTACAGTTCGCTTCTTTGGTAAGCGAACAAGTCACATGCTGGTGTGTGAGTGTGTGTGTGTGTTTTTAGACCCTTTACTTTAAAAAAGTATTATCTTAGTGCAAAAAGAAAATGTATGTAACACCCAGAAGGAGGCGTGCAACGCTCCATAAAGTATATATACTCTTGATCAGGACAACAAGCCGAGTCGATATAGCTATGTCCGTCCGCCCGTATAAACACTTAGATCTCAGCAACTATAAGAGCTAGAGACACCATATTCGGGATTTAGATTCTTCTAATTCGCTAGCAGCACGAGATTTTGGATACCTCCCTCCCTTCCCCCACAAACTGCAGCCACAGCTTTAAAGTTGTAAACTTGTAATTTGGAACTTAACTAGCTTATGGCCTTCTCTATTGACCCTGTGAATTTCGTTACGATCGGATAAGAAACAGCAAAAATATGGAACGGATAATTTGTCGCACTAGGCAGAGGGAGGTGGTATGCCTTGCACACGGACGTACCTTTGTGTGTGTGCCTCTAATTGTGTTTGTAAGTACATTTAAATGCATTTGTATATTCATAGTAAAGAGTCTCCTACTGTCGATTACGTCCGACTGATCTACCCCGTCCATATATTTTTATACCCTGTGCCCATTTGAAAAATGGGAAAAACAGGGTTAATAACTTTGTCAGAATGTATGTAACAGGCAGAAAAAGGCGTGGCGGACATCACAAAGTATATATATATTCTTGATCAGGGAGACGAGCTTAGTCGATTTAGCGATGTCCGTCTGTCTGTCCGTCTGTCCGTCTGGATGAACGCTGAGATTTTGGAAACTACAAAAGATAGAGCAGCCGTGTTGGTTGCTATCGGTAGATGTATTCAATACGCAGATTAAGTTTATTCGAAATCGTTGATGCCACGCCCCCACGCCCAAAAATCAATAAAACCGACATAACAAGAAAAAGTTGAATAACAAACGTAATATTAAACATAGAGTGTTGTTATTTGGAACATAAGCTCTGTTGTATTATATTTTACTATCCTGAAAAACGCATTGAAATCGGTTAAGAAAGACAGTAGATATAAGCTTCACAATAGTTCAACTTAAAAGTTCAGAAACCACCGTAATATTAATCATAGAATGTTGTTATTGTTGAATATATATTCTCTTATATTATATTTAAAGCGCATTGAAATTGGTTTATAAACAATGGAAATATAAGCTTCTAAATATTGCATGCGTCACACCCAAGCGCAGCCGCTATATGTGTGGGAATAGCGTGCGAGAGGAATAGCAATACCAAACATGTTGCTAGGCCCTTGAATTGTGCGTATGTTTGAATATTTGAACATAGAAAGTTAAATAGCAAGCGTAATATTGAACAAAGAATGTTGTTATTTGGAACATAAACTTTTTTTTGTATTGTATTTAACTATCTCGAAAAGCGCATTGATATCGGTTGATAAACACAAAAGATATAAACGAAACGAAGCAAATAAATTAAATTATATTTAAAATATTTAAATTGTAAACTGCATTTGTGAGCGCGCAGCGCGAGCTTTGGCACAGGGTATAAGACAGTCGGGCCCGCCCGACTGATCAGCTCCGCCCATTCTGGTTTTTAATTACATTTATTAAAACATAGTAACAATTTAACAGATAAGACAGAAAACAGTGAAAACGGTGAAAACAATAAGGACAATGGGTAAACAGAGCAGTGCTACAGCGGTACGGCCGTTAAGCAATGCTTCGCTGCAGCGGTTGCGCTGTCTACACACTCGCCGAGCACCGCCTCTAAATGTGACCTGAGTACCGATGGTTTACTACAGTAGAAGAAGGCGTGGTCAGCGTCACTCGGCCAGTTGGTCAATCGGCGCAATCCCAGCGATGACCAGTTCTAAATGCGCTGATGATGCGGAGGGCACCTAGCCGGTGTGTTGCAGCTAAGCCTCTGCAGTACGAAGGCTTTTCGAAGGCTTTGATCCATATCGACGCCGCATAAAGCATGACGGACTAAGTAACGCTGGTCAAGAGGATTCTCCGGTGTTGCCTCTTGTACTTGGCCGCTTTGTTGGTCGCATATGCAAGGTGCTCCCTGCAGTCCATCATGACTCCTACATATTTGATTGCCCTCTTGGAGGCAATCACGGTGCCGTGGACTCTGATGTAGGCCAGCTCAACCTTCTTCCATCTGCTGTACAAGACGGCTTCGGTCCTCAGCGGTGCGAGTTCTAGGCCAGCTGATATGAGCCACTGCTCAATGGTCGCTAGGTCGCCAATGGCCTCCACGCTCTGCAGCTCTTTGGATACTATCAGTATGGCCACGTGGTCTTCGAATCCCACCATATGGACGTTGTCCGGAACCAGGAGACGTAGTAAACCGTCGTACATGGTGTTCCACAGTAGGGGACCCAGGACTGAACCTTGTCGCACGCCTCTGCTCACTGTGTGCAGAGTACTGTGGAAGTAGCTCATTACCAGGTTGGTCAGGTACTGTGGCACATTGAAAGAAGACCGTGCGACAGTGGACAGTGAAACTGTCCTGCTCCAGTCGGCCGAGTTGAAGGCATTTTTGACGTCTAAGGTCACCATCAAGCAGTATTTTTTGCTCCTCCTTTCGATCTGGTGCCCTCAATGGGTCCAGAGGCAATATCTACCACTTTTTGAATGGCGTCGATGGAGTGTGTGTGTGTGTGTGTGTGTGTGTGTGTGTGTGTGAACAGAGCGAGTTAACAGTTAAAATAGAAAGCGGTAAGAGTTGTGGAGTGATTGCTTCTTATGGTTCGGTAATTATGGGAACACAAAGTAAGGGGTCTCCTATTGTCTGTTACGTGCGAATGTAACCTTCCTTCCGAGTCATCTGCACTAGTCCTTACTAGGTAAAATTGTTTATATATCGGTATTATTATTATTATTTTTATTGTGTAATCTGAATTTAACCCAATTACATAATATCTGTTAACGATTTCGGGACGGCAGAAACTTATGCAAATCGGACATCTTGGGCACATATAGATCTGGCACCTGTTGATACATCCTAGGTTTCTTGGATAGCTGCGCATTGGTCACGTCCCGCAGGCTGTTGAGGCCAGTGCCCACCAACAGCGTCTGAAATCCGCAGTTATAGCCTAACTGTATGTCTGTGCTCAAGCTTAAAAAAGGCACTTGACATGTTTTATTTTAACAGGAAGTCGAAATAAACTTACGTGTCGCCAACCATAAGCGTGCGTTCCGGTTTAATTGTGCCATCACGTATCAGATGTAAGCATATAAAGGCATTCGGCTTGCCACAGACGAAGGGCAAACGATGGATGGTCGCTTGAATGGCGGCAACCATAACACCGGCACCAGGATAGAAACGATTCGGGCCCAAGGGCAGGCCACGATCTTGATTGGTGGCTAAGAACAGTACGTCCGGATTCTTCAAATAGTTGCATGCTTTTGTTAGTTTTAGAATATTGAAATCAGTATCAACGCCCACAGCCACAGCACCCACATTCTCATCCAGCTCCATGCATTGAGAATGCTCCTTCAATGTTGGTGCCACCATATGTTCCTTCACCACAGGCAAGGCTTCCACGCCCACCCTCTGCAGCTCATCGACCATACCCTGTTCTCCCACAACATAGACCTTCTTCTTGAACCTACGCTCCTGCAGATATCGTCCCAGTGCCATGCTCGATGAGAGAATCTGCTCTTCCTTGATAATAAAGCCCATATTCTGTGCCTTCTCGCAGAATGCCTCACGTGACAACGAAGAACTATTGCTGCAAATAAAGGTTTGCTTTCCAATGTCATGTAGAGCATTGAATGTTTGGGCTGACCCTTCTATGGGTTCTTTGAGATTCCATAGCACACCATCTGCATCAAAGATCAGCGTATCGATGCCTTGCAGCCATTGTTGTATGCTGAATTTGTTTAACGCCAGCAGCTTGCATACTCCCTTCTTAAGTGACATTGCCATAGTCGTGTTATTAACCATTTTAAATTGAGTGTACCAATTAATATGTTTATTTACATATTTCTTCAAGTGTAAATTTTACATATTTTGGCAGTTTTATAATTTTGTCGCATGGAATACTACGCATATTCAAAAAATCTTTTATTGTAAAGCCAAATATTGGCAATAAAGCGAATAATAATTTTAAAGATAGACCACAGTAAATATAAATAATTAAATTTTGAATAAGCAATTGAATTATTTTTAGACCCTGTATTTTAAAAAAATAAAAGGGTCTATTAATTTAGTGCAAATGACAGCTGTGTGTAACAGGCAGAAGGAAGCGTGGTAGACCCCCCAAAGTATATATATTCTGACTCAGGACGACGAGCTGAGTTGATATAGCCATGTCCGTCTGTCCGTCGGTCCGTCTGTCCGTCCGTCTGTATGAACACCTAGATCTCAGCAACTAAAAGAGATAGAGACACAATTTCTTGATATGCAGGTTCTCTATTATCCTAAGCAGCACGAGTTTGTTTCAGATTTTGAATATTTCGCCTCCTTCATCCGCGCATCATCAAAAATCTACACCTACCTCAAAAATCTCAAAAACTAAAAGCGCCACAGCAGCCACAATAATAGCGCTACAGCCTTGTAATTTGGAATGTACGTAGTCTATGGTATTCTCCACCGATTCTATAAATTAATTTGTGAATTTAATTAGAAGTAGTGAAGATATGCAAGAGACAATTCTTTTCAAAATGCGTATATGTGCCACGGCAGCCACAATATGAAGCTACAGACTTGTAATTTGGAACGTGCGTAGCCTCTAGAATTATCCGTCGATGGTGTGAATTACATTGCATTCGGACATAAAACAGCGAAGTTATGTAACAGACAATTTTTTTATAAATGTATGTAAGTGCCACTACAGCCATAGTTTAAAAGCTACAAACTTGGGATTTGGCATGCACGCAACCTATGGCATTATCCGTCAATGCTGTGAATTACATTTCAAACGGTAAAGAAACAGCGAAGATAGATCAGACAAAGAAACCACCTAGATCTTGCAGACTATAAGAGCTAGAAATACCATTTTTTGGTATTTATGTTTTCCTATGCAGCAATCAGATCAAGTTAGTTTGGGTTTTTTGATAACTCCATCCATTCTTCCACTAACCGAAAAACCATATTAGTAACAGTTTTCAGTTTTAAAGTTACAGTTTAACAGCTAATGACTTAGGATGTGGCATGTACGTAGTCTATGACAATCTCCACCGATTCTGTGAATTACATCACGATCGGATAAGAAACAGCGAAGAAAACACAAAGTACAGGGTCTCATACAGTCGGTTGCGTCCGACTGTAGCTCCGTCCTTACTGGTTATTAATAAAGTACTTTTTTTGAGTTCTTCGAGTTATAAATAACTACTTAAATTTATTATGATTTCCTTTAAATTTCTTTTGAAAATTTAAATGTGCTTCAATATTTATGAACATAAATATTTAAAATAATTCATAATAATATTTTAAACTACAACAGCGCCTGAAGTTTGAGTAAATCTAATTGGCAATTTTTTAACTCTTCTTTAATTAGACCCTTTACTTTAAAAAAGTAAAAAGGGTCTATTAGTTTAGTGCAAAGAGGAAATGTGTGTAACACCCAGAAGGAGGCGTGGCAGACCCCACAAAGTATATATATTCTTGATCAGGACGGCAAGCCGAGTCGATATAGCCATGTCCGTCTGTCCGTCTGTCCGTCTGTCCGTCTGTCTGTCTGTCCGTCTGTCTGTCCGTCCGTCTGTCCGTCCGTCTGTATGAACACCTAGATCTCAGCAACTATAAGAGCTAGAGACACCATATTCGGTACTTAGGTTCCCCTATTCAGTAAGCAGCACAAGTTTGTTTTAGATTTTGGATACCTCCTCCCCTTCCCCCGTAAACCGCAAAAAGCTGCTGTAGCCACAGTTTTAAAGCTATTGATTTGTAATTTGGTATTTAATTAGTTTACAACATTCTCTATCGACGCTGTGAATTTTGTTTTGATCGGATAAGAAACAGCAAACATATGCCACAGACAATTCGACGCACTTGGCGCGGGTAGCTTAGTGTGTGTGCGTTTGATTGTGTTTGTACGTACATATACTCAAAGTAAAGGGTCTCCTACGGTCGGTTACGTCCGACTGTAGCCTCCGTCCCACTGATCTGCCCCGTCCCTATATTTTTTATACTGTGGCAGTATTATAAGAATATTGTTACAGAAAAATAATGCATATTTATACTATACTATCCTATTTAACAATATTGTCCATTGTCTATCAAATTATGCAGAAATTTTAAGTTGTACAAGTGAATAGAACTACTCATTAATCACATTCATTAGCCAATTTATTTGCCAAAAGTCAAGCTGCACTTTATCTTTCACCTTTCACGTGGAAATCATTTAAAACTTGCTCAGCCTCTTGACGTGGAAACTTGCTACGCCAGATTCCCAGGAGCTGTGCGCAAGGCCAAGGCTTCGTGGCGACATTTAAATCACTGAACTTTGCACATTTGTTATTTGTACAACAAAATAGTATATATAAGAAATTAAATGAGAAACGCAAGTGAAAAACAGCGCCAAGTTGCGGTCCAGTTCGCTGCAAAGCAGAACTTTTAATTGAGCGCAATGAAATAGGAAACTTGAAAGGCGTTTTCTAGTGTCCTTTTCAAATCGCCAGAGCGCCAATGGCTGTCAGCTTCAGGCAGCAAATGGCGACGGCCATGCTCGTGGCGCCAATTAAAATGGCATTTGACTTAGTTGTTGTCAGTAGTAACAACAACAACAACAACAAGAAGAGCATTAACATTGGCAATAGCAGATATTTAAGCGTGTACAAAAGACGACACTTGTTCAGCCTTAGCACCTTGGCATAAATTTATTAAAACGTGTTTGCCCAAGGGCTATTTGGGCTTTCGGAATTCGCATAAATCTGCCGCAATTTAACGGATTTCGGACTACGGGTCGCGTCAAAAGCCCAACAGCGTTTAACGCTCCAAAAGCATTTCCGGCGCAAATTGCAAAGCCATTTCAGTTGCTTTTTTAGCAGGTTATTAAACGAAAATACTTTTGGTCGGATTTTTAGGCAGTTAAAAAGTTGACAAAAGCTACAAAATTTAAAGAATTTTACTTTAACGTTTGACGACTTGAAATTCTATGAATTATGAGATTATGAATTATTTATAAGCTTTTATTTAATAAAAAGAATTTTCATAACATTTTTCACGGCATGAAAGGTTGTCAGTAAGAAAGTTGGTCCGCACAAAGAGTTTAAAATAAATTTAATACCCGTAATTGATTAATGTACAAAGATTCCACAGCCGTCTTTTACATTCATTCAATTAACTTTAAAAATGTTAATCAAATAAAAAGGTCTGAACCCAGAACTATGCACATTTGAAACAATCGCAAAAAGCTTAATTGAAACGACTTCAATCGATTTGCCTTGATGGAAATTGAACGCTTTCATTTTCCACTAGCTTGATTTTGTATAAGAAAAATGCATTTTCCCTCCAACAGAACAACAACTTTATAAAGAATTTCCTGCACAAAAGCTACTAAATGAAATTTTCAAAACCAAAGTTTTCTTGCAGCCTATGGGTCCAGCTCTGGGTGTTATTATTGTTGTTGTTTCGCGCTGTTCAACATTGGTTGTCAATAACCTAGACACCAAAGAAACGAAGCACAAAAAAGTGAAACTTTTTTATTAAGTTTGCAAGACGAAGTTAATTTCTTTGGCGCGTGTGGCCGTGTGCTATGTGCCTAATTAATACCTTCAAAACTCGAACAAAACGCCGGCAAAATTTTACTTGATTTATATGCTAATTACAGGATCGCAGCCAAAACACTCAACACAACAAAATCTAACAAAACATTGCTTGGGGCAATTACAATTTGTGTCAATTACCGGGCACAAATACAAGATTAAAGTTAAAGTTTGTGCCTCTGATGATTGGCCGATTTGCGTGCCACTTGGCATTTATCTGGCAACAGCAGGCATAATGCCAACAACTTTAAATTATCAAATGACTGCGCATAAATCATGCACAGATACCATCATCAGCTGTCTGCTTCTCGCCTCAATTATCAATGCCCGTAATGAATGCCACGTCTGTGATTGCCATTGTCAATGCCTCTTGCCCTTGCCCTTATGCTTGTACTTGCCTCTAAACTTGATATTGGCCTGTTACGCAATTCAGTGGACTATAGAGAGAAAACAATCTTTGGCCGTCGCTGTATTCTCGACTCTACTTTGTTTGAAACATTGACTGATGGCCGCAATGACTATTACCTGCCGTATTGCAATTTCACTGCGAATCCGCAGCTGAATTTAAATGTTTCTTACTTAGTAAAAGCCAAAGTGGCCACAACTCCCACTTCATTTATGGCCAATTGCCAATAGCGGAATAATAGGATATCGAGCAGGCTACAGTCGGATGCAAGTAAAATCCACTGTACTGCACTTTAATTGTCAGCGATTATAATTTAAATATCTCCGGTAGTTTAAATCAGATCGTCCTACAATTAACAGCATCGTACCAAATTGAAGCTTTAAAATTTAGATGTTGTGAATTTTTGCAATTACTTAAAAAAATGCGGTTATTCTTTAAGTTTAAAGCAAATTTTATCTACTTAGATTCCAATAAAACTAATATACCAAATATTGCGGCTTTAGCTGTTATAGCTTACAACATCTTGGTAGAGCACTTTGCATTTTCTTAAAGTACAGGTCTTAAAAAATATCTTATAAAATATTTGTTATAATTCTCAAATGTGCTTATTATGTTACCATCAGTTTGATGTTTGCTGTCACTGCATAGCGAAGAGAGAATTAAAAAGTATATTTGCAAGAGAGTTGAAAAGAAAAATTCCTATCGAATTATGTTTTGTAGACACAATGGATAGAAGAGAACATTGAATAGAAACAAAATACAAACAAAAATTATACGAGCCAATTAAATTGCAGGACTTAAACTTGTTACCTTTGCTTGTCTTTGGTGTTAGAAAATATGCAGTTTAAGGTCTCTTTTATAGGCAAATTCCAACAAATGCCAATGCAGTAGCTGCATAGCATTTCAAATTGCTTCAACTAAATAGCAATCAGTGCTTCTTAGTAATTTGCAAAAAGGTGAATACAAAATAGAAGTAGCTCCTTAGTTACTGGCAGGTGGCATTTCACACTTATTTATAAGGAATTTCAATGCAGATAGCACACAGACAAGGGTGTATTGGGCGTGACAGCATTCCTTTTGTTTTGTGGGTCGGTGTTAAATGTGTAGACATTGCGGCAAATTATGGCATATTAGACGCTTGGCAATTTGTGCGCAGATTTGCAAATATTATTTTAATGGAGTTGGCAAATGATAAACAAGGGAACAAAATGCTAAGCAACTTTTCCGTTGAAGAATGTTTTATTATATTATAAGGCGCATTCTCGAAACCGTGCAGCTTTTTAGTATTCGTTGCGCCTCTCTGTATTTTGAAAAGATTTTAGTTACGATGAATTTGCATCTTATGCACTCAACTCAAGTAAACATAAAATGTGCTTTCCTGCATAGTTGATGGATTGCATATTCGAAAGCCGTATTCAAGTGCTCTAACAGATTTTGCATGCATAACAACTTAATTTTTCTATTTTTACTGATGTAACCATTAAATACTCTTAGAGCTGCCTGCATCTGTTGCAAGCAAATAAATCATATTTTTGTGCTTTACTCGCATGCACATAGCATATTTATTATACAAAATAAATATGCACACTTTTTTCTACCCACACTTGCACTATCAAGAAAATCGGCAAAGAAGTGGCAAAGTTAATTTAGAGCATGATAAATTCGTTCCTTTCGTTTTTCAACATCTTTGTTGCCGAATCGAGTGTTTAAGCAGCACTTTAATAGAGCCAAGGAGAAAACATGCAAACAACAAACTGTCTGTGGTTAAGTGCAGATGTTTCTCAAAAACGAAACCTTGAGTTTTTCGGCATATCGTTTTGCTCTCTTCTTAACTTCAATGAAAATATTATGAATATTCAAAGAAAATATGAAAAATAAATATATATAAAAAGTCCTTCGTTGGGCGGCAAAGCAAGTTAAGTTCTTCTTATAGTCAACTTAAAATCAACTTCAATTGATTTTAATTTATATTAAAACAAATTTTTAACGTTTCAGAGAACAAAAAAAAATTACATTAATTAATCACATATTGTAAATAATTATAAAACGTAACCAATTTTTTGTAAGTTTCAAGAGAGCCAGCTCAAGCTGGCAAGTAGGCAAGAGCAGCCAAGCGCAGCCTGGGAGCGTATCCATAGAGAGAGCGCCGCAGCCATCAGCTAACGACTTGTTCGCTTACCACAGCGGACTGGTAATGGGGTCTCTGTGACGCTTTCTTTTTGGCGGGCACATAATCAAACGACAGCGGCATCGTAGCCTGCGATCACTATAAATACTGCTGCTGCAGTGCTATTAATTACAGTAGAGTGGTTGCAGTCGTATGGTTAAGACGTGTGGTGGATGCTCAAGTAGCAAGTGGGCTCGGTATTATAATAAGTATTACTTATTTATTTAAATTTTTCAACCTTCATTAGCACAAACTTAATAGAGCCTTTTGTGCTTTTTTAAGTACAGGGTCTAATAACGTGACTTTATTATAGTTTTCTGACAACACCATGAAATGCAAGGCTTTGCAAATGCAGCTGTTACCCTGCCCTACAAAGTGTTGATACATTTCTATTTTTCACAGTTGAATTAAATATTTACACGCTCGTAGAGCAAAGCGTATATTTAAATGCAACCGCAACACGCAACGTCAATCACTGTAATTTATAATGTAGTCGAACGCAAACTTTAAGCCGTAATTTCCGACCCTTCGCATTGAGTGCAACCGCATCGGCGTAGGCGACGGAACGGATGCGTATCTTTATTCCGTATAGCATTTTCCGTATCATGTGTGTTTGCTTTGGCTTTTGTTTCGGTTGGCTCTTTCCATTTGCATACGCCTACAATGCCGACGACTGCCCACAGGAACCAACTGCCCTTCATATCATAAATCATTTTCGTCCACGGCGGATGGAAGGGAGATGAGAGATACGCAAACGGACTGTGATTTAAAGGGAAGCTAAATGGCACATTTTGCAGTTATGCATCAGCTTTTTCATTGTGCAAAAGCTACGGGCAATAGGCAAATGGCATAAATGCTTTGGCCTTGTGGCAATCAGCTAGGCAACAAGAAGTCTTGAACAGACGTCATGCTATTAGTGGAGCTAATGATTAGAGCACGCGTACCACTTGGCGTATGCGTGTTGGCCCAGTTAGCCTAAGGCTTAGCCGCAGCGTTAATAGCAATTTAATAAAGCAAATTGTGTTCCTGTTGCGAATTGTTGGCTTTCTTGACTTTGCCAACGCACATAGCACTTATTCACATCCGTATCCTTAGCCACATTCTCATCCACAGCCACGCCTCGACCAATCATCGTTAATCAATTAACTTTGCCGCTTTCAATATGATTGCTCGCCAGCCCCCCAAACCCCACCTCACATCGCTTTAATTAATGATCAAGTGTCAACAAAGAGCGTAAGTAATCCCAAATACCTAATGTATGTATATGTATCTATAAGATACTTATATACACTGCGTATTGAATTCCATTCACCCAAATCGTAATTGGCAGCGCGTGGCCAACTGCTGTGTCAAGGCAACCATTTCTTGGCAGACACCGTGCCAAAAACTATATTCTATATATAAAGAAGTTATCGTTATAATGTTGTTTACAGTTGTTTGCCTTCTCTTTGATAGCTGCAGATGGTCTTAACAAGGTCAAGTGTGTTCAACATTTACCTGTCTTAACAGCTAGACGGAGCAGAAGCAGCGCAAATTTGAATTTATTTGCTCATTTGCTTTTTTGGTTTCCTTTTAGAGAAATTTCCTTATTCTGCAATTATTTATTTTCTTGTTACTCTGCTCAATCATCAATCGCAAGTTAAAAACGAAGGTTGTTCATGTTTGCATCGTGGTTTAATCTTCTTCATTACATTCTTATCGTACTTCAAGATGTGCTATTATATTTGTTTTAATTAATGATATGAATAATATTTGTATTTGTATTTCAAACCATTAATTTCCAACATTTATTTCATTGCTCAATCTCTAAACGAAATTCTCTTATAATAATTTAATTAATATAAAATAATTTATTTTACAACATTTTGTATAGTATTGTTTAAACCCTAAATAAAATTCTTTTATCAGAAATTCAATTTTAAATTTACAATATTATTTATATGTATGTATATATTTTAGGATGATTATCACAAGGATGGCATTGGCACTCTGTATATATGTACATATGTATATAAATTGTTTGTAGCCCGACTGTTGGACAGCACTTATGCTAAAATTTATAGTTTGTTTTAATGCAAAAATCAATTTTAATTGGCAATAGCATTAATTTAAATTGGTCATCATCATCATGCTGTTAGTAATACAAAACTAATAATGTGTGCGAATAGTAGATTATCAAGTACAGAGGTTGTTTCTTTAAATTATTGCTATTTTGAACAAGTATATTTATTTTGATTCAAGGGGATAATTTGCTCATATTTAGCCCCCATAACTTATTCCAGGCTAACTAATAAGGTTATCACTCTAGTATTTAAGTGACCATGGAGTTTTTGGAGTCCCTCCAAATCTTTTTAATTGTGAAACAATCGTTAGCTCTTGAGATAATCTAGCCGAATCCGGCCACAATCATATCATTACTTATTCCGAGATAAAGTATCCTCTAATTTAATGCTTTATAAATATTTACGAGCCATCCTAGTTGAGACAATGCCAAGAAGCAGCGACATCTAAGAGCCGTGTGCCATATGATGCTCCACTTAGTGCAAAATGGCCGAAGGGTAGGTTTTAGCACTCACATTCACCCTGTTGTTGGGGCTAAAGCATATTAATGACATGTTTATGGCTGCTGCAACTATCGGCAAAAGTTTGCAGTGACTTAAACAGAAAATTTATGAGCTCTGCGCATTTATCTGGTAATTAAAAAATAGAATGGAAAAAACCCCCATTTTAAATGCTGATTTATATGCAACCGTTTGCGAGAGACATTCTGCATTTACCAAGCTTTGCTTAATGTCACATATTTTATGACCCTTTAGTTAAACTCTCGACCTATAAAACCCTGGGCACTTGCAGTACGCATGGGCGTACATAGAGTTATATGAAATGTCAATCTAGCGTTTGTTTACGGCTGCAACAATTTATTAAAATAGTACATTCTACTGTTTAAAACATAAAGACATATTTTTTGAATATTATACGTAAACAGTACTAGCAGTATAACGATATTTATCATTTATGTAGTTATTTATTGTCTCTCCTTTGTTTAGAGAATTAAGTTAACATTCAACAGTTTTAGACTGAATCGCACTCAACATTAAGGTAGATTTTTGTTATTCTACCTAAAATAAAGCAACTTGGGTAAGAGTGACAATCGACAATAATTACATGTGTTGTAACCCTGAAATGGTCTTTATCTATAGTCGAGAGTAGATTGGGAAATATAAATTTTAAACTAATGTAAAGAACATTAAATTAAAAAAAAATTACACTCTTCTGGTAAATGAGTAATATGTATCCAACTTCTAGCGTAAAAAAAGGATTATTATTTTAATTGTCATCCAAATTGTACTCCAAGTTAAACTGAATATAATTTTGAAACCTGTGATTTACAGGATATAGGTAGCACATATTTACAAAAATATTAGGTTGTTTGGTAATGACATACCGGTTTTTACATTCAAATTTCGCGCTTCGCTTGTGAAGCCAAATATAATCGTATCTGGCAATGCTGTATATCGTTTGAAAGGTATTGGCAACACCTTTAAAATGACATATAGTTTGTTTACATGAGCTTCCACGTTAAAATTAAATTAAAATTAAAATTAAATTAAATTACAATTGATTGAAATGGAGTTCACAAACGCAGAAATTCTGGCAATTTTGAAATTTTATTTCGCACAAGGAAAAACTGCTGCGGAATCTCGCAGACAGATTATTGCTGTCTTAGGAGATAACAAACTTTCGATTCGAACTGCCGAACAGTGGTTTAGGCGATTCCGAAGTGGCAATTTTGATATCGAAACACCCAAGCCTTCCGGACGACCAGTGACCGTTGATACGGATAAAATCATGGAAATAGTGGATCGAGATCGTCATGTGACTATTAGAACCATCGCAGAGGAACTGCAACTAAAAAAATAAAAAAAAAACTAAAAATCGTCAAAAATCAATAAAGAAACCAAACAACCTAATATATGTACATAAACTACACATTGATTATTTTAATCTGATATAAGAGGCGAAACTTCAACATTCATACGTTCATTTGCTTTAAACATTATCAAAAACTACTAACTACATAATTTATGTTTGCAAAATGCTTTTAAAACCTAATCCTCCATATTGGCTAATGCAAACTTAATAATCAAATATACGAGCCGCAAAATTGTGGAAACATCATATGGCCAGTTGAATAAGTAATGCATTTGCAATTACATTGTTTTATGAATTAGTAGCACTCTATGCAACAAATTAGTTGGTCAAAACCAACGCATAATACCGAGAATTAAGAATTCCAAGAAGCGTTAAGTTTGGCCTATTTAATACACGCATAAGGGAAAACTAACATTAGTTTCTACGTATTCAGCACATGATTGCTACAAGTTTATTACAATACTTGGAATTTGGTTGGTATTTCTTGTGTTTGACATGCTAACTACAAATACGTTTATTGGTTTGTTGGCTTTAATAATCGAGAATTTAATTAAAATTTGCCACTTTTAAATATAAGTTGTTTATAAAAAAAAAAACTTAACGAGCATTTGAGTTGGGTCAAATGCAATTTTTTTAACAAGCGTGTTATTTGTTTTTCAAAAATACTCTCCTAATTATAACAAATACCCAAACTAAAGCTTCCTTAAAAGTCTCAGTAAAAACTTTTGTAAATCTAATTGAAAATTTTAATTCGTTTCACTTGAACACGCCCAAATTGCGAATACACAAATTCAATTGCTAAATGCCCAATGTTAAACAGCAAAAGTTTTTCCCAATTTGAGCTTTGGGAATTCAGTACCAAACACCAATGCAGCAACCTTCTGTATCGCACGTAATTAACAAAGTTGGCACTAGACGTAGCACTACATCGAAATATTTGTCTAATATGGTTTGTATTTGGGCAAAGACTTTCAGACTTTTTGCTGACCAGAGGCATAGAACAAATACATATGTAGGTAAGTCATTAATTAGGTTTTGTCTGTGATGTGCCTCAGCTGTCGCTAATTGAAGCTTAATAAGTTTTCAGACTAATGCAAACAATACCTACACAACTATTAATGTAGGGCTGTTTTAACTAGAATAATGCTACAAATTTAATTTTTATTTAAAATAAGAGTTTGGCCAGCGAGATTTCGACCAGCGAGACTTCGGCCAGCGAAAGTTGGGTATGCGAGAGTTAGGCCAGCGAGAATTAGGCAGCAAGAGTTAGGCAGCGGGAGTTCGGCCAACGAGATTTAAACCAGCGAGAGTAAGGCTAGCAAGAGTCGGCCCAACTAGAGTTGGACCAACGAGAGTTGGGCCAAGGAGAGTTCGACCAATGATAGATAGTTCAGCCATCGAGAGTTGGGTGAGAGTGCCTTTACGCCCTTGGTAACAGTGCAACATTTTAATCGCATTCCATTTCTATTCCAGATCAAAAAGGCACACCAATTTAAAATTGAGTAACATAAATAAATAAAATAATTAAATAATAATATTTAAACTGAATTGGTTGTGCTATATAAAATCTATTTAATATTTCTTAGCAATACTGTGACTATATTAAAATTCATTACCAAGTTCAGCTGTCAGCAACCGAGAACATTTTTAATTTCCCCAAGAAATTGTGCTTGTTCTTGTGCTCGGCAGGAGCTGCATCAACGGGTGCTCATTTAATCAACAGCCCATTGCACCCACCAGCAGCAAACGGAACTCGTCCACAGGTTGACACTGACAAACTATGTACATGATACTGAAAATTAAAAAAAAAAAAAAAATCAAACAGTGAGGAGAAAACGAATGAGACCATAAGGCAACTGCCTGATGTCAAATGGCAGAGACCCACAGCTCGGGTTCAGGTTCAGGCCCAAATACACAAACAAACCTACGTACACACAGAAACACAACATTGGCATTGAACTAATGAATGCCGCAGGCGCTGATGTGCCAGCAGTAAGAGCGAACACCCTGCCCAAACACCGTACGCCAACACCCTACCCTGCTGATATGTGTGTCATGCCAAGGGGTTAAGCAAACAAGCAGACATCTGCGTTTACACGCTGTTGTTTTTTCATGGAATTTTTGTTGGTGGGCAAGAGGTGTAGAGGGGTAAATCTACATGACCCAAGAAGCTGCTCAGAGTTGCATTGAAGCAAATTAGCTATCAATATCAATTTATTATTTATTTGTACAAAAATAAATGATCATAAACAAATATCGTTCGCAATTAGAACAATCAATAACATAGAATATCATACATATGTATATCGATAACAAATGGATTGCGAAACAGAAAAGGTGCGTGAAAAACATCATTATCTAAATGCGACTAACTTTCCGATGTTTCAAAACAACAACGAAAAAAACTACAGGATATAACATCAGCGTGTAAATGCGAACATTCACACACATGTCACAAGTGAGTGTGTGTGGATGTGTGTGTGTGTATCAAGAGCGACAATTTACGATGGCTGCCGTATATTGACTGTCTGCCCAAGTCTCTGACATCTCGGCACTTGCTCATCCTCCATTGCAGCCATAATGTTGCTCATTGAACTTAAATTCTGGTTTGCTCATAGTTCGCTCCGCGGCTCGAAATGCTGCACCAGGGACGGCATGTTTGTGGCCAACTCATTAGGGAACAAAATTTAATCCGAAGGAAGGCAAATAAACAAACGAAAATTGACCAGCCTTTTGGCTTTGACTAACCAAATTGTAAGTTGGTCAATGCGTAATTGATTTCCTTGGGGAATGAAAATTTGAGTCTGGCTTCCTAAATTCATTACGCTTTACAATGAAATCATATACCAAATCTTATATTCCAATGATGTTATTATTTAGAAAAATATTTTTATTGAATATTTTTGCTAATGAATTCTAATTATGTTGATGTGTTTTCACGTGTTGCTCTCGCTTTAATTAAAATGGATTCCTTTTAAACAATTTATTTACACACACGTACAATCTTTTAAAATATGTACAAATAATAATAAATTCTTAACACACGCCTTTAGTGAACTTCCTAATTTGTACGATTTTGTGCAGCCTTTTATCCCTTACCGTTTTAATTTTAATTTGAAAACTAAAAACAGTTTACTGTTATTAAAGTTGTACTTTGGTTGTAATACATACAGAGGTAGTCAAAATTATTTTCACAAATGCACTGTTAAGCATCAGTTCACATGCTTCTCTCTTTCGCGTAAGAACAGATATTTTTTTTATTCCTTTTTCATTTGCTTCGGCATAGATCGGACTATCCAAAAACAAAAACTTTTTTGCATTTTACCACTCACAACAACAACACGGGGCTCCGAAGTGAGTCACAAAAATCTCATTTGAGAAAATAATTTCGACTACCTCTGTATATTGAAAATTTACCAAAACATAGTAAGCCCCTTACAAATGAGAGTTTCTTTAATTCTAATTTTATTAATGAATAATTTTTAATTCAAAATATTTAACATTATAGTGAAACAATTAATAACATTCAAATGATTAATATCTACTATGATCCCGCTTTTCCAGCTAATCCGCTCCTGTGCAGTTCTTTTGCTGGAAGCTCACTTGGCTAGGTTCTGCGTTGGTATTTACAGTTTATGACAGTTTGAAGCTGTTTCTAAAACAAGTTAAGTCTATTTTCTGGCACATTTAAAGCTGGCTCTTATACAAGCTTATCGATACCATCCAGTGTCTGTTTAATTGATGTCAGTATTCGCAAATTTAAACACCGTAACCAAGCAGACTTAAATAGTTTAACAGGAGTCATTGACTCACAATGAACAAAAAAAAACTTTTAAGTCACGTAGCAGATCCGAAAAAAAAGATATAAATAAATTTAGAACTATAATAAATGTAAGCGTGAGCCGAAATTTTTTGTGGGCAGTAACAAAAGCTAACTTTAGCAAACTGTAAGCGGGTTTGTGAAAAAATTTCCTTTTGTGAATTTATTATTTTATTTGCTTATTTTTTTCTATCAAACTTCATGTGACACAAATCAACTTGACCGTTATCATAAACCCATCTAAAAGGGTCGCAACAACGCGTTGAGTTGAGTGTAAAGCGCCTTATCAAAGGCTCAGTAAAATGCCAATAATAATTATAAATACTCCCGTTCGCATACATGGACAGACATAACTGTTACCCAAATCAAAACGAAAGGCAGTTAAGCCTTTGGGAGTTCTGGAAAAACATTTCTATTGATGGAAAGTCAGACACAAATTTTATAAAATAATATTTGGATGAAACAGAATTGACAAACAAAATCTGCAAATGGAATTCGATTGCTTCAAAATGTTATTTTCTATTTACGTTTATGTTAACGACAATGCAACTGCACTGAGAGAAATTAAGTATAACATTTAAATTAATACAAGTTCAAATAATATCTTATCTTATCTTCTTAAAAATAAAAATTTCGCAATAAAAAACAGTGAAATTCCTACTATTAGGCAGGGACAAAGCCTATTAATCGTATGCATCCGGTAATGTACTATTCTATTTTTAATATAATAAAAACCAATATTTTACCTATACATTTATGTATAAATATTTTCGTTCTTAGTTGTTTTCCCTTCTTTTACAAAACACTGTATGTTTTGTCTGTGTTACTAAACATAACTATAATTCTATTTGAAGACTTACCCAGAATTTTGAGCTCTTATCTTGCAGCTATTGAAATTGTCTTCTTATTAAATTCAGTTTTCAATTTCTGCCAAATACTATTCCCTTTCAATTTCAATTACAATTGTTTTTCCTTCAATTCATGCTCAATTTCTTAGTTATTTTATCGCTATTGTCTGCTTATCAAATTTATTTTACCACCCAAATCCCAGTGCAATTCTATTTATATGCTGTTGCTTTTGTGCAGAGCAGTGTAAAATGCTCATGTGATTGCATGGCTTTCTGCGTCTTCGATGCAATTTAAAGATTTCGTGTTCGGTTCATTTGGAGCATCGATTGTGCTGACATTTCACTCGATTTAAGTACGTTAAAGACAAATGCAACTCTGTCCGTTTGTCAAATTGTCATCGACATTAAATGGCAATTAGTCTGGGTCTATTAAAAGTCAACAAACAAGCTGCTTGAGAGGATTTGTGAGCTCAACACACAAACTTTTAAGCGGAAACACGCGTTTCATGCTGCTGACTGTACTTTGACTCAAACTCCTCACCGACAGCTTGTATCCTGTGCCCCTCTCCCGCTGCCTCCCTCTGCATTGCTTTAAGCTTTTCCGGAAATGAGTAAAAATGAAATTGACTTAAGCACAGCTTGGCGACAAGTTCAGCATCCAGCCATTAGACTTGTGCATGTCCAAGTCAAGGAATTTGCGGCCAAGTCATTGACTCTGAGCATAGTATTTGTTGTTAGACCCTTTATTTTTAAAAAATTTAAGAGGGTCTATTGAGCTAGTGCTAATGGAAAATGAATGAAATGTAGCAGACCCCACAGAGAATATATATTCTTGATTAGAACGTCTGTCCGTCTGTATGAACACCTCGATGTCGCAAGCTATAAAAGCTAGAGACATCATTTTTGGTATTTAGGTTCTCATATGCAATATGCAGCTCTAGTTTGATTTTTAAAATCTTCTTCCGATCCTACGGTAACCCCGGTAACCCCAAAAAAACATAGCAGCCTCAATTTTAAAGCTACAGATTTGCCATGTACCTAAACTATAACATTCTTCATCAACGCTGTGAATTCCATAACGGATAAGAAACAGCGAAGATATGCAACACACAATTTATTAAAATGAGAAGAGTGTGGAAATGGTTCGATACAAAATATTTGAATAACCGCATAGCTTTGTGTGTGCATCAGGGTCCCACAGTCGGTTACGTCCGACTGTAGCCTTTCGCCCGACTGAACCGCTATGTGCTTACTGGTTGTTGTTGCTGCCGATTTTGGCAACTTTCATTGAGTGGAAGCAACCACTGCGCTTAAGTCAATCAGCTTAGTTGATTCAACTTGATGGCAGTGTCCTGTCAAAACTTGTAAAGCTAAAGCCATCCGCTCTGCTGGCTGACATGCACCCGACCACCAAGATGAAGCGATATTATTTTTATTACCAAATTGCCAAAGGCATCTCACACAGTTTACAGTTTGAAGTTTCCTTATCGTTGTAAGTAAGTAAGCGTATTAAACAGCGACACCGTTTATGCATATGAAGCAAGGCAGCTGAAATTTGCATATGCCCCTAGAATCATATCACAGATCCATTGAAATGGCTATTTTTAGTTTTGGTTACTTTAAGGCCAAAACCCAAAACCCACTTAAGCTGCCCACAGAAAGTGCTCTTCACACACAGAGCCAAGAAAGCAGCTGCAAAATTCTCAAATGCCACTACAACAATAAAGCGAAGTGCTCGCAATCCTCTGCACTCTGAAAGCAGAGGAGACTCAGACATACAGGGTTGCCACCCTAGGCACAAGTGTGATAAAAATTGTGTTTTTTGCTGTGCCTTTCCCGATCACCATGGATCGTAATTATTATAATTTTTAAAAATAAATTATAAAATCAAAGTTAATTGTTGATATATGTAAAATGAATTAAATGAAAACTCTCAACTTTGATGAAACAAATTAAAAATAAAAGTTATTTTTAAATATTCAATGAATAAAAATTATTGTTCAATTATATTTGGACAATAGATACCAAAACTATGGGATTACATGCCCAACAATTGTATAAAATCGTTGTTATCTTAATAATTTGTAATAATTCAAGACAAATATATTAAAATAGGCCATTAACTTATAATTGTCGGAAGAGTTATAAATTGTTAATGGCCAATTTTTAAATATTTCCCGAATTTTTACATAATTATTATAATTATTATTATTAGTATGTAGTAATTTATTATAAATTTTAAATAAAGCAAAAAAATTGTATAAATTTCTAATTATTCAATTTATGTTTGGTGCATTTTTATGCTTTTAGGTGGCAACTCTGTATTCACTTAAGAAAAACCCGCCATTGCATTGTTACTGTGTGCGTGTGTGTTTGCTTGTGTGTGTGGCGTTGAGTTATGTGCGCTTTTTGGCGAAAGTTGAGTAATAAATTCATTCCAAGCTACCAACTGGCGACCATTCAATGGAATTTAAACTGCACTTAATTCATTTAATAAAATGGCTAGTTCAATTTGTTATATCTCTTAATGTGCACTAAACAAATAATTCTTAAGTACACTTTATTTGCCAAGTTTTGTAAGCACACGCCCACTGCTAATACAGTTGTGTTAAGCGTGTTTTGTGGTTAAACATTATAATATCTGATTATGCAGCCCAGACGCTCATACATTCCGTCCCTAATCCGTTTAACGTGGCACAAAACTTCCTTAACTTAAATGCCAACTACCAACTATTTATAAAGTGAACTCAGTTGGCACACACACACACAAATACTGTAACTCACACCAAGGCACATTGTTGTTTTTTGCACAATACGTGACCATTTACATGGTTGTGGCTGCAGTTTCTTTTAACAGCCAATCTGCATTGCTGTTGTTGTTGCTGCTAGTGTTAGCGCTGTTAGCTGCTGTTATTGTTGTTGCTGTTATTATGGGCGCTGTTAGTGGAGCTGTTGTTGTTGTTTTTTGCTGTTAGTGTGGATGCTGTTGTATCAAGTGCTGTCAGTGTTAGTGCTATCAGCCCTTAGTACTCTTGTGCTTTTGTCTTCCGCTGGTCGAACTCTTTCTGGCCGAACTCTCACTGGCCAAACTCTCGCTGGTCGAACTCTCGCTGGCCGAACTCTAGCTGCCCAACTTTTGCTGCATATCTCTTGCTTGCATTACCCTCGATGGCCCTACTCTTGTTGGCCGAACTCTTGCTGGCCGAACTCTTGCTGTCCGAACTCCGGCTGCGCGAACACTCGTTGACCGAACTTTCGGTGGCCGAACTCTCGGTGTGCGAATTTTCGCTGGCCAAACTCTCGCTAGCCTGACTTTATATTTATACCGTTTATTGTGGTATACGTTGTTCTTGTAGGGTTTAACGTAAAAGTTTTTATATTATTGGCAAGTAAACTTGGCAACTGTCTTGCCTGTCAGCCATATCGTTTTAAAAACAAAGTGTGCTAGATAAAAAGGGAGACAGCAGGAGGAAAGCATTCAACTGCGCTGCAACTGCATTTGCAAAATGTCAGCAGTGCGTGGGATGCCGCAAAACTGCGCCAATGTCAAGGCCAACAAAGGTTATGGCTACACGAACGAGTTGACAAGATTTTGGCTGCCGCAGCTTTTATGCAGAGCAATTTGTTAGTCGGCAAGGAAAACCCTTGTGATAAAATACATAATGTTAGTCCGGGCGAAAATAAACCGAAACCAGAAAAACAAAGCGCCCAAAACCGCCAAGAAAATAAGCCAACAATGAAAACATATTCGCATTGTTGTTATACTACAGATATGTATATATATGTGTGTAGGCAAGCCGAGTTGATGACTTGGCCAACAAATCGTAAATTCGATAAAGGAAATTAGAAGGGAAAGGCATTCAAAATGAACGACAGCGTAAAGCAAGCGAACGGACAACAACAAGCGTGGCACAATGGCATTGGTTGCATTCACCAGGTTACCGCTGCATGGATCGCTCACCCGATAACCGATGAAAGCAACCCTGACGCATCATGTAACCTGGTGAATGCGTTTGATACATTTTGAAACTTGCAACAGTCTTTTATGCAAAAAATCTTCAAATAATTTATTTTTAAAATGCAACAATTATTTTTAATATATTTGTTTACATTTGGAATTTAAATCAGTTGTTTTTATCGACTTTCGATGAATGCAGCGGAAAAAGCAGCGATGAATCAGAAAAATTTTATGATGCATGCGCTGCAATTTTATGCTGCATTCAGGGTTGCTTTCATCGGTTATCGGGTGAGCGATTCATGCAGCGGTAACCTGGTGAATGCAACCATTGAAACTGATTTTGTTAAACAAAGTTATCGTTGCTAAACAGGCAAGTACTAACTGTACTAACAATACGATTGAAATATTCAAAATATTTGAAAAAAAGAATGGATATAAATTAAGAGATTTTTAACAGATAAATATAAAGCGAGCGAGGCAAAGCCTGCAATGTTGTTTCCTGAATAACGTTTGTGTTTTTATACCCTGCGCCCATTTGAAAAATGGGAAAAACAGGGTTAATAACTTTGTCAGAATGTATGTAACAGGCAGAAGGAGGCGATATAGGATGACGATATAGCCCTGTCTGTCTGTCTGTCCGTCTGTCCGTTCGTCTGTATGAACGCTGAGATTTTGGAAACGCATTCGACTGATCTGCCCCGTCCAAATTTTTTTAACCGATTTTAATGATGAATTAAATATTCAATCGTAGTAAGCTTATATTCTGAATACCGACCTGTTTTGTTGGATATTAAGCTTGCTTTTCGGATATGATCGATTCCGTTTCAGCGACATTTAACCAAGCATTTTATTTACTTGGTTTGGTTAAATATTTTCCCTTTTCTGATTAAACCAAGCATAAACGAAGGACAACAATTTCGATATATTTGTCGATTGCAGCGAAGCAACTGCAATATTTTTGGATGAAAACCCTTTACCAGCCAAGGACACGCAGGGCTTTTGTCTGCGTGAATCCTTAGTTCATGAATGCAATCAAAGGACAAAAGACCGTGTGGTTTTTGCTAAAACTACCACTGTGCGAGGATTGGTGTGGTTGAGATTCGTAGTACTCACAGATATATCTATGCGCAGTATATATGTAAATGAATGGGCATATATGTGCGTGTGTGCGTGTGTGCGTGTGTGCGTGTGTATGGGATGCGATGTGGTTGTGCTTGCGCATTGGAATTTAATTCAGCTATGAAAAGGAAATTTTACACATACGATTGAGTATTACGACAAATTGGGGCGTTTGTAGGAATGTATGTCTGTGTGTCCATGTCGATGATTTGAATGGGAGTAAGGCGTGCAAATCGGCACAGCTCTTTATCGAAATTGAAAAAATAATCATAAGAAGGAGGCTACAACATTGCCGTCGCATTTGTAATCTGTTATTTACTTCTGTTTCTCTGCCAGTTTGAGACAAGGGATTCGGTAATTTGTGGCGTGCAAAGCCATAAATTGATTAGCTTAAATTTATACGTTTCGATTGGAGCAGACAATCACGTAACTTATGAATGTATTCACATAAGCCCAAATAGCGCTTAACACTCGCAACATGAAAAATTCATCATACGCAATGTGTGACAACAGCTGTATTAGCTAAACAATCATAAATATTACATTTTGCATGCTGAAGATGATACAAATGGATATGGTATCAAATAATTGAAAATAAATGTAGATTGAATATGAATTTATGTTGTTAGCATCTTTATCTATAATTATAATCAGTGCAGTGTCATTTTGTCTGAAAGCCAGGGCAATTAAAACTTTATTTATTACAAGGACCAAGAAGCTGCAGCGGGAGTTTTGCACTTGAATGCATAATTGCCTACCGAGACAACTTGCTAAAAGGCATTTGAAAATATGACAAAGACCAAACAAAGGATGTTCCAAAAATAAATTTAGCTAGCAGCTAAACGGGCAAACAACAGGCCGGTTAAAAATGGAGAACAAGATTTTATTCAAATCAACCGACATTTATATTACAAGCTTTAAATAATCACAGGAAGTTCAGGGTTTTTTAAAGCCAACTGCAATTTTTTTTTAGTAATATATTAAGCCTGTCTATATTTATATATTTGTTAAATACATCAATTCAATACAATATATTTTAATTTATTAAATTCATTAAATTGATCACGGAAAAACTTTTTTAGATTCTTTTTAAGAAGTTCATAAATTAAGTCTATTTGCGATTACGGTCGACTAATCGCAGCTATTCAGCTTCAAAAATTAGCGTAAAGATCTCATTTATGTTAGTGGGCGTGGCAACCTCCCATCTCAGCTTCGTAACCCCATTAACAAATGTGGTAGCCCGTCGATTTCACATTGCGATGGCCTTGCCAACCATTTTGCAGTCATTGAATTATTTAAAAAACTGTAAACGAGAACTTTGATGATAAATTATTTTCAAACGAGCTGAAGTTTTTTTTGCTTCGCTCTCCTCTTTGGCAAAAGCAATTAAAGTCCAATGGCTGTTTTTAACAGAATTTAAGGAAAACTATTTAATTAAGGCCAGAGTTTGCTGAGGAAAAGCGAACAAAATGCAATGGCCAAAAGATATTGCAGCACTCAGAGGCGTAGGATTTAACACATAAAGGACAAACGGTCGTTAAATTTAACAGCTTTGGTAATTACAAAATAGTTTCTCTGCAGAGGCACAATATACGAATACAAAGGTAGGCTTTGAGCCCGGCCAAAGTGGCAAGCGTATTGGTAATAACCAACACCTAAAACGGAGAAAGCCGTACACCTATGGGGATGCCTTACAGATTTTATTGAGACATTATCAGGCGAAACAAATGGGGGACAATTTACCGGCTTTTATGTCAGCCACCCACCAAAACGGAGGCGTTGGAAATAGCCAAAGGGGGCGTGGCACAATGGACATAGTTTTGCCCAAAGCTTTTGTATAATAAATTGCGATGTGGATTGGGTATATGGAATATGGTGCTACGGAAGGGGGTTTTGGGGGATGTACGACAATGTATGAGCGATAACCGTGCGTATAGTCAATGGTTTTTTTCGACATTTCGGTGTTTCGGGCAATTCGGTTTTGTTTTTGTGCCATTTTTATGGCTCATAACCGAAAACATCGACATGCGAATGACAAACATTTATTTTGTTTTGTTGTTTGATGTTTTTCTGGTTGTTTCTTAATCCTACCATCGCCACTGGCTAAATAAATTCCTTTATTTTGCTATTTAATACGCGTGGCTAATTAATTAGACCATGAAATGCAAATGGAATAATGCAAAATACTACAGCGTCGGCATTCCCCTTCGTCTGTGGTTTATGTCTTTAAAACTAGAGAGAAGCAATAAGTGCGAAAAGTATGCATAAATAAACATTTGCCACAGGCAAACAATGAGTTTTGGCTGTCAGATAAGAGCCCCGTGCTGTGTGTATAGGCCAAAAGTATTGCGAAATTGGCATTATCTGTTCAAGAGGCTGCTGCCATGGCTACGACCTAAGGCTGAAGACGTATCGTGTTTATTCAAAACACATTTGAGGCACTTAATAAAAATATTATCAGCAGGCAACGTAGAAAAATGAAAAATGGCTTTAGATCTGTTGTGAAATTTGCCAAATGCCTGTTGGCAACCAGACTGTTTTGACTGAGGATGCTAATATTTGAGATTTGGTTAGTAAATAATATATTATGCATCACCGACCGCTCGACCGCTCTAATATTGGTCCAATTAGTCTACAACGGCGCAAGTACAATTTTTGAACTGGCGCCAATACAACCGCAACATTTTGCAGCACTTAAATTGTTATCGATAACTTCCACGCTTGCCACACTAGTAAATGGGTTTACACCAAAACTTGTGCGCTTTTGGTTCGCTTTAAGTACACTTTAAACAATTCGTGATTTTTAAACATTATTATTACGCATTTTAAACTGTTTAAATTATTTTAATACGTATATTTACAGCCGCATAAGCTTATTCTACCGTTTTCTTTACACATATTTCCTCGTTCTTGCCATCATCCTTAAGGTTCTTTAATCTTTGAACTCTTCTTGCATGTGATGCAGCCTTATGAATGCGATTTTTCACTTTATGGAAAGCCAAGCGAATATCTTTCTTATAATCATCGAAGGTGTAGCCATTGTCCGTCTTCTGAGCTTCTGTTAAATATATGATGTAAATATATGATATTACTAGAAGTTTAGCTAATCCAATATATGGCTTACGGTATAGCGCTGTATTCAAATTTACATAATTTGTTAAAGCCGTTTTCGAATGAATTCCTGCATAGTTCATATCCAGTAGAAGTTTATCGGTAAATATTCGAGTAATATTCTTAACCAGACCATTTGGATGCAAGAGACTTTTAAACTGTTCAATCTGTATTTGAAAAAAGTGTATATTGATAGTTAATTAGTTCAAATGTAATATTGTTTTATTATTATCGTTTGTGTTTATTAACCGATTTCTATGCGCTCTTCAGGATTCGTAAATCGAAACGCTTGTTATTTATATACATATACTTATATGTAGGTTTTATTAATGTTGTAAGTAAAAGGGGCATGGCATCCAATATTTGAAATAAACTTGATCTGAGTATTGAATACACCTACCTACATACCAAAAAGGGCTGCTCTAGCCTTTATAGTTTTAGGACAAACAGACAGACAAGGCTAAATCGGCTCTGCTGGTCTCCCTGATCAAGAATATATATACTCTCGAGAGTTTAGCCAGCGAGAGTTCGGCCAGCGAGATTTCGAACTGCGAGATTTTGGATTTCAGAAGTTCGACTAGTGAAAGTTCGACCAATGAGAGTTCATCCAACTAGAGTAGAACCAGCAAGAGTTTGGACAGTGAGAATTCGGCCAGCGAGAGTTCGGTCAACGAGAGTTCGGCCAGGGGAAGTTTGGCCAGCGAGAGTTTGGCCAATGAGAATACGACTAGCGAGAGTTCGAAAAGCAAGAGTTCGACCAGTCAGAGTTCTGCAAAAGGAAGTTCGGTCAGTGAGAGTTCGGCCAGCGAGAGTTCGGCCAGCAAGAGCTCGACCAGCGAGAGTTGGGCCAATGGAAGTGCCTGTTCCCTTCATTCGCACAAAGTTATTAACCCTGTCTTGACCCACATTTAATGGGCACAGTGTATAATTATCGGATTAGGGGTAAATACTTATAATCGATTAACTTACGTATTGTTCGGGACAATTTGCAATTTTCTCATCGATTGCCTCCAAGTCGTCCTTAGACTTGATGGGAAATTCGTTGGTTTGTTGTACCACAACCTTTGGATTGCCGCAGATTTTCTCTATTCGCGCCAAGATCTTTGAATTCACGTTCAGCAGGAAATCAACTTTGCGCTCCAAATTGCTCAATCGTAGATCAAAGCCATCTTGATCCGCTAAACACATTTGCGTGCGAGCTGCTTGCTGCACGCGCTGCTGTTCCTCGATGAGCACCCGACTATCTAGAAAACCAATGGCATACTCGTCCGTGAATATATCTGGACAACATTCAGTTTGCTCTGCAATAATTCCTTCCAGAACAAGCGGCTCGTCATAATCAGCAAATTCGTCATTATTGCTTTGAGCTGAACGGCGTCTACCGCCCCTAGCGGCCTTTTTTCTGCTCATAGTTGTTAAAAATCCAAAATCTGATTTGTTTTTAATGCTAAAAAAAGCAAAAAATCAATAATATAAACATAAAATATGCAAACAGACGCTTACAATTCACCGGAGTCTCGTTTGGATTGTATTGTCACTGTTCTGTTAATTCCTCATACTCAGTTAAAGCAAGATATATTCTCAACTGAATAATTGCCAATATTTCAATTATATTTGTAAAAATTAACTTAATACGCAGTCTGCTACAATTGTTTTGTTTTGTTTACTTTTTAGTTTTACGCTGGTAAACGATAAGAATCGATTAGTTGTGGTGGTGGGTCGATAAATGCGAATCTACCATATTTGTTTTCACTGTTGGCAGATGCGCTTTTTTCCCGCCAGATGTGGATGTTTTTCAAGAGTATAAAATAATTCAGCTATTTCTTAAATTTTACAAAATTCTTACTGTAATCAGTAAAAACGGAGCATCCGATTGCAGAAGACCCTGTACTTTGTGTTCCAATAAATATTAATTTATTCATCAATATTATATATGGCATATTTAAATATATTTTCCTTTGCATATCTTCGCTGCTTCTTATCGTTATAATTTAGAGCATCGATGGCAAATCCAAAGTCTGAAGCGTTAACACTGAAAACTGGGAAATCCATTTTCATATAGACGTTTAGACCACCCAATGTGTGTTCAACTTATATTTAATGGTATACTAGCTGAGTATGGAGCTGAATTAATTATTAAATTAAGGCTCTTCAGAATGCTGTCTTTTGTGAGTTTCCAGAGGTCTCGAGGATTCAAATGTACTCGGACAGTAGGGACACTTATAAGGTAGCTCCGCAGTGTGAATTTTTTTAAGATGAAAAAGTTCTTCTACTTTTAAATGCCTTTGGACAGTGGTAACACTTATAAGGCGTCTCTCCAGTGTGTATCCTTATGTGGTCTTCAATATATATTTTAGTGGTAAGGTTTTTTGGGCAGTGGAGACACTTATGAGGCCGCGCTTTACTGTGTATTCTTTCGTGGTCGTTTAGATTTCCTGCAGAGACAAAGTAGGCCGCTCTCCCGTGTGCGTTCTTACGTGACGTTTAACAGCTCCTTCAGATTTAAAATTTTGTACAGTGGAAACACTTAAAAGGCCACTGTCCAGTGTGTATTGTTTTGTGTCTTACAAGCTGAATTAGATATACAAAATCTTTAGGGCAATAGGGACATTTATGGAGCCGGTTTCCCCGTGTGCATCGTTGAGTGAGCTGAAAGACCACTTCTACTTTTAAATTCTCTAGGACAGACTCTACATTTAAAAGGCCGCTCTTCAGTGTGTGTTATTAGGTGAGCTTCAAGATCACCTTTTCTAAAGAATTTCTTTTCACAGTGGGAACACTCGTATTGTCTATCATCAGTATGTCTCTTTATGTGATCTGCAAGATGTTTGTTTTTGAATTCCTTTGGGCAGTGGGGACACTTAAACTTCTTCAATTCCTTACATTTCTTCTTAAAGGGTCTGTCTTCCGTGTGCATTATCGAATGAGCTGAAAGACCACTTCTACTTTTAAATTCTCTAGGACAGACTCTACATTTAAAACGCCGCTCTTCAGTGTGTGTTTTTAGGTGAGCTTCAAACTCGCCTTTTCTAAAGAATTTCTTTTTACAGTGGGAACACTCGTATTGTCTATCTTCAGTATGCCTCTTTATGTGATCTGCTAGATATTTCTTTTTAAATACCTTTGGGCAGTAGGGACACTTAAACTTGTCCAATTCCTCACATTTCTTCTTATAGGGTCTATCTTCCGTGTGCATTATCGAATGAGCTGAAAGACCACTTTTACTTTTAAAGTCTTTTGGACATAATGTACATTTAAAAGGTCGCTCTTCAGTGTGTGTTTTTAAGTGAACTTCAAGACCGTATTTTTTAATGAATTTCTTTTCACAGTGGGAACACTCGTATTGTCTATCATCAGTATGCCTCTTTATGTGATCTGCAAGATGTTTGTTTTTGAATTTCTTTGGGCAGTAGGGACACTTAAACTTCTTCAATTCCTTACGTTTCTTCTTATAGGGTCTGTCTTCCGTGTGAATTATCGAATGAGCTGAAAGACCACTTCTACTTTTAAATTCTCTAGGACAGACTCTACATTTAAAAGGCCGCTCTTCAGTGTGTGTTATTAGGTGAGCTTCAAGATCACCTTTTCTAAAGAATTTCTTTTCACAGTGGGAACACTCGTATTGTCTATCATCAGTATGCCTCTTTATGTGTTCTCCAAGATGTTTGTTTTTGAATTCCTTTGGGCAGTAGGGACACTTAAACTTCTTCAATTCCTTACATTTCTTCTTATAGGGTCTATCTTCCGTGTGCATTATCGTATGAGCTGAAAGACCAGCTTTACTTTTAAAGTCTTTTGGACATAATGTACATTTAAAAGGCCGCTCTTCAGTGTGTGTTTTTATGTGAACTTCAAGACCGTATTTATTAATGAATTTCTTTTCACAGTGGGAACACTCGTATTGTCTATCATCAGTATGCCTCTTTATGTGATCTGCTAGATATTTCTTTTTAAATACCTTTGGGCAGTAGGGACACTTAAACTTGTTCAATTCCTCACATTTCTTCTTATAGGGTCTATCTTCCGTGTGCATTATCGAATGAGCTGAAAGACCACTTTTACTTTTAAAGTCTTTTGGACATAATGTACATTTAAAAGGTCGCTCTTCAGTGTGTGTTTTTAAGTGAACTTCAAGACCGTATTTTTTAATGAATTTCTTTTCACAGTGGGAACACTCGTATTGTCTATCATCAGTATGCCTCTTTATGTGATCTGCTAGATGTTTTTTTTTAAATACCTTTGGGCAGTAGGGACACTTAACCTTGTTCAATTTCTCACATTTTTCATTTTTTGGACTGCTCGAGACATCGTTCGAAAGTTCATTCTGCTCATTCCGCTCATTTTGCTCAAATGCATGTTGGTCATCAATTTCCAGAGTATTCTCCGGCTTTATTATAACACACGTCGTTTCAGACTCTCCCATAAAGTGATGACTGCTATCCTCATAGTTGCGTTTGAAGTGAAACCAGGTTTTCGTCGTTATTCCACAGGATGTGCACATTTTCTGGGGCAGCGAATCATTCGGAATGACTTCAAAGTTTGTGCATTTACTGAGCATCTCTGCCAAACTGATTTCGCTGTCATCCTTCTTGAGAAATATATCTACTACAGCAGATTGATGCGCTCCACAGGTTCTGCAAGCCTCTGGCATTATATTAAAATTATTTATCTGTGTGGATCTAAACAGAAATTAAAATAACAAATATACACAGCAAAACACACTACGGACTGCAAATCGATATATGAAATATCGAGATTATCGCTTATAGGCTGTTTACACTGAGCCCGTATCACGAAATGGAATATTCCGCCATAAGCCCTCTGTGGGTAGAAGAAGAGCAGCATCTTGCCTAGTGTTTCGATACAATTTAGTATTTTCGATACAAAAAAGTGGCATATCCATAGCAAACAGCTGTTTATTACAGCTAATAAATTTAAAAACGCCCGCAAATATAAAATGACTGAAATGAAAATAAGCGAAATGAATGATAAGAGCAAAAATATGAATGGGCCGATTCAACATTATTTCCAAATGAACCATTTTAATTGTTGTTACTCATATTTATGCACTGTACCCATTAAAAATGGCTGACAATTTATATATTTTTTTTTACAATATGTGACTCTACTGAAAAGCGCATTCAAATAAAAAAAAGATAATAATGTAGCAATATCACAGTTTTTATCTAGCTCGCTTTCAAAATGCACATAAATTTGCGCGTTTTCTTGTTTGTTTACGTTTGAAATGGCGCGTTTTCTTGTTTGTTTATGTTTGCGCTGGCCGAACAGCTGGTCGCGCGATTCGATTCTTGGTGTGAGCACTTGCATCACGTTTGGAATATTCTGCTCAGTGTAAAAACGCTATTAGACTACGTGTGGAAATCGACTGGCAAATCTGAAATACCGAAACGATACCGAGTCGATATCGAGCCGATACCAAAACGATGCCGATAATGTCACAAATAATCCCAAACATGGAATTTGTTTATTTTCCGCCTCCCGGCCTTAAAACGCCCAATCGGATAACTTGGGGTGTTAAAAATTAATAACTGCACAGTTTCTCAATCGGATATTTTCGGGAACTAAAAATAAAAAATAAAATAATTATAACTTATGTTGAACGGATGGACGGATGTATTCAAATTACTACAAAGAAATGTGTTTAATTTTATTATATATATAAATATTTTATATTTATTTATATATGTCGGTTGCATATCTTCGTTGTTTTTATCCGATCGTAATGCAATTTAGATCATCGATAAAATAACAAATAAATTGGCACTAGCTGACATTTGTTGATACTTTGGCAATGTAAATACTCTACATTTTATAAATTAACTTAGCTAAGAGCTTTTATTTATTGTTTAACAAACTATTAAGTAATTTTAGCTACTTTCAATACTCTTTTTTTTATTTTTACAATAGAGGCTTATTCCATAGTTACATTTATCTTGGCTTGTTTAATCTTAAGTTTTGTATCTCCCGTGCCATTCTTTAATCTATGAGATTTTCTTGCATCATAGGCTGCTTTATGTATGCGATTTTTCGCCTTATGTAAAGCCAGACGAATATCCTTTTTATAGTCATCGAATATGTAGCCCTCTGTCTTCTGAGATTCTGTGAAAATAACAAATTCAATTGTAGTAAAAACTTGGTTAATTTGATGCAATTCTTACCGTATACCGCAGTATTTAAGTTAACATAATTGCTTAAAGCAATCTTTGAGTTAACTCCTCCATAGTTTATATCAAGCAGCATCTTATCGCCAAATATCCGTCCAATATTTTTGACTATACCATTTGGATTCAGAAGAGTTTTAAATAGCTCAACCTGCAATTAAGAAAATTACGCCAAAACTTGTAATTTACATGAACATACATCATATGAAAGGTATTGAAATACAGATCTCGATTACTTTTTAAATCTCGAAATACTTTACTTGGTTGAAAAGATATTGACATTGCATTCTTATAATAAAAATTTAAAACAATTTTAATTTTTATTTTATGTTAAAAAATTAAATTATATTTATTAATTAAAAAATGAATTTAAAATAAATAAATGATTTTTTGGGCTTCAATTTTTAAAACTAATTAATATTAATTGCAATGCCTGCTTGTAAAACTGCAATTAATGCAAGACTTACGTATTTGTCGGGATTATTTGCGATCTGCTCGTCGACTTCCTCCAGATTCTCCTTGGTTACGATAGGAAATTCATTAGGGGGCGGTACGACGGATCTTCTGCTTTCACAGATCTTATCGACGCGCGCCAGAATCTTTGTATTGATGTTCAGCAGGAAGTCGACTTTGCGCTCCAGACTGCCCAAACGTTCAACGATATTTTCGTCATCTGTTCCCGTGGGATAAGCATGTTGTTCCTGGCTTAAATTCTGGCTCTCCACGTTATCAAAAATCTCATCATCTATGCACTTTTCGGTTTTCACAGGAACGTTTCCATCGATTTGCAGCGGATCATAATTAGCAAATGCCATTTGACTTAGCTCAGCAAAACGGCCTCTCGCTTGATTATTATAACTCATAGTAGTTTAAGTTTAACCAAAACCTAAAACCCCAAACAAAATGAAAATTGTATCAAAATTATAAATACACAAAGAAAGCACTTACGACAGGGTCCTTATTGTTATATATGTATATTATCGCTGTTTCATCTCATTGGACATCACATCAATTTCGTGTGTTTGATATAACTAATTTGCCACATTCATATTTTAGTTTCGTAAAGGAATTGTTTTAATTCATTTGCGGCTATAAATTGTTTTGTTTTTTATTTTCCTAGCTCCACTCTGGTAGCTGATAATTATCGATAACTGTGGTGGTAGGTAGATACATATCAACTATTTTCCATCTGGTCAGTGTTGCCAGTTTGGCCTATTATATGCTTCATTTTAAAAAATGGAAAGCTTAAAAATTGTATATTAACAACAAATTTTAAAGGTTTTAAATATTTTGCTGCAATAAAATAATGTCACTTGTTCTGCATGACGTCATAAACTTTATTGTGGCGCCAGATAAAAAATATGAAAATATTTGGCGGCTTTTAGCTACGTAACTTAATCAAATAAAACTGGTTTACCAGCAAATATATATCTAAAACGGAGGTGACAAATATAATTATACAATATTACTAAATTCTTGCAATTTATATAATTTGAATGGAAAAATATTTAATAATAGATAAAATAACCAAATTGAGCACTTTGTTAATTAATATATGTTCGATAAAACAAAACCCGTTGGGAATTTAAATTTGGCTAATATTTCTGCAGAATAGACATATATATTCGAGCTATTTTTAGATTTTTAAACCTGACAACACTTTCTAAAATCTCGCGGTTTTTTTCCAACAGATTTTCCAGGAAATTGAATTGCATTTTATTAATTTTGGCTGAAATCGTATCATATTTATCAATTAGTTTACAAACAAGGCAAACAAAAATGTAATTTTAATTATATGTAGCTTAGGTTTACTAGTTATATTTACATTTGGGAATAAACTTTTTACTAAACTAGTATATTATACAAATATTATTATTGTTTTTAGCTGTAATTTCTTTGTTTATTTGTGAGTTTTTGCTATATATGCAGCCTTATACATTCGATTCTTGGATGTCTTTAATGCCATGCGAATATTCCTTTTATAATCCTCGAATGTGTAGCCCTCCTCGGTTTTTAGAGATTCTGTTGAAGAGAACCTGTATTAATAATAATTTTGAGAATTTATTCTAACTCTTACCGTATAGAGCATTATTTAAATTGACGTAGTTGACTAAACAGGCCTTTGATTTAATGCCAGCATAGTTTATATTCTGCAGAGCTTTATCGCTAAATATGCGTTTAATATTTTTCACAATACCCTCGGGGTTTAGCATAGTTTTGAACACGTCGACCTGTATTTATAAATTGTTAAATAAACACAGTTAAAGATATGTTTGAAAAAATATGTTTATCGGCAATGGATAAATTACGTATTTCTCCTGATTGTTTGCGATTTTGATATCGATTGCCTCCAGATCTTCCGATGATAGTATAGGGAATTCACTAATTTGCGCCAGATTCGTATTTGCGCAGACTTTATCGAGGCGGGCTAAAATTTTTGTATTCACATTTAATAAGAAATCAACTCGACGCTCCAAGCTGCTCAATCGCTCAACGAAATTGTGTTCATGCTTTGCGCCTATTACGGTACAAAACTCGGGTTGAACGCGCTGTTTATCCTGCTTTAGGTTCCGGCTATTGAATAAATCGAGTTTTTCATCTTTGGGTTCGTCCTCATCGCTGCTTATATCTGGATATGCTTCGATTCCAAACGGATCGTCAATATCGTCGGATTGCTGCCGCTTCCGGGCTGCATTAACTTTCGCTTGTTTATTATTACTCATGGTGGCTTGAAACTGTTAGCCCAAAGTTATTTACAGAATTTAAATGTATTTTATATTAATTGCCCAAAGTTGTTTACGGCTGCAATTTTGTTTATTTCTAGAACTGCACGCTGATAGATTCTAGTTATCGATAAATGGTGGTGGTCAGTGCTGTCAAATGTTTGGAGTTAAAAGTGGCTACAATTAAAAAAAAAAAAAGTGGCTAAAAACTATCTGCAAGGGGTTACAAATAAATGGCTATGCTGTAATAACTTTGTTTAGATCCTTTACTTTAAAAAATTAAAATGGATCTATTAACTTAGTGCAAAGAGGAAATATGTGTAACACCCAGAAGGAGGCGTGCCAGACCCCACAAAGTACATATATTCTTTGATCAGGACGACAAGCCGAGTCGATATAGCCATGTCTATCTGTCCGTCTGTCCGTCTGAGACACCATATTCGAGATTTAGATTCTCCCAGTCAGTGAGCAGATCAAGATATTTCAGACTTTGGATACCTCCCCCCATTCCACCGCTTCCTCAAAAATCTACTGTAGCCACAGTTCGGAAGCTATTGATTTGTAATTTAGTATTTAACTAGTTTATGGCATTCCTATTGACGGTTGCGTCCGACTGTAGCCTCCGTACCACTGATCTGCCCCGTCCATACATATATATATTTTCTTAAAGATCACTATAAATAATAGGTTAAATTAGGCAAATAAATTTATTACATTAATATTAGCGACTAAAATGAAAAAAATTATTTAAATAAAAACTTAACTAATTCTAAAGGAATACATAAATATGGCAATATTATAAGGCCAGGCATTTATTTTTTTATCTATTATTTTAAGTGTTAAGTATTGTATTCATGGCAACCCATATTATAATCGATAGTCTATGTAATGTTACTTAACATTGTTCCTCAACATCACTTTAATATAAATGTAAAATAAAGACGACACTTGAGATTTGGATTTGAAAGAGAACGCGTGTATTAATTATATTTCTAGTGTAAATACACTACATATTTGGCGACGAGGCAAATAAAAACTTGTATAAATATACAGAGACACAAATTTAATAATAAGATTTGTAATTACAACTTATTATATATCGTAATACGATTGAACAATTTTTACGAACAACGCGAAAGAGAAGTGCAAAAATGGCAAACAAAGACACAGTGGAAACAACACCTGCATTTTACCAAATGTCTTCAATTCCGGAATTCGCACCCAGTTGTGAAACATTTGCAATTTGGAAGGAAAAATTTGATATATATTTGTGTGAACTAAATATAACGGATGATAACAAAAAGAAATCAGCATTATTAAAGTTCATAGGTGCAGCACCATATAGCACATTACATAATTTATGTAGTCCGGATTCTCCCATATCAAAAACATTTAAAGATCTGTGCGAAATATTACAAATGCATTATACCCCGCCTACGCTTATATTTCGAGAGCGAAAAAAGTTTCATACATCGGTAAAAAGCGAAAGTGAGACAGTTGCAGAATGGTACGCCCGTGTAAAGCAATTGGCACTAAACTGTAAATTTGGCGCTGACTTAGAAGCTTTCGTTTTAAATCAATTTATCATGAGTCTCCCCACATCAATTTTCGAACGCATATGTGAAGAGGACGAGAGATTAACATTAGCCGATGCATTGAAAAAGGCAATGATAATGGAAACGAAAATAAGCGCAAAGAAGACTGACGACAGCTCAATGGTACAGTACATACATCGTACGAATCAAAGTCAAAGGCAGAACAACGAGAATCGAAACAACGGAATTAGCAAAAGGCAATTCAACGGACAGCAACGTGGTACACGATCGCAGACTGCAAGCAGCGACGCCGACGTTGGCAGAGGCAAACAACAGCATAAACCATGCAAACACTGTGGCTGGAGGAATCATTATTCTGAAGACTGCAAATTTAAAGACAGCAAATGTCACAAGTGTGGAAAGATGGGTCATCTAGCAAATATATGCCGATCAAAACAACATAAAACTGTAGCTTACGTATCGAGCTCACAAGAGGAAGTTTCTTTAAATTATTCAAATTTTAAATTACCTCAAATAGATAACGAAACTAATAAATATGATTTTTCTATATATAGCGTGACATCAACATCATCTGGTGAAGTTTATTTACTACCTGTAAAGATCGATGGATCAATTATGAACATTGCTTGCGACACTGGAGCACCTTGCACACTGATACCAAAATCGTTATATGATAAGGCATCAATTAAAAAGCCGCTGCGAGTATGCAACACTCCATATGTTGATTACAACAACATTTCAGTTAAGGTAGTTGGTGAGTACGACGCATCTATAGAGTATCGAGGCATAACCAAAAATATTGTTGTTGTTGTTACCTATGCTACAAGTCCACCCTTACTTGGTAGATCATTTTTAAGAGCATTTAATTTTGAACTAATTCAAGTTAACGATCAAGGTAATAATATTAACGTACACGAACAACATTCTATATTTATTGACCAATTTAAACAAGAATTCAAAGATGTATTTACATCAGGTTTAGGTTCGTATAAAGTTAACAATGTTTCACTACAGCTAGAACAGGATACGAAACCTATATTTTTTAAACCAAGACAGTTACCTTTAGCTTGGAAATCTAAAGTTGAAGATAAGCTACGTGCATTAGTAGATCAAGGTGTTTTAGAACATGTTGACAGTTCCGACTGGGGAACACCTTTAGTACCAATTCTCAAACCAAATGGAGAAATTAGGATTTGTGGTGATTATAAAGTCACTCTTAATAAATCGTTAGTAGATGTTCGCCTACCCCTTGCCTAGAATAGATGATATCTTTGCATCATTGGAAGGAGGTACATTATTCACAAAATTAGATTTATGCAATGCATACAATCAACTTTGTTTAGATGAGAAATCTCAATTACTATGTACATGGAGTACACATATAGGTTTACTGAAAGTGAAGCGTTTACCTTTTGGAATTAAAACTGCAGCTTCAATTTTTCAAAAGACGATGGAAACCCTATTTCAAGGTATTCCAGGAGTCGTAGTATATCAAGATGATATCACTGTTACTGGAAGAAATCTTCAAGAACACATTTTTAACTTAAAAACAGTTTTGGCTAAATTAAAATCAGCTGGATTAAAAGTCAATAATGATAAATGTGAATTCTTTAAATCTAAAATCACATATCTTGGCTTTTCTATAGACCAACATGGTCTTAGCAAAAATAATGATAGAACTTCGAGCATTTCATTAGCTCCTACCCCAAAGAATATATCGCAACTTAGAGGATTTATAGGGATGGTAAATTATTATTCCAAATTTATTAACAATTTTGCTCAAATTAATGACTTCATTATATGCGTTACTACGCAAGGATTCAAAATTTGTTTGGACACATTCATGCCAAAGTGCATATGACACAATAAAAAACGAAGTCACGTCTGAACAAGTATTAGTTCATTTTAATCCAGAATCACCTATTATTTTAACGACAGATGCAAGTAACGATGCAGTTTCTGGTATACTATCACATAAATTTACGGATGGTCTTAAACCAATAGCATTTGTTTCTAGAGCTATTACAAAAAGTGAAAGCAATTATAGCACTATAGAAAAAGAAGCCTTAGCAATAGTATATTGCGTTATAAAATTAAAACAGTATTTACTGGGCAACAAATTTTGTTTAAGGACAGATCACAAACCTTTATTAGGAATTTTTGGTCAAACTAAAGGCTTGCCTTTAATGGCATCAGCACGAATGCAAAGATGGGCAGTAATCTTATCAGGATTTCAGTATTCAGTTGAGTACATTAAGGGTCCACTTAACATAGCTGACGGACTTTCCAGAATGCCTCAATGGAAAACCAGCAAAGACATTGATTGAGTTTAATCATGTAAATTTTATTCAAAGCAATAATTATTTCAAATTATGTTTTAAAAGTATTGCTCGTGAGACAAGGCATGATCCAATTTTATCTAAAGTTTGTGAAGCTATTAAAAATGGAACAATTTCAAAGCTAAACAACAATGAATTTACAAGTTATTCCCGTAAAGCAGCTGAACTTTCAGTTGAATATGATTGCATTTTCTGGGGATATAGGGTTGTAGTTCCATTCAAATTAAGGAAACAAGTTCTTCAAGAATTTCACAAATCACATTTAGGAATTGTTAAAACAAAAATGCTTGTACGATCATTTATATGGTGGCCTAAAATAGATATTGAAATAGAAAACATGATTAAAGAATGCATACCATGTCAAGAATTACAAGCAAGTCCAGAAAGGAGTTCGTTAATCCCGTGGAAACCTGATGGTAAAGCATGGAGTAGAATCCATATAGATTATGCTGGACCGATTAAAAACTTTTACTTGCTTATTATAATAGACGCATTTACTAAATGGGTCGAAGTTTTCAAAACTAAGGGAAATTACAACTTGTTTTACTGTTAGTAAGCTAAGACAAACATTTTCTCGTTATGGTTTAGCAGATACCATAGTTAGTGACAATGGTCGACAATTCACATCAGAAGAATTCAAAACGTTTGTTAATAACAACGGTGCAAATCATATTTTAACAGCACATGGACACCCGGCAACTAACGGGCAGGCTGAAAATTTTGTAAAAACAGTCAAAAAGTCATTATATGCTAATATAAAAGATAACAAAAATTGCGACATAGACATTGTCTTAAATAGATTTTTGATTGATTATCGCAATACGATTCATTGCACGACAGGAGAATCACCAGCCAAACTATTCTTTGGAAGAATGTTAAAAACTAGATTTTCATTATTGAAACCGCCAACGGTTACAGACAATATCTCTAAAAATCAAGAAAAAAATATTTCTAATTTTAGAGGTAGACGCGACATAAATTTCAAAGAGGGTCAAAGGGTTATGGTTAGAGATTATACAAATCCTAATAAGGCAGGATGGACTAAAGCAACCGTAAGTCAACAATTGGGTCCTCGATCATATAGTTGTGTCCTATCCAACAACAACCGCGAAATTAAACGTCATTTAGATCAAATAAGAGATCAAGAAGTTAATACAAATGAAAATACAACAAATGTGCAAGAGATCCCTATCGAAAGCAATGAAATTAACGAAGATATCATTCAAAATAATGTTATTGATGATAACTTGACCAGAAGAGAGTTGAGACCACGTCAAGCTGGCAAAGTTATTAAATCTAATACTCTTCAAAATAATTAAACATACAAATATTGTTTGAAACCAATTATGTACATTATTTATGTAAATTGAAACTTTAAAAATTGAATTTGAATTTTTATATAATTATTATATTATAAACAAACCTAAGTAGGGGCGTGTTAAGTATTGTATTCATGGCAACCCATATTATAATCGATAGTCTATGTAATGTTACTTAACATTGTTCCTCAACATCACTTTAATATAAATGTAAAATAAAGACGACACTTGAGATTTGGATTTGAAAGAGAACGCGTGTATTAATTATATTTCTAGTGTAAATACACTACATTAAGCTTTATACAGCTGAGTAAACTTTGCTCGAATTAATAAAGTTCTTAGTAGTAGTTCATTTTATTGAACGACTGAGTAAAGTTACAAAAGCTTTGGGAACCGTTTTCAAACCATCGAAATTTGCTCTAGTAATTAAAAACATAGAAAAACCAGTAAGGACGGAGCTACAGTCGGACGCAACCTACTGTAGGAGACCCTGTACTTTGTGTTTTCTTCGCTGTTTAATGTCCGATCGTAATGTAATTCACAACATCGATGGGGATTGTCATAGACTACGTACATGCCACATCCCAAATCTTTAGCTTTAAAACTTGAGCTTTAAAACTGCAAACTGTTGCTAAATTGGTTTTTCGGTTAGCGGAGGAATGAGCGGAGTTATCAAAAAACCCAAACTAACTTGATTTGATGGCAGCATAGGAGAACATAAATACCAAAAAATGGTATTTCTAGCTCTTATAGTTTGCAATATCTAGGTGGCTCCTTTGTCTGATTTATCTTCGCTGTTTCTTTTCCGTTGGCAATGTAATTCACAGCATTGATGGAGAATGCCATAGGCTACGTACATGCCAAATACCAAGTTTGTATCTTTTAAAATGTGGCTGTAGTGGCACTTACATACATTTATAGAAAAAATTGTCTGTTACATAACTTCGATGTTTCTTGTCCGTGTGTAATGTAGTTCACAACATCGACAGATAAATCTATAGGCTAGGTATATTTCAAATTGCAAGTCTGTAGTTTTTTTATTGTGGCTCAAAAAAAAATTGTCTCCTGCATATCTTTGCTATTTCTAATTCAAATCAAAAATAAATGTATAGCATCGGTGGAGAAAACCAAAGACTACGTTTATGCCAAATTCCAAGTCTGTAGCTTTGTTATTGTGGATGCTGTTGCGCTTTTAGTTTTCGAGATGTTTGAGGTAGGTGTAGTGTTTTGATAATTTGCGGAAGAAGAAGGCGAAATATTTAATATCTAAAGCAAACTTGATCTGCGTAAGTAATCGGACAACCTGAATCCCGAAAAGCGGAGACTCTAGCTCTTTTAATTGCTAAGATCTAGGTGTTCATACGGACACCAGACAGACGGACAGACAGACAGACGGACAGACGGACATGGCTATATCAACTCAGCTCGTCGCCCTGCGTCAAAATATATATACTTTGTGGGGTGTACCACGCTTCCTTCTGCGTGTTACACACAGCTGTCATATTCACTAAATTAATAGACCCTTTTACTTTTTTAGAGTACAGGGTCTAATAACCAAATAGCCCAAAATTAATTTAAAAAAAACCAAGAAAATAACTAAAAAATGGTTAAATTTGTTGCTAATACCATTTTCAAAAATAAAACGTGGTTGGATCTAGCCACAAAGCGGCTAAACTGACAGCACTGGTGGTGGTGGTGAGTCGATACATTTAAGATTTGGTATATTTGCTGCAGCAGTTGTGGTCACACTGGCCAGCATGTCGTCTGCACGTTTCCTTGCAACTTTCCGTTTATTTTCAACAAATTTGGGCAAAAACGCTGCTAACAAAAATGCAGTGGGCGGCAAGCGACTTGTGGAGGCTGTGGCGGTGACCAGCAATGGCCAGACCATTGTTGCCTGGCACCCCGACACGCCCTTTCCCTACGAGCACTCAAGGCCCCTGCCGCAGACAATTGAGGCCGAAAATTCGACTGTAATTAAGGAAACTGCGCTGCAGTCGGCAATGAACGCCTTTAAAGACAAACATCCGGAGGTTGCGCGTCAGGAGCTGATGAAGTTAACACACACAACCAAACATCGGTGGTTCCCCCGCGCCCGCGACAAGAAGGCCAAAAAGACGCCCATGGACCGGCCCTACCTGTAATTGGATTACATAAGTGCGCTCAATATGAAATAATTAAGCATATTTCTATCATTGTGTTGCAATTGCAATTAATAACAAACATACAAAATGATTATACAAGCCAAATAAAAAATCAAAACAAAAACATCTGTTTTATTCCAACATGTTCGAACAACAACAAGACTGCGGCGCATGCCAACTCATACATGTTGGCAAGCAGAGGGTGGCGATGGCTCGATTGTTGCTTTCGATACATCGATTATTGAGCAGCCAGTGATTTGGACTAGTGCTGCCACCATAGCCATTTTTTGGATAGATCTAGCCACTCTTAGAGCTGGCCACCTTTCATATATATATGCTATTAGATGCAAATGTAGCCATTTTTCAAAATATATGTTTGATTGTATTTCGATATATTGATTCCAATAACCATATTTAATAGGACTATAAATATTAATATACTTTACTATGGTAGAAGTTACTACACACATAGTAATAGTATAGCTTACCAAAAATAAATTAACAATTTTATATTTTTACAACAACAAAAATTTTAATAAATAGGAAACCATTTTTTTTCATCAATTTTTGTTTTAATCATGAACATTTATATAAAAAAGTAATTACTGCTTAGCCATTTGGACATATTTTTTTGTCACCCTACATTTCTTCTAACTTTAGTTACATTTGAAGCCAAAATTCTGGCAGCACTGATTTCGACATGCAGGCCGTCGCTCTCAGCGTTTGTTGTCATTGTAGCAAAAACTTTCGTACGAGGCGGACGTGTGTCGGAAAAATTGTTTGGAAAAAGTGGGAGTGGAGAGCAAAGAAAGTGTGTGAATAGAAAAAACACAAAAGTGCAGTGCATTTTCGCTGTGTGAAAATAAAAAAGAGAGAGCGAGAGCGAGCGAGTAAGCGCGTTGCTACAAATTTCACAAACTACATTAAAATAAATAAAAACAAAATATTGAGAAAAAAGCGACAATATGTCCACTGTAGAATCTTCCAGTTCGGCGGTGCAGCAGCCGCCCTCCTCGACCCTGCCCATGCTGGGCGACAATCAGGTGACCACCATGCAGCTGCAAATGCAGGCTTCCACATCCTCTGCGGGGGGCAGCGGGGGCGTCGGTGTGCCCCTCGATACGCAGAGCAGCGGCGAGCCGCCGGCGAAGAAGCAAATGCTCGATCCGAATGCAGCTTCCTCTTCTTCGGGGGGCGGGGGCGGAGGCAGCTCCCAGGCCGGAGCTGGAAGCGCCACAAACGAGAAGCTCGCGTACCGCATCTCCACCGCCCTCTGCTGTGCCGTATGCCTCGATCTGCCCAAGACGGCCATGTATCAGGTGAGTTCGCCCAGGCTGATTTATTTCCCCTAAATAATAAACAAATCAAAGTGGAAAACGCATGTGTGTATGTGTGTATGCGTATGCGTGATGTGTGCATGCCAGTGTTGCCAGACGTAGACAGATTTTCAATATTATAAAAGTTAAAAAACAATAATATCAAAAAAAAAGTGTTAAAATTAATTCTATATTTTCAAATAGAAATCAGCAACGCAATAAGCTGGCCACACTGGCTCACACACATGCGTGCTCTTTGTGCGTGCGTCTGTATGGGTGACAAGTCTGTATACAAAACAAATCGAGCAAACTCAGCTGTAAGCAGCCGCCCCTCCCCCACTCGTCGCATTCAAAAGAGCGCAGCGCACACAGCTGGCCTCGCGAGAGAGAGCCAAAAGAGAGAGAGCGAAAGCAAAAGCAAAAGGAACATAAAAACAAACAAAAAATTGTGTATTTATTTGCTGCGTTTGCCTTGAAAACGACAATGCAGCGCCCCCTTCCCCATCAGCACATCAGCATCAACCCTTCGATCGCATTGCAAGTAAATAGACATGTAGAGCGCACCCGTTCGCACGCATTGTCGTCACATATCGTGCAGTTCTCGTCATGTTGCTGCACTTCTATTGCGTTTTAGTTTGTAGTTCGTAGCAACAACAACCCTGCTTAATTTCTCTGCTCGCTCCACTCCACTCACCTCCCCGCCCACCAACTATTTGCGCAGTTACAAAATGTAACACTCTCTGGCCCTTTTCCTATATTGCGTCATAGCTACGAAGTGCGACTTGCATTGCCAACTAGCGTTGGACCAATATCGATGTTATCGATAACGAGCTGACTTCGAAAATATCGACTGGGGTTAAATAATCTGTTGTTTAGAAATATTACTCTATAACACCGATATTATCGATAAGGAGTTGATATCGAAAATCTGTTTATGTTTAAAAATTTCTATCTGTTTTTGAAAATATTTTTGTTTTTTTATTTTTAACTTAAAGATTTAAATAACATGTTAAATATAAAATTATAATTAAAAATTTAATAAATAATAAATTAAAGTTTCTATAAAAAATCTGTAGACTTTCTATTCATTACAAATGTATGTAAGCCTTTGAGGAATTGAAATCGAAAATATTGATGAGTTTATATCTATTCCATCTCAACACAATTACCAGAATTCTACTGGGATTTCGCCAAAGAGATGCCATATTTACATACATATACACAGAACTATATTTATGTATTGTGAAATAGCAATCGTTATGTATGTACATGTATGTATGTATTGTATGTATTGATGTCTGTATGCGTTTTGTTCGTGGCCTATTTTTAGCTGTTTGGCCGTGCGACCTCCGCAGCGGCGCTAGTGTGCCCCAGCCCCAGACGAAATCAAAAAATAAAAATGCTGACAGCGCGACGTCAGTGTTTGTTTGCTATTGTTCGCACTCACTCACACACTGCCAATTGTCTGTCTGTGTGCCTGTCTCTTATTTCCTCTTTCCATCAATTCGCTTCTAAGCCTTGAGCACACGATTGCCATTCTAAAACATAATGAATAGCTAAAAAGATAAACCAAAATTGAACTGAATTGTTTATGATTTACTATTAACACTACAATTAAAATTATTTACTTATTTCTTTTATTAAATGATAATGATCATTTTGATTTATTTTCTTATTTATGTTTTATTTCTTCTATTAAACATTATCTCTTATGCCTTTTAATCTCGAAAACACCAATTGTTCCCATTGTGCTTGGTAGGCACAATAAGACAAATTCTATGGATGTATAACATTAATTGATGCACAAGCTGGCATTAATCGGCAGCTTTATTTGTCAATTTAATCATTTATGCGCCCAATTTATAAACAATTTGCGCTTTACGTAATATATACAACTGTCTGTATGTAGCTATTGCTGTTGCATACATACATATGGCGGTATGTACGTATGTACGCATTTGAATAAACAAACAAACATATCTGCTTTCTTGTTGATTTTCTACGTTTCCTTCGCCCAACCTCTTCGTTCTACGCTCATTCGCTTTTACCAATAGTGTGCTAAGCTCTTTGTCTCGCTCTGCCCTCGCTCTCTCTCTCTCACTTGGCTGCATATTAATGCTCTCTTTCCTGCTTGGCGCACACATACATACACATTTAGAATATAACTGCGTCATCGTTTTGACGTTGCAAGCATCAAATATGTATGTATGTATGTATGTATGTTTATTTTGCTTTTCGTTAAATTAAATTTGTTCAATTGAAATTACATGCAAAAAGCAACAATCAGACGAATGCCAATAGTTAATTGTAATAGGCGCATATCGTTACATATTAACGCTATACAGACACACACACACATGCAAATACTTTTTCCACTCTCGGTTGCTCGTATTCGTTTGGTGCGCTCTCTGTTATTGTTTTGCTTTTGCTGACAGTGCTGCTCTGCTCACTCACGTAACAGCGCTCGTCATGCGTATGGTCTCGCTCGCACTGCGAATGCCAGCATAGTCAGCTGTTCAGTGGGTAAATAAAAAACAAATGAAGAAAAAAAGAAAAAAATATGACGTATTAAAAAGTTTTCCTACGCGTTTAATTGGCACCGTTTGTAGTGTTTATTAGCGTATATATTATTTCTATGTATGTGTGCAAGGGCAGCTTTTGAGGTTGTTATTATTGTTGTGATTGCAGCGACCTGTAATCTAAGACTTTAAACTTGTTTTACCTGTTTGGCCCAATACCTGAAACCTGTAAAACTATACGCTGCTTTTTTTTGTTTTTAACTATCCAGCGTTGTTGTTCTTGTTGCTGTTTTTCTCTGTTTCCCCTTTTCCAATAGGCAAACGCCACTGTTGTTGCTGCGACGTAGTAGTTGACCAGTGTTGCCAACTGCCTGACAGCTCATCAGTTGGAGCTGACGGCCAAATATCAGCTAATAGCTAAAATAGCTAAATGCAGTAAAAATAAATAAATTAAATAATTTACTTTTTGTGATTCGTTAACTGCTATAAACGGTTACATTACCATGAAATTTAAAATAGGGCGTGTTTTTGCCTGTTCAGAATGGGGCTAGGAAATTATAGATTCGCAATATAAAAAAACATTTTCCAATAAAATTATAAAATAAATTTAAGAAAATATAATCAAACTACAATATTATTAAAATTATATAATATTAAATGAATTATGAATTTATTGTAAGCTAAATAGTATTCTGACAAAAAAGCGAAATTGTCAACATTGGAAAAAAAAAGCTGAGTGGGCAACACTACAGTTGACAGTGCCACTACACACACATGCACACACTTGCTGTTGTATGTGAGTGTGTGCGTATCTACCAAAACATCATCAGCTGGGTTTTGTTATGGCTGCCGCGTGAAATACGAGAGAGCAGAACAGGGCTGCCAGAATTTAAATTACAAAATGTCTTAAAATAAAAAAATATAACAATAAAACAAATGGGAAAAAACAAAAATAAATAAAATAAAATCAATGTAGGCTAACATAAATAAATATATATTTATGCTAAGCTGCGAAGCAGAAATTCTGCAACTAGCCAAGCTGGCAACTCCGCAGCAGAGCAACAAAGAAGATGAGGGGAAGAAGCATAGTTTCAACACTCAAGTGGCTTTTTTATGAACAATTTTCACAGCTGCTGTTGTTTATTATTGTAGGTCATAAATAGATTGCCAGCTTAAAGCTAAGGCAAGCCTAAAGCGAGGTTCATTCAACTTGAAATTGAGAATTTCTTAGCAATGTGATGTTTTTTTTGTTTTCGGGGTGCAGTTGCGGTCGCACTCTAACACATGCAAGGCGCAGCCTGCTGCAAGTGTGTGTGTGTGTGTAAAGTAAACATACATATGTACATGCATATGTGTGACAGAGACGTGAGCTTATCTTGGAATTGAGAGATATCTATGTACACACACACACACACACATCAAAACGCATTAGCCTGTTTGTATGTTTGTATATATGTATGTATGTGTATTTGTATTGTTCGTGCATATCGCACATGTCAAGCCGTAAATAGAAAATTTTTAAAATGCAGGCAGCCAAACCAAAATAGAAGTTGCAGCAGCACGCACAAAAAAAGATAATTTAAAAAAAACCCAAACTGAAGCAGACCAGCAAAAAATGCGTTTTTATCACGCTTCGGCGACGATAATTAACGATACTTCCCGTCGCGTCGCGTCACCCGCATTCTTTGCCAAAAGCAGAACAGAAAGAAAGAATGAAAGATAATGGAAAGAGCGAGACAGAGAGCCGACCTTTGACTCTGTCTGTCTCCGTCTGCATGCCTTTTGACAAAATGTGTTATCAGCTGTAGATAACGACAAACATTTTACATAAAAAGCGTTTATATGTATAGATTAACACATTATTTTCTAATGCTAAACATTTCCAACTATAACTATTACTAACTTTCTCCACTGTTATATCTTAAGTCAAACTCTTAGCTTAACTGATGCAATTTGGCCAACTTTTGTAAGCCACACACACACTAGCACAACACACACACACACACACGCCTAAACAAACACACACACACACACACACACACACACAGTTACTCGTAATGTAATTTAAGCAATAAAAAAGAACCATAAACAACACACAATTCCAGCCTTTGTAGACTGTAAAGCGTTTTAACTATTATTGTATTGTACAACCAAAAACGAAAAACAGAAAAAAGCAACTGAAACTGAAACTAAAACTGAAAAGAAATTGTTACCAATAAATTGTTGCATTCAATTGCAAACTGTTTAAAAAAAAACAAAACCAAAATACAAACCGAAGCGTTTTTATTTCAAGCAGAAATCAACACTCCTCCAGCCTTTTCCCTTTCTACCCCCTTACCAATTGCCTTCTCAGCCATTTCAGCAATTCCTCACAACTTTCATCAGATCATTTCTCGACCATTTCGCATTCCCACCCACCTCCCGCCCTTCACCCCTCGGCATTCAGAATTCACAAATCAAAGCGTATATTGACTAATAGCAACTTTTTCTTCTTTTTTCTTTAATTGCAGGTTTAATCATTTATATTCCACATTTTTTATTTAGTTGAAAGCTATCAAAAATTCTCCCCAAACTGTCCATCGCCTGATAACGCTAATAACGCTCCTGTTTTCCCTCTATTCCTGTCTTTGCAGTGCCAAATGGGTCATCTGATGTGCGCCGCTTGCTTCACGCATCTCCTGGCCGACGGACGGTATGAAACAAACAAACAAAAGCGCAAATTAAACAGCTTGAAAACCTACTTACTGTGATTTGACACCACATTATTATTATTATCCAAGCACTTGCCTTCTTTAATCCCTGTTTCAAGTCTAATCTTATGCTTACGTTTCCTCTACCTTCCACAGCCTGCGTGATCAGGTTGCCACATGCCCCAACTGCCGCGTGGAGATCACAAAGAGCACGGCCTCCCGTAACCTGGCCGTGGAGAAGGCTGCCTCCGAGCTGCCCAGCGAGTGCCAGGTGAGATTAGAGCCAACTAGTATAATAAAACAATACCAATGGCATAATAATAATTTATGATTATTCCCCAACAGTTCTGCAACAAGGAGTTCCCCTACAAGTCGCTGGAGCGCCACGAACAGCACGAGTGCCAGGAGCGACCCACAAAATGCAAATATCATCGCATCGGCTGTCAATGGCGTGGTCCACATCACGAGAGTAAGTGCAATAAACTCTATAATTAGGGGGGGAATACAGTATCGCGGCCTTGAAGATCTGTTATGTTCCTTACCGGGAAATCGTAACGATTATGATTTTTAAAATATAATATTAACGAGAGTTAGGCCAACGAGAGTTAAACAGCGAGAGTTCGGTCAGAGAAAGTTCGGCCAGCGAGTGTTCAGGCAGTTAGAGTTTGGCTATTGAGGGTACGGCCGTCGAAAAGAGCCAAGAGTTAGGCAGCGTAAGTTGGGCCAGAGAGAGTTGGAATAGCAAGAGTTCGTTTAGCATGAGTTGAAACAAAAAGAGTTGGGCCAGTAAGAATAGGGCCAGTAAGAGTTAGGCAGCGAGAGTTAGGCAAACAGAAAATGCTTACGACTGTTGCGTTCGTCGTGCAGGATATACCATAGTCCGATTCCCACTCTTACGATTAGGTTTATTTTTATATAGATTTGGTTAACTCATTGAACAATTATTATCGATTCCTACTAAATTAAGATCCAGCTTAATCTTCCAAATTCTCTTTATTCTTGCAGCTACTGAACACGAGCGCGCCTGTCTGCATCCACAGAAATCGGGCTATGAGGTGATGGCAGCCCTAGAGGCGCACGACGTCAAGATCAAGGAGGAGAAGAAAATGTTTAACACGCTGATAGATCTGCTAAGCTATGAGAAAATCATCTTCAATGGTTAGTGGCAGTCTTAAGAGTTCAGCTTCATGTATACTTACATCAACTATATTACAGATCTGCAGATGAAGCCGTATCGCACGGATGAGTATGTGCACAAGCTGTTCTACGAGACTGCTCGCTTCTCGGCCTTCAATCAGCAGTGGGTGGTGAAGGCCCGCATCAACAACAGCCAACGCGATCCGCACCAGTCGAATGAGCGCACCATCACCTATCAGCTCATACTGAAGACTAAAACCAGCACTCCCATGAGCATACATTTCTTTGCGCTCAAGGGCCCCTTCTCCGACATGAAGGTGTCCACACAGATCTACAAGCACGAGTTTACAGAAACGGTAAGCGACAAACTGTTACTCGAATTATAGGTTAGCCAGGTCTGAAAGATCTGACTGTAATCTCTGACTGCGGTAGGAGATTATTGCATATCGAGCAGTTCAATTCATTGTGGGAAAGCAAAGATGAGATCTCATCTTCCATCTTAATCGCAGCTTAAGCCTCTGACTATCCCCAATAAGTTCTTGCTCGGCTTCTAAAGAAGTTAACCAACGGGTTTAACTCCCTAGCTGTATCTCTGTCTGTGTCTGCTCTGATTGATGAAGCTAGTTATTAAGCTACAGCAGGCACTTCCTGCTTTCCTGTCAATTTCATCTGCAATTTACCTCGAATAGATAGTAGTAGAGTTCAGTTCAACGACCAATTTCAATTGATCCATTTTGGGTGAACAAATTCTTCTGAGTTGTTTAGTGAACAGTTCCTTTATTAGAACAATCTTTCGAGCCTTAAACTTAGATAGAAGACACAGATAAAAGCTGTTAAAAATATAATCTAAAAGTATGACATGATAAATAATAGTATTATGAAAACCATAAATGGGGAATTTGACTTAAAATCGATCATCTTACTCTTCTTCGGAGTAATAAACTGTAACGATAATCATAGTTCATGAACAAGATTTTATAGACTGGGGATTTATTGAGCGCAATTTAGAGAAGCAGAATACAAAATTTATAGAGTTTAGAGAAAATAAAATTAAAACGTGATTGAAAGAGAATCACTGAACAAGATCCAGATTTATTGATCGGCATGTAAAGAGCTAATGAAAATATTTAAATCCGGGAGTATAATATAATTCGGGAGTTAATTTCTGCGATGTACGTTTAGTTCAGTGAATCGTTGAATTAATTCGATGTCGATAGATTCGATAGAGCTATTCAATAGCTGTTAACTTTGATAGACAATTTTACCCTGTGGTTTCTGCTTCAATGCATGGCCAAAGAATCTCAGATTATAGCCTAATTAAAACTAATAATATCTTATCTTCCGCAGAGCACTGAGAGCGATTACTACGTGCTGCCCTTGCCGGATGGCAACGGCTCCGGCTCCAGCGAGTGCAACCGTATGCTGGCCAACAAGGGCATCAACTTCCGGTGCGTTTCTACCTAATTATTTGGAATATCTTTATAGCCTATGACTAACGCCTCTTCTCTTTGCAGTTTACTGATGTTTATGTTGAACAAATAGAGAGCTCGTTACGTAGATCTTGAAACTAGTTTAAGATTGTTGTTTTAACTCATAAATGTGCAAAATCTAGACATAGTTATTCACATACACATTGCGTATGTACATATATATTTAATATCTAACTTTAAAGAGACAGCCATCCCCTTCCTACCCCCACAAACAAACAATCAATAAATACGACAAACAAATGTAACGCGGTAGGTTGTAAATGTAACCTAAGTTTAGTCGATATTTAAGCTTTATATTGCTGGCAAAATGTAAGAAATATTTAAACTTAACTTCCGCTTAAACCCTCCCCCACCCCTCACGTGCTTCTGATGACTCTACTGAGGGTAATAATAGCATAGATCGGAAAGCAGATCCTGATTGTGTTTACACCAGAGCCATACAGATTAATAAAGAGAAATGCCATCTGAAGCATCATTTCATCATTTGCAATAAATTCATAGATTTAACTGAACTGTGTACACTTTGCTGGATACTTTCGAACAATACGATGAATGTTATGAATATATATTTTAATGATCTCACTGAAATAAACAAATAAACTAAATGCAGATGCTTCGTTTTCGCCAAGTGAGAAATCGAGCCATAACATTAAAGTTAAATCTATCTATAGGAATCCGTCGACACAGATAGATCGAGTATACGTATACTATATACAGATATATTTGTGCGAATACACTGTAAGAAAACAAAACACCAACAAAACTGATCAAAAGCTAACGGAGTTTATAACGCTGTCTATGGCTATGATAAGTTATAGCTTATTCTGTAGAATCTACATAGTATGTACGATACTTATATTAAAAATAATAGCAACAAAAACCAATAACTATGCTCCAAAAAAAGAAACCCAGCAATAATACAATGTTTATATTAAATGTTCTGTCGAATGTTCGGTTAAAAGATCCCCATTTTATTAACGCTAACCATTTACATTCTAATTTGTGTAATATTTATATGATGTATATGAGTTTTAAATGATAAAACTATACATAATGCATACAATTAATGATATTTCCTAATAAATAAAATCAAAGTGCAACAGCGCAGTCTCCCATTCAATTTTCAGCTTCCTCCCCCTGCTCCTCCTCATCCTCCATCTGCTGATATTTATTCCTGATTAGATTCGTGACGGTTTCCCTTGGGTTTTGCCGGAATTGTTTGCTCTTGATGAGCTTCTCGTAGGACTGCACTTTTTTGACGTACTCCTCCCGCTTCTTTTTGATCTTCTGCTTGGCGCTCAGCACCTCGGGGTGCGCCTCCACCGCCTCCTGCGCCTCATTCCTGCCCCTCACCAGCTTGTAGAGATCCCCTAGGGAGGGCAGCGCATCCCGCAGCGGCTTCAGATCGCCAACAACGTGCGTCCTCTGCCGACTCTTGCGCCCCTTCTCCTCCTTCTGCTCCTTGCGCATATCCACAAAGCGTTTCAGCAGCTTCTTGTGTTTTTCCGCCGACTTTTCTTTTTTTGTGATTGTTTTCTTGGGCGTTTTGTGCAGCAATTCATCACTGCGCGCCGCTTTTCGTATCATTGCCTGCACCTGCTGCGTCTTCTGCTTTGCAGCTCCCACGACGGCCTTGGCCTTTGAGCGCATGTTTCTCTTAGCCATTTTAATTATTTCTTGGCTGTTTGGATGCTTGATTCAATGTTAATTTCGAACCTGAGCAACGCACGTTGTTTTTATTTTGCTCAAACGATAACTGCTTTTATCGATAAGCTGGCACTGTTATACGATTGTCAAACTGGCTAAAAAATACCAAATTATTGATAGTTGTGCTGCAAACTGCTGCAAAATCAGCTTTTTTCCGCCAGAACTGGCTGTCTTTTTTTTTCAAAAAGCTGTTGCTGGCAAATTTGTAATAATTACTGATAAGTTATATTATTAATTTATTTATAACATAAATTTATTTTATATACATTTTTCTGGAGACCGCTTTTCTTTTATTTTAATTAATTTCATATTTAAATTTTATTTCTTCCCAGATTTTCTGCTATCTTATTTTTAAATTTTATGCTATCAATTTAATTTTAATTTTATTATTCTGAAAGTACATTAATACATACATATGTACGTATATTCTTGACGAGCTGAGTCGATTTAGCTCCGTCTGTCTGTCTGTACGTCTGTTTGAACGCGTCGATCTCAGCAACTACAAGAGCTAGTCAACCGTTATGACATATAAATAAATAAATAATAATATACATTTTTTATCAATGGACATTGTTGTTGCTGAAAAATACTAAACGCAGCTGTTGTGTGCTATCGATATCGAATTACAATCGATAGCTGAGACATGGCCCGGCTTTTAGCACTTGCTCATCGCTAATTAGATTGCATTTGTTGTTTGCAGTTTTCGTGTAATTTATTGTAAACAAAACTTCACACCAACATGGACTACGATTTCAAGATGAAGACGCAGATGGAGCGCACCAAGGTGGAGGATCTGTTCAACTATGAGGGCTGCAAGGTGGGCCGCGGCACCTATGGCCATGTCTATAAGGCCAAATGGAAGGAAACAAGGTACCCAAAATATTTAGATAATAAACAACTTTCTAATCTGTTTTCATACAGGGTATACAAATTAAAAAAGGGGTAAAACAGGGTTCATAAGTTTGAGAGAATGTATGCAACAGGCAGAAGGAGGCGTGGCAGAACCAACAAATATATATATTTTTGAAGTTGGCTTGACATATTAACATACACCCTGTAAATTGGTAAAACCGGGATTGATCATTTTGCCGCCCACAATTTACATACAAAAAATACATTAATCAATAAAAGAGATTTAAATCAATTTACATAAATTCTGTCCTATCCAAACTGTAACGATTTTTAATATATTCCAATTCTGTAAATTTCATTAAAATCGGTCCATAATTAAGAGAAATATCATAGTTTAGCTTTGCGCGTGTGAAGTGCACATACATACATACAAACATATGAACAGGACAATAAATTAAAATAAATGTATGTATTTATAAATATATATATTTTATAGAAAAATTTAAATGTTAAAAAATATTTAAGACGGACGCGTCCGACTGATATGCCACGCCCATTCTGGTTGTTATTGAAAATTTAATCAAAGTCAAAAAGGGGTGAGGAAATAGAATGTAGAAATAAATTCTATATTAAATGTTAAAGAAATAAAAAACGCACCTATTCATGTGTACATATGCTTGTTTTTTTACTTTTCCCAGCGATGGCAAGGAATACGCCTTAAAGCAGATCGATGGAACTGGGCTGTCCATGTCCGCCTGTCGCGAGATCGCGCTGCTGCGTGAGCTGAAGCATCAGAATGTGATAACGCTTATCAGGGTGTTTCTGTCCCACAACGATCGCAAGGTGTTTCTGCTGATCGACTACGCGGAGCACGATCTGTGGCATATTATCAAGTTCCATCGGGCGGCCAAGGCCACCAAGAAGCAGGTGGTGGTGCCGCGGGGCATGGTGAAGAGCCTGCTCTACCAGATTCTGGACGGGATTCATTATCTGCATAGCAACTGGGTGCTGCATCGGGATCTGAAACCCGCCAACATTCTGGTCATGGGCGATGGCAACGAGCGGGGCAGGGTGAAGATTGCCGATATGGGTTTTGCGCGCCTGTTTAATGCGCCGCTTAAACCGCTGGCGGATTTGGACCCCGTGGTGGTTACGTTTTGGTATCGTGCGCCGGAATTGTTGCTGGGAGCGCGGCATTATACTAAAGCCATCGATATCTGGGCCATTGGCTGCATTTTCGCGGAGCTGCTGACATCGGAGCCCATATTTCATTGCCGGCAGGAGGATATCAAGACCAGCAATCCGTACCATCACGATCAGCTGGATCGCATCTTCAATGTGATGGGATTTCCACAGGACAAGGACTGGGAGGATATCAAGAAGATGCCGGAGCATCATACGCTCACCAAGGACTTTAAGCGTTCCACGTATTCGGCCTGCTCGCTGGGCAAGTACATGGAGCGGCACAAGATCAAGCCGGATAGCAAGGCGTTCCATCTGCTGCAGAAGCTGCTGCTGATGGATCCCAACAAGCGCATCACCTCTGAGCAGGCCATGCAGGATCAGTATTTCCAGGAGGAGCCGCTGCCCACGCAGGACGTCTTCGCCGGCTGCCCCATTCCCTATCCCAAGCGGGAGTTCCTAACGGACGACGATCAGGAGGACAAATCCGACAACAAGCGACAACAGCAGCAGCAGCAGCAACAGCAGCAGCAGCAGCAACAACAGCAGCAGCAGCAGCAACAACAACAACAGCAGCAGCAGCAACAAATGAATCCCAACGAACCGAATGCCAAGCGCGTACGCTTGTCCGGCACGGGAAATCAACAGGATTTCCATCACCAGCAGCAGCAGCAACAACAACAGCAGCAGCAGCAACAGCAACAGCAAATGCTGTTCAATCAGCAGCAAAGTTTTCAGCGCTTCAACTAAGTTTGAGACTAAAATGGGCTTCAGGATTTTCCACACATTTCCCCACTTTTAGCCAGGCATAGTAATTATTATAAGTCTTAAAATATAAATTATAAATAAAATAAAATAAAAGATTTTTCGATTTTTATACGAAAAAATTTTAATAAAAAACTTCTATTTAAATTGTTATAATAAAAACCGGAAAACAATTTTTATTTTAAATTGTGTTTATACAATTTTTTATTTTTATTATATGAATTAAATTTAAGAGTTAAAAACCATTTTAAAATAAATATTGGAAATAACAGTTTAATCTATACCCGAATTCGCCATTACAAAATTATATATAGTATTTTTTCAACTCGTCGCGGAGGTTTCTTTGGGCTTCAATTTGTCTACGCTCATAATTATTATGTGCGATCCCTGTATTTAGCACTATATATAATATAATTTAACAGTTTTCAATGTACACCCTTAACATACTATATAAAAAGCAACTGTTTCAATGCCATGCCTAATACCAGTCGCAGAATCGCTCAATGGCCTGGTTCCATCTCTGCATGCGACTGCCGATAATCTCATAAAGCTTTGGTTCTGGTACGAAAATGCGCTCCACCTTCCGGAAACCCCTCAGATCCTCCAGCGTGCTCCAAATGCCATGATTCACGCCTGCCAGATAAGCCGCCCCCATAATGCTGGACTCCGCGCACTCCGCGCGCTCCACGCGCAATCCGCTCGCATCTGCCAGAAATTGGCAAACGAAATCATTGCGGGAAACGCCGCCATCGACTCTAAAAGAGACAAAGTAATAGTTGATCAATAACACAGTTCACTGCAGAATTTGTAACTATTTTTAATGATGATCACGAAAGTCAGTGGTGAAAATTTAACCTTCGTTTTTGTTTTCGAGCTCTATTCAATACCACAGCCCAAAAGTATATAAAATATGTGCTCTACATTTTAGCTGACAAGTTTTAACGGTTCCACAGTGCACTGCGGTCGCTGCCACAGGCTAAAATGAAAACCAGAAAGGTAGAATAACCTGTACGCTATATTTTAAATATAATTCTATACTGTCACACGTAGCAGCCATGGTTATTCTTCTTCCATTTTTATGAGTGAAAACTCTCATGGCCACGCTGCTAGAATGCGAGCGGGCAACGCCTGCAATATTGTTTCGTTAACTGATTTTAATGAGCTTTCAAGGATAGTTATATATAATATAAGAGAGAATATGTTCTAAATAACAATCTTTTATGTTCAATATTACGCTTTTTATTCGGTTTTTATTGATTAGGGGGACGTGGCATCCAAAATTAAGAGAGACTCATCTGCGTATGATATAGACCTACCAACTACTGAGGATAGAATTTATGTAACTAGATATGTGTCTCTTAAATTGGCGAATGTATTATATTTATGTTTATTGTGGGCGGCAGGGGCGTGGCATTCAAGATTTGAAATAAACTTAATCAGCGTAAGGTATACACCTTTCAACCATGACCAAAACGGCTTATCTACCTCTTACAGTTTAGAAAATCTCAGCGTTCATACAGACAGACAGACAGACAGACAGACGGAGAGACCGACTGACAGGGCTAAATCGTATCAGCTAGTCACCCTGATCAAGATTATATATACTTTGTGGGGTCTTTCACGCCTCCTTCTGCCTGTTACATACATTCGCACACCCATTTTTTAATGGCTACATGGTGTAAAAATTGAATTTGAGGTATTATAGCGATACCAGGTTTTACGATCAGTTAATTGTCCAAACTTTATGAAATAATACAGTTTGCTTGGCTTTTCTCACGGAGTTTTCCAAAAATAGAATGAAAAGAGCGAGCACGTGTTTATGTATTTCGAAATGTCCGTATTGCTGTGCAACAGAGTGAATTTTAAAAACTAAAATAATGGTGTTCAACCAAAAACAATTGAATTGGATATTGTACATAATGGTATATACATTTTTTATACAGATAAATATATAATAATTTTGTGATGTGTTTTGTGTGCATCTTTGTTAAATAAGTGCGTCTTTTTAGTTCGAATGTGTTGTTTATTTCAACATTTACATAGGTAAAGTTTCAAGTGTTTTGCCCTGTTTATGTCGATTTAGCGATGTCCGTCTGTCTGTCCGTCTGTCTGTCCGTATACCGTATGGTTGGACCTTAGTCCTTAGTTAGAGCTCCATTTCTATGCTCGGGTCCCAACTACCGGCGAATTACCGAATGTGAATTTCCCGCTGCCTAAATTTGCTGGCCCAACTCTCGCTAGGCCAATTTTCGCTGGCCAAACTCGCGCATGGCGAACTCTCGCTGGCTAAACTCTTGCCGCAAAAATTCTCATTGGTCGACCTGTCGATGGCTAAACACTTTCTGGCCGAACTCTCGCTGGCCAACTCCCCAGCGGGTTTACAAATTGTGAAACTCTCCCAGCCTAACTGTTGCTGGCCCAACTAGCCAAACTGTCGCTGGCCGAACTCTCGTTGACCGAACTCGCACTGACCAAATTCTCGCTGGTTCAATTAAATGTTCTATTTCTACCCAATTTAAATGCAATTACTAACTGCCTATTAATATACTTCATTCATTCATTTCAGAATAAATCATTCCCTGTACAGAACTTGAAACTTCGCTCTATAAACCTCGAGCAGATGCTATGCAATATATATATACTGCTTACTTAAAGTCTCAATATCTTCAGATTTCTTGGGCATGCAGAAATAGCCTGATTCGGTGGGAAAAGAGAGAATTTGGATCCGCTACCCATTTACCTGATAACTTGCAGCTTTTCGTGCGTCTCCTTCTCGGCGCTCTGGATCAGCTGGACCACGCGGAAGACGATGCTCTCCAGCAGCGCCCGCACCATATGCGCCTTGGTCGTGGACGGCGTCATCCCAATGAATCCGCTGGCAGCGCGATAATCATTGACAGGGGGCTGCAGATCATACAATATATTAGTTATCTCCAAATTTAGATGTTTCTACGGCTGGCAACTCACGCCCAATCCGCTAAATGCGGGCATGAAGTAAACATCGTTTGTATCTTCCACGGATCGAGCTATGTCGGAGGTGTCGGCGGGACGCTGGAAGAGCTCACAGGACTGCGCCCAGGTGACAACGGTGCCAAAGTCATGGGCGGCACCCTCCACGCAGTAGACGGTGTCGAACTGCTTGGATTTGTGCTGCAGCTGCCAGGCCACCAGCGGATACATGCCATTGATGAGCGCCTTGCACTTGAGGCCCGTGATCAGGTTGAGAAAGGCGCCCGTGCCCATGGTGACCTTAACATCGCCGGTGTTGAAACATTGCGAGCCCCAAATGGCTGCGGTTTGATCGCTGACCGAGGCAGCAATTGGTATTCGGGTCCCTTTCCACTCCGGACCAAAGGCTGCGGGATGCACATGCCCAAAATTCTTGTAGCTGTTGTCCACCACGCGCGGCATAATGCTCATCTGCGGATATTGTAGGGTTTTAACATTATTCATTTCAATATTATTATTATTATTATTATTAAAGCTTGCAAAAACAGTGAAACGATTTCTTGTACGCGGTCTGGCTCTCAGAAAAGCTTCAAAAATAAGAAAATAGCGCTCACATATACGAGCTGCTCATCCCATTAGAAAGAGAGCAATGGCGTGGGCAGCACACACACACGCTCAAAATATAGAAGTATTCCAAGAAAATAATCTCTGATTTAAGAGGGAGAGAGAGAGAGAGAGAGAGAGAGAGAGAGAGAGAGAGAGAGCGAAAAGTAGGAAGCAGGTTGGGCGAGGACCAATCCGAACAGTAACGATGTTCGTGCGGTCTTCGTGAGACTTTTGTGCACCGTGGCAGTGGGAGAGATGATTTTTTGGGAGACCCAGAGGCGATTACTGCGAGCTCTGCTGATAACCGAGACTCTCTCGGAGAATAGAATTAGTCCCAACTCACATCGATGCCAAATACAAAACGCGCCATCGGCGACCAGCTGAGCGTGAAGGGATCGTATAAACCAGTGGCCGTGCTCGAGGTTATATCGGTTATATGCTCCACATCCGGATCGGCGCCGTTTCCGGATCGCAGCTTATGCAGTATCCAAGAGTCGAGCAGCTCCAAGCGCGCCTGCTTATCGCGCAGCGCCTGCTGCAGCCGCTGATTGTGCGCGATCTCATGGAGCAGCCTGGGCGTCACCTGGCCATTCATCAACTTGAGCACGCTGCCGGCCAGGAAGCGCGCCTGGCGGGTGAGCAGATAGAGGGCAAAGGAGGCGCCGTTCATGCAGCGCAGCGTGCAGCTGGAGTTCCATTTGTTCACCAGCTGCTCGGCGCGCAGATCCTTCCAGGTGATGAAGTTGTGGTAATACTCCCTGGTTCTGTGGTTCCAGGTGAGGAACGTGCAGCGCTGCGTCGATATGGTAAGGCAGGTTATATCGGCAGGCGTCAGTTGGGCAGCTGAAAAGCGTTTAAGATTAAACATTTGAAGTGGATCGAAACCAAGATAAGGAAATACCTCGTATCGCTTCGGTTATCACCTTGACTATCTTGCGCCATAGGCCCTCGGGTTCGATCTCAAAGTAGCCCGGCTGCGGATTCAATAGTTCCACCTGATCAGACGCGATTTAGGTATATATAATTAATATTTAAATCACTTGCAACTTTGCCCAGTTGCTTGTCAATTAACCCATTAACCCACCGCATCCGCTGCCGACCCCCTGACCCCGCAGCCCTCGTCGAGTATAAAGCATCGCAAGCAAGTAGTGCCGACATCCAATGCCGCTATATAAGAGGCCATAGTATCAGATGTCGCTACCTCTGCCTCTGCCTCTGTCGCTGCCTCTGTCGCCGTCGCTGCTTGCACGCGCTCGCTGCGTATTTCACTGATATTCCAACGACGGCCAGTGGCAAACTGAGTTTGCTTTGTTATTATTGTGGCGTTTCATATTGGCGATTAGAATAGATTGTGGATTTTGCTTAATTAGCTGGAAACCAGTTGGTGCTAAACAAAGTGCAATAACGCTGAAGGTAGCGCTATTAAAAACAATAGCGCTAGCCAGTGTTGCCAACTCGCCATACTCGATTACAGCCAGTGCTGCCAGAAATGGCCACATTTCAAATGCAAAATTTAATTATAAAATGAAAACTGATAACAATCTAAAAATAAATATACGTACAAACAAACAATTTGTTTAATGATGACAACGCTGGCTGTCTGGATCATTAAAAATAGCCATTTTGATTTAAGTATTAAACATAATTTCCTAATACCAAAATATAGGTATATTTATAATTGAATTGATTCAATATTGGTATAAATATTTATTAGATGTGTTACCTACCAGTTTCTATCCCAGCCAGGCAGCGCCGGCTAGCTCTCGGACTCTCGTGAGGATGTGAGTCCGACCCTGTACAACAAACAACTACGACATCGATAACACCATAAACTACAACAATCGAACTACAAACACAAAGACTGACATCGCGGCACATTTAAGCAAAACCAAGAAAACTGTAAACAACGCGACGTCAAAAGGAAAACAGCACAAACAAAGGGACTGCTACGTGCCCATGTCCAAACCCTGGGATCTTGGTCCGAAATCCAGGCGTACCCTCCCTGCCTGAGGCAACATCGCCTCCCCTCTAACTACACTAACAGCATATTCTCGTTTTCATCAACATTATAAACTTTATTTATTATTAAATGCTAACATCATTTTTACTATCGCCTACTATTTACTGCGCATCACTGATGTGACCCGCCATCTCTAATGCCTACTGCTCAGCACCAGTGTTGCCAACTCCTCACCATAAAAAAAAGGACAGATGAACCCGAAAAACAGGACAGAAAACGGACAGATTTAAAAAAAAGGACAAAAAAAACAGGACAAACTATGTTAAATCTAATATAGGGAAAATATAGGGAAATAAACTGGCCAAATATTGTTAATTCAGTCAATAAATAAGCTAGAACAAATGGCCAAAGCTACATTTACATAATACAAATATTAATCAATTTTTTTATTATTATAGACCCCACAAAATATATATTTTCTTGATCAGGGACACAAGCCGAGTCGATATAGCGATGGCCGTTCTGTCCGTCTGGATAAACGCTAGAGCAGAGCAGCCATTTTTGCTTCTATCGGTATATGTAATCAATACGTAAATCAAGTTTATTTCAAATCTTTGATACCACGCTCCCTTTACGCCCAATATCAATAAAACCTACACAACCTTGTATATTTGATCATAATTAGTTGAATAACAAGCGTAATATTTAACATAGAATATTTTTATTCGAAATATATACTATTTTCTATTTTATTCAACTGTCCTGAAAAGTGTCCTTAAAATCGGTTAAGAAAACACTGGAAATATTAAAGAAACAATATTGCGGGCGTTGCCTTGCGCACCCTCTAGCAGCGCAGCCATTAAGCTGGCACACGTAAAAAAGAAAAAAGAATAAGCATTGCTGCTACGCTTCGTGTGAGTTTTATAAAATTATATTTACAATACAATGTCGGGCCCATCCGACTTATATGCCCCGTCCAAATTTTGTATTTTGCGATAATAAGTCGAAAAGATCAAACAGAAATAATAGGAGGGGAAAAATTAAATATAAAAAACGATGAGTCCATTTAAAAAAGGTTAGATTTTTTGCAATTGGCATTTTAAGTTTTTTTACTTAACAAAAATTATATGGACGGGACAGATCAGTGGGACGGAGGCTACAGTCGGACGTAACCGACAGTAGGAGACCCTTTACTTTGTCTGTATGTACTCACAAACACAATCAGGCAAACGCACGAAACTACGCTACAAGCATGCCAAATTACAAGTCAATAGCTATTAAACTGTGGCTGCAGTAGCTTTTTGCGATTTGCGTGGGAAGGGGGGGAAGTAACCAAAATCCAAAATAAACTTGATCTGCTTACTGAATAGGAGAACCTAGATCCCAAATATGGTGTCTCTAGCTCTTATAGTTGCTGAGATCTAGGTGTTCATACAGACGGACAGACGGACGGACGGACGGACGGACATGGCTATATCGACTCGGCTTGTGTACTGCGACCAAAAAGATCTATTGTACTCCTGCTGAACCCAAAGCACGTCCATTAGTCCAATATCCCGAATGAAATCGAGTATTTATTTATGTTGTATTTAAATTATTTTAATTTATGTCACAGCTAACTGTTGTTTTTTTGTTACTCCGTGTGGTGTTGTTGCGTCTGTGCGGGGATGAATGCGCTGTGCGGGCCTGGACAGCTGGAGCTCTGGTGTTGTTGTTGGAGCTCGTCCCAGTTGGGTGGCCGCTGGAGCTCTGGTGGTGTCTCTGCGGGTGGGGTGCTGTACCCATTGAAAAATGGGAAATACAGGGTTATTAACTTTGTCAGAATGTATGTAACAGGTAGAAGGAGGCGTGGTAGACCCCATAAAGTACATATCGCTCATTTACTAGAAGAGTGTCTTAACTCATACAAAGCGTAGCGACATATTCCCTTCTCACGCTGTGTGTATTGAAGATAGGATAATGAATATAACATAACATAGATTATCACCCAACGAACAATACTGCATCATAAACCCAATAATCGCGTTTTTGCGTTATGATACTCTTCTGATCTGGCGATATATTCTTGATCAGGATGACGAGCTGAGTCGATTTAACCCTGTCTGTGTCTGTTCTTCTGTCCGTCTGTTTGAACGCGTCAATCTCAGCAACTATAAGAGCTAGAACAGCCGTTATGGTCATTTTTGAAAGGTGTATACCATACGCAGAACAAGTTAATTTCAAATTTTAGATGCAACGCCCCTACCGCGAACAATAGCCGTAAATATAATGGATTGATCAATTTAAGATATATAAATCTATCTACGTGAATTCTGTCTTCTACGAACTGTAGAAATAATTAATATCTACAAATTTCAATTAAATCGGTCCATTAATAGAATTATGTTTCATTAAACATTTTTATTTTGACATTAATTTGGATATATATATAAGCAGTAGGCTGTGCTACATATAATAATATCCCGATATACCACGTTTATTTAGTATTTCTTACGTTGTTACACAGTTGATCTTCGGAACTAGACAAAATAATATTGCGTTTAACAACATATACATTTGAATTGGGAAATGACAGAAAAATCATCGATATCTCATTCCCACAACTTGACCTTTTGTATATATATATATAGCAGCATTCCACATAAGTTGCACGGGCGAGAGTGAGCTTTGGTACAGGGTATAAGACAGTTGGGCTTGCCCGACTGTCATGTCTCGCTGGCAAAACCCGCGAAATTTTTTGAAATAATATATTATTATTTCTATAGCTATGTCCATTTCTCGCATCATTTACTAACGATACAATTTCACTTGCTGCTTTAGCTCCGTATCGCTTATACGCTCCTTGAGGTTCAGCTCATCCTCCTGCTTGCGGAGCAGTTCAAATATAGCCGCCAGCTGCTGGCGTTCGATGCGACGCTCCTCCTCGATTTGACTGGCGGTCAGGCTCTTTTCCAGCTTGTTCTTATAGCGCTTTGCCTTCAATTTGCCCATCATGTTGGTGCACTTTGTTAGCTTCGCTGGCGTCTGCTCCGCGTCCCCCTCGCTGTCACTGAACCGCCCCTGCTCGCTCTCCTCCTCCAGGACCTCCTCGTAGGCCTCGTCGCCGGACATATCGCGTTGCAGTCGCTCTTGAATCTGCGCCTGCAGCTCTAGGGTGTCCTCCTCCAGGTGTTCCTCGTCAGCGCCGAGGCCCTCGTTCTCCGACTCCTGCAGCGAGCGATGAGAAGTTAAAAACCGCGCGTTCCGGACAGATTTATATCTACTTACATTGTCCTTCACAAAGTTGGCAAAGTAAAGAGCTACCAATGTGCAGACCAGCAGCGTAGTCAGTGCCACTGCGTAATATCCGTTCGGATCAAACCATATCTCCTCTATCGCAGTAAGCGAATCCTGCATTATTTCGATTTCCGCAGAATACGAGCTCAAAACAATTTCGTTCGTCTGTTTTTGCAAATCTGTCGTTTGTTTTGATAATCTTAACAGTAAGAGTGTGACCAGCTCTCATAGCTAATAAAACCAGATACCAAAAAACATAGGGGTAGTCCACCTTCAACTACAGCAAACTTTTAAAATCCAGACAAATTTTGCGCCCTAAATTAAGTACATCAAGTTTCTTTCAAAAGTGTGTTTGATAGTTTTAATTAATAGACTCAGACTTATAACTAATGTTGCAAATTAAATAAATATCCGATCAACCCCAGATTTTGGTAAATTGCCTTTCAAAGGTTGCAAATTTGTAACATTTTTATACCCTGTACCCATTGAAAAAAATAGGGTTAATAACTTTGTCAGAATGTATGTAACACCCAGAAGGATGCGCGGCAGACCCCAAAAAGTGTATAGATTCTTGATTAGGATGACGAGCTCAGTTTGTATAGCCATGTCCGTCTGTCTGTCCGTCTGTATGAACACTGAAGTTTTGGAAACTCAAGAGCTAGAGCTCCCATTTTTTTGCTGTAGGTACATTTATTAAATACGCAGATCAAGTTTATTTCAAAACTTGAATGACACGCCCCCTTCACGCCCAAAATTCAATAAAACCCACATAACATCGTATGTTTGAACGTAAAATGTTGAATAACAAGCATAATATTGAACATAGAATGTTGTTATTCGGAATATATACTCTATTCTATTATATTTAACTATCCTGAAAATCCCCATAGAAATCGGTTATTAAACACAGGAATTATTAACGAATTAATATTTTATGGATAAAATAAATTATATTTAAAATATTTTAAATTATATACTGTACGGGAGAGCGCAGCGCATTAGGGCTTGCCCGACTATATTAGGTCGATTTTTTTAAGTAGCATTTTAGAAATATAACGGTAAAGAGCAATAACCAATCTTCAACATTACGGTTGACATTGATTAGACCGTAATGGGACATCCAACAAATGAAATAACCTTGATATGCGTATGGTTTTTGTACTCGTATAGTATACAATAATTTCGGAACTCGACGTGTTCGTCAGAGGGATACTAAGAATCTATGGGGTCTGCCGAACCTCCTTATGGCTGTTACATACATTTTCGGAGCGATATTACTCAATGCGAACAAAGTATATATAATTATAATTAAGGTACATTAATTTGATGCAAAATTTTGAAGTTAAAATGCCGCATCTTCTTTTCATCTTTAATCTTTTCAAATTCATGTTACTTAACCCATTGAATTTTTCTGATCGTTACCATTTCTACACAGTTGAAGTTCAGAACTTTAGTAACGTATTTACATTACCCAAATGTTATATAAATCTCCAAATAATTTTACTTACTTTTTCTACTTTTGATTTTAGTATGTATAATTTTAGAGCGAATGAAAATATGTATTTTTTAATAGAAAAAATGATATTAGGTTAATAAAATTATTTGTTGAATTATTCACTAGGTTTCAAATATTGTTCGGGATTTTCAAGGAAGACATCCAAGAATGCTATTCCTTTTGGTAAAACTTGTATCTTTTCATCAAAGGTATGCAGGGGCGGCTCCATAATGTCTTTGAATGAAATTTCCTCAATGTTTCCAACTTCGATCACAAAGTTAATTTTTTCCACTCGCTGATATGCCTCGTTTTTCACTTGGGTAAATATGCAAATTGTTTTGCGCACAATGGTACGCCCATCTTGCAGCCTAGTCGAAAGAACAAAACAAACAATTTATAAATAAGAGAATTTCTGTTTCTTATTTTAAGTATACCTTGATAGCGGCGCTTTTTTCCTTATTAGCATCAAGTAGATTTCCTTGCATAGCTTTTGAGTCTCTCTGCAAATCGTGTCGATGTGTTTCAGAAACTTTATAAAGTCTTCATGCGTATTCCCATATAATAGATATTCCAGATTTAGAGGCAGCTTAAGCCTTAACTGAAAGTCCAAAATATGTTGAAGACACGACCAATTCCATGATGGAATACAATCGGGTGTGGATACATCAATGCAACGCACGCGAATGTCTTTTTCCGATGGGTCCAGTGACTCATAGTTGACAATCATCTGGAATGTTGTAATTTTACGGTGCGAAAATATATATTTCTTATCACATTGCTGTTGATAGTCAAATATCCAACGATCGGGCAACTGGTTAGATATGTCGGTCTCCAGGCGCTTGAAAAACGGTTCCGCCGCCTGCCGTACTGAAAACTTCTGTTTGTATCTAGGATCGAAAGTTATTCAGCAAATGTTGAAATCGAAACTTAAGTTAATTCCGTGTACTTACTCATCGAAGCGCTGATTTACAATTTCTAACATTTTTGGTAGAGTTAAGTTTGGTTTGCTTGTTGTTTCACTCATGTTCTCATTGGCATTTGAATGGCGTTGTTGGTTTTTGATCTCCCAATATTTATGGACATCATCGATATTAGGTTGTTGACGCATCCGTTTCAAGTTTGTCAAGTCCAGCTCCAGCAGTTCACGCCAGTTCGGCAAGACATATGAATCGGTTACGTTAGCGGTACGCTCACCGATGGAACGTCTGCAATGTTTGCATGTTTTACAGGAATCCACAGATCCCGCTACAGCTGGAGGATTAACTTGTTCGAGACACGATTCGACATGAACAGCCGACAAATCTGGATCGCATTCAATATTGTCATCCGTCTCCTCGTCCAGCAACGTGGAGACCAGATTGAGCCGGGTTTTCTCAATTTCAATATCTTCCAAATCTTCGATTTCGCCATCATCGAACATTACAGTATCTCCACTTAGGTTTAAAAACTTCTTATGGGCATTGGCATAGGTTTCATTGTGATTCTCGTTTGAGTTGCGACTGATGCTGCCTGAATTCTTGGCATGCTTCGGCTCTGCCACGTATTGTATTGATTCATCGGTGATTGTAATTGGATTATCCTCATAAATGGGAGCTTGCCGTGCTTCGCTTTCCACTGCGCAGATAGTCTCGCTCTCAATGTCAATGTCCGTTTGCTGCAGCATTTGCTTTCTGACCATCTGAACTGTGCCATCCAGTTCCTCCAAAGAAGTATTTATTAAAATCGTTTTCGATAGGACTGGTATGCGTGACCTATTCTTCGATACAGGCGTTAGTTCCAAGTCCTCCTGGGCTCTAAGTTTATAAGAAAAATCGAATGAGTTTCACAAAATTGTGCTTTTAAATATCAACTTACATAGTCTGAGCAACTTGCATGTTGCGCTTCTTCGACTGGGGCAATATTGGTGTTAAATGTTGTGACATGCGCTTGGCGTTAAGCGAAAGAATTTGGCTCGGTACCACACCAGGTGTCATATCGAGATCGATTTCCATATCCATAGATTGCTGATTTGATTGGCACTCAGTGCCAACAGTTTTTAGCGATAGACTGTTGTTAGTGTTTTGGCACAACTCTTCCAAGTCTTCGTACTCAATCATGGAGCGACGCGGAGTAAGGGGAAACATTTGAATTCGCGATTTACTTTGCTGGGGCGTTAGCACGCTGCTTCCGGACAACAACGGATTTAATATATTTGATTTTTTAGGAGTAGCCAGAGACATTCCTAACGTTTGCCGTGTTTTGGCCTTCATCCGATTTAACCATTCGGTTGAGTCGGACGGTGATGTCTGGCAGGGTTTCTCAGCTGTCGCACCATCTGAACTTCTTTGAGGTGATTCTATATCCATAGATACCTGCAATTCTGAAATAGCGGCTTTGCCCGAAGCTTGCATGCAATCTCCGTCTATATCAATTGCATCTGCCCTGATTAAAGTCTGTCTGGGCTCCCTGCTCAATGGTGTTATGACAGTTTTAGTTGCCGTCACCGTTTGTGTTTCTTCTTCAATAGGCTCTGACATATGCAGCGTTTGCCTGCGGATATTCTGCTGCATTACGGGAACTGCAGAAATTGGTATCGGCTCCTCTTCGGCCTCAAATTCATCTTTCTCTATTGGCTCTGACAAATGCAGCGTTGGCCTACGGAAACGGGATTGCAGTACGGGATTTGTTGACTTTGATATTGGTTCCTCTTCTACATCTATTACATATTTTGGCTCTGACATATGCAGCATTGGACTACGGATATTGGGTTGCAGTATGGGTTTTAGTGACTTCGCTATCGGTTCCTCTTTTATTTCTATTACGTCTATTGGCTCTGACATATGCAGTGTTGGCCTACGGATATTGGGTCGCAGTACGGGATTTGGTGACTTCGCTATCGGTTCCTCTGCTACCTCTATTACATCTATTGGCTCTGACATATGCAGCGTTTGCCGGCGGATATTGGGTTGCAGTACGGGATTTGTTGACTTTGATATTGGTTCCTCCTCTGCCTCTATTGGCTCGGGCATATGCAGTGTTTGTCTACGGATATTCTGTTGTATTACTGGAGCTGTCGATTTTGATATCGGCTTCTCCTCTGCCTGTATTGATTCAGACATATGCAGTGTTTCTCTACGGATATGTTGCTGCAGTATGGGAACTGTTGACTTCACAATTGGTTCCTCCTCTGCTTCTACTTCAATTGCCTCTGACATATGTTGCGTTTGCCTGCGGGTGTTGTGTCGAAGGGGACGGTGTGGGGGCGCAAGTGTTGATGTGATTGTTTCGTGTGTTTCCACAACTACATCGTCCTCAATGGGTTCAAACATATGTAAGGTTTCCCTACGATCTGTTCTGTTAACAAGCAGTGATTTCACGTCCACTGGACCCTCGTACGTGGGCTCTGGCCTAGACACTGTTTGTTTGTAATTGTCATTGAGTTGTTTTGATTTTAGTTCTGATTCTATTTCATCTTCTTCAATGGATTCCGCTAAATGTAATGTTTGCCTTCGTGCTTTTTCTGGGCCTGAAAATGGGTGCATTGATTGCTGGTGTTTTCTTGCGATGACGGGATCCTCTTCAATTGCCTCAACTTGATTTAATGTTTGCCTGCGCTGGTGATATTGTTCAGAACCAACTGATTTTCTGACTTTATCTGGGTTTGTTATATCTTCCTCAATGGGCTCTGATAGATGCAAAGTTTCTCTACGATTCTCATAAACTTCTGCAAGAGCTGCTGGCTTTAGTTTCAATTCCATATTTGTGCTGGTTTTCGGAATATTTTCTTCAAGGAATGTGGGAATAAGGTGATTCTTTGATATAATGGATTTACTAGGCGTACAAAAGGAGTCTTCTTCCATGGCTTCCAACGTTAACACCGTTTGCCGACGCCTGGTGCAACGAGGCACAGCGGCTCCAATTGGTTCTGTTTCTTGCATTGCATCTAATTGTGATAGTTTACGTGGAGGCACAATGTCTTCGACGATATCTTCGCTGCAGTGCAATGTTTGTCGGCGACAAACTTTGGCAACTGCGGTTCCTTGACAGTTATTCGGTAAATTCTCTTCAAGGGGTTCATCCATGAGCAAAGTTCGTCGAGGCTCGATTTTCGTTATGTTATCTGCATCAGTTGATGCATTTAATTGAATACCCATAGCTGTAGTTTGGTCATTGTTGCCAGAAATTTTTGAAAGTGGCTTCAATATTTCATGTCTGGCGACTTGATTCAAGGCAGCGACAACTTTTGCCTCATCCTTTTCCAGATCATCCAATTCCATGGCCATGTCATAAGTTGTCTCACGACGTGACGAACTCTTGGAATTATTTCTGGAATGAGTTTCATCGCCAACTTTGGCGTAAACGAGAAAATTTGTGTTGTCCAGCATTTGCTCATCGGCCTGCGAGTAGCGGGTATTACGACTCTCAACTGGATTCCTCAGCCTTTGAATGTTGGGTGTGGCATTCAGTGGCGACATCATCATGCTTTCATCAAAGTTAAGAGTGCCTCGAGGTTTAATGACCTTCCTAATGAGCGGCTCATCGGGTTTAACTGTTTCTTCTAATCCATTCCAAAAACGCATCGGGTTAGCTTTTCGATCAGTGGTAGGCGTTCTGGGGCCTTTTGGAAAAAGCTGTATACGACCGCAGTTTAATTGTTCGTTTAACTGCCGAATGTTGAGCTTCCTGCTGATGTTGTTGTCCAATATAACATCTGATGGTATCAGCGGCGAAGAAGCCGAGTCATCTGTCAAGCAATAATAATTCGGATCTTTCTCTAATGCCGGTTCAGGGACAACAACTGGCTTTAGATCTGTGTGTATATAAAAATATCATTAAGTCTATTGAATTCATAGCAGATTAACCATTATTTACCAGTAAAATCACAAGATATGTCGTTATTTTCAAAGACAACCGTCTTATGTTCTATGGCCTTTGACTGCGGGGTATTACAGTCCATGTCTTCAGGTTTAGTAATCGTATTTTGCATATGTTTCCCTCTCGGGCTCAGTAGATTGAGCTGAAAGGCACAACAAAATATTTATATTTAACACTTAATTAGTGGTAATAATAACACTGGTCGACCAATTTTTATCAAGGTCCTTTAAAATTTTATATCCGATTCTAAAGTGTTTTGAGTTCAAACAGACACAAAAAATTAATACGTTCTCCAGATATCGGAGAGTATGCTATGTGTTTATTTTCCGATCTTCAAACGTTTACGCAAAAGATTTTACCTATAACAAAAAAACTAAAATAACAGTATTAGCGTGGAGTATACCAAATTGGTGTAAAATTGATATATCTTATGATAATAAAAAGATCTCGCGGGCTTAGCGGGCTTTTATTCCTGGACCGGTTTAATTAAAATTTACTGAATTGATCATCTCTACAGTTCGTAGTAAAATATACGTAGAAAGATTTGTATGCGTTTACACCTTTCAAAAGCTTTAATGGTTGCTGAGATCGACGCATTCAAACGGACAGACACACAGATAGGGCTATATCAACTCAGTTCATCCTGATCAGGAATATATATACTTTGTGGGGTCTACCACGCCTCCTTCTCCATGTTACATACCTTCTGACAAACTTATCAATCGTTGGGAAAACAGGGCATACAAATCTTAAAAAGCGAAGCAGAAATTTGTCTTGTAACTTTTTAGTCTGTGCCATGCCTAAATGGCCATTTAAATACAACTTTAAACAATAAATAAAACAAGGGTAAAGGGAATAAGTTTGTAAATCGGAAAAATGAATAGTTGTTTTGACTGTTACCAAATCCGTTTATTTTCCGCTAAATCTAGGTGTTTTTTAACGGCATTTGCTGAAAAAATTGTGAAATTGCGAGAAGCGGTAATTTTTTTCAAAAACATTCCAGCTTTTTGTCAGCTTTATTTTAAATATGTGAAATCTAAACTATACCAGAAAGGACGAAGCTACAGTCTGACGTAACCAACTATTAGAATACAAATGGGGGAGATATCAAAAGTCAACTTGATCAGCGTACATTATTATAGGAGAACCTACATACCGAAAATCGCTTTTCTAGCTCTCTGTTAAATCACTGCCCTATGGTAAAAGTTGCTATAAATAGTAACAGCCAACCATAAATAAAAAAATTTGGATGGGGCAGATAGGTCGGACGGGCCCGACTGTAGAATACCCTGTGCCCTTTTTTTTATATACAATTTTATAAAACTGCCACACTAAGCGTATCAGCAGTACTTCTTCTTCTTCCATTTTTACGTGCGCCAGCTGCGATGCGCTGCTGTTGCTGTTTTCAGGATAGGTAAATATAATAGAAGAGAGTATATATACCAAATAACAACATTCTATGTTGAATATTACGCTTGTTTTTCAACTTTTAAGTTCCGCATTTTAGGATAGTTAAATATAATAGTAGAGAATATATATTCTTAATATCAACATTCTATGCTTAATATTACTCTTGTTATTCAACTTTATATGTTAAAAAACACGAGGTTGTGAGTTTTTTGATTTTAGGGCGTAAAGGGAGCGTGGCATCCAATTTTTGAAACAAACATGCGTAAGATAATTACCTACCAATAGCAATCAAAACGGCAGCTCTAGCTTTTGTGGTTGCTGAGATCGACCCGTTCATCCAAACAGACGGATATCGCTAAAGCGACTCAGCTCGTCTCCCTGATCAAGAATATATACTATGTGGGGTCTGCCACGCCTCCTTCTGCCTGTTACATACATTCTGACAAAGTTATTAACCTTGTTTTTCCCATTTTTCAAATGGGCACAGAGTATAAAAATTTTTTAACAACAAAAAAATATTCGGACGGGTTAGATCAGTGGGACGGAGGCTACAGTCGGATGCAACCGACAGTAGGAGACCCTGAACTTTGTTTACAACGATCAATTAATTGGTTACATTTCACCTTTGCACATAGACACACACTCACAAATAGATGCGCGTATGCTCATGCATCCGACATACTTCTGTCTGTTCTATATTTTCGCTGCTTCCTTTCCGATCATAACAAAATTCATAGCGTCGATCGAAAATGCCATAAGCTAGTTATATACCAAATTACAAATCAATCGCTTTAAAAATGTATCCACAGTAAGTTTTTTGCGGTTTGTGGAGGAAGGTATCCAAAATCTAAAACAAACTCGTTCTGCTTACGGATTAGGAGGACCTTAGTTCCGAATATAGTGTCCCTAGCTCGTTTTGTTGCTGAGATCTAGGTATTCATACGGACGGACAGACAGAAGGATAGACGGACATGTCTATATCGACTCAGCTCGTCGTCCTGATCAAGAATATATATACTTTGTTGGGTTGCCACGCCTCCTCCTGGGTGTTACACACATCTCCTCTTTCCACTAACCTAATGTACCCTTATTGCTTTTTAAAAGAATAAGACAAAAGGAACTTCAACTTACCCCAAGCATTAGATCCACGGTTTTTTCGTGAGCTGACACTCGAGCTTTGAGAACCTTCTCACGGTCCGAGTCCGACAAGGAGATGCTATCGAATATGGGACATTCCGCCGCAGCCGAGGAGTCGCTGAGGAGACTGCGCCGATTCTTGTGCAGCTCGTGGGGCAAGAGCGTGACGTTGACGCTGGTTTGCAGTTGGGTGAGATTGTAGTCCATCGGCAGCACGCAGTTCGCTGGCGGTATGTTTTCACAGTCCTTATCGGCATCGAACGGAATGCCGGCTTTGGCCTGCAGGCTGGACGCTGAGGCTGTGGCATGGTTGTTGTGGCCGGATTCGTCGTCTCCGTTGGTGTGATCCGAGATCTCGTAGGAGTTGTCGTAGTCCCTTGGCTTTTCGGTTGTGTCGAATTCCCTGCATTTGGCAAATGGTAAAATGAACATACGCTAAATATAAATTGCAAAATTACCTGATAAACTTCTTTCCACTGAAACTGATGCGACGCATTAAAGGGCGCGTAGTGTCCGCTTCCTCTGCTTCCACTTTCTTAAGCTGTTTAAACAGATGTTATCTGCGTGCTGCTTGGGCAAGCAAAATAGTGTACTCACCGAGCTTCTAGGCTTAGTTTTTTTCATTTTTGTTTTGGTACAAATCGGCGCTTCGTATTTTTCAAATCGACGCTAAAACAGGAATTGACGATATTTTCAATTTCGTTCGAGTGTCGACATTCCCAGAGAATTGTACTTATTTCTATCGATATATCGATAACAGGCATATCAAGCAGTTGTGTTCGAGTTGAGCATTTTGGCGTTGCCAGTATGTCATATTTAATTTCAATCTAAATGTTTAAATTCCATCAAGTAGCAATTAAATAAATTAAACAATAAATGCTGTTGAAATTTATAAATAAAGAATTATCAACAGTTTTTTATATCTTTTAAAAACCAGCTTATTAAAATTATTTTTGTATTATAACTTCAACAAAAATGGTTTGTTTTATACCCTGCAGTCATTCAAAAATCGAAAAAAACGGGGTAAATAACTTTTTCGAAATGTATGTAACAGGCAGAAGGAGGCGTGGCAAAACCCACATAGTATATAGATTCTTGATGACTGAGTCGATTTAGCCTTGTCCGCATGCTTGAACATTTGGTAATTTTTAAAAAGTGTATACCATACACAGATCAAGTTTATTTTAAATCTTTCGCCCATTATGAACATAAATTGAATTCATTGACTAATTAAAATGATACAAATGTATCTACCTCAATTCTGTCTTCACTAGTTGGTAGAGATCCTTATTATCTATCAATTCCGTAAGTCATCGAAATCAGTCCGTAATTAAGATAGATATTACAATTTTTTACGTGTGGAGAGAGGGATGGCAATACACTTACACTAGCAACATATTTGTGTGTGTATATATGCATATTTGTACACTTGCACATAATTTCATACAATCTAGAGCTGGGTTCGATCTTTAATTTTCAAGATCGGTACACATCTAAAAATCCATAAATAAAAATAAAAGCGGTCCACTTAGCTTTAAAATTGTGACTGCTGTGGTTTTTCGCTGTTAGCGGAGGAATGGGCGGAGGTATCAAAAATTTTAATATGGTAATATTCTTGTTCGGACAGACAGACCGACGGATATGGCTCTATCAACTTATCCTGATCGAACTAATTATATTCAATGAACAATTTAACATTCCATGTTCATTTGAGGGGCGTAACATCAAATTTCACAAAAAATCGCAAAAGTGCAAGGTACAACAAAATCGATTCCAAAAAAGAAAGAATCGATTTAATCTCAGAAAAAAATCGATTAAGCCGAATCGAAACCCAGCTCAAATATAAGCATATAATAGCATATTTACACTGAGCGGAATATTCCAAACGTGATTTGGGTGTTTACACCAAGAATCGAATCACACGACCAGCTGTTCGGCCAGCGCAAACGTAAACAAACAAGAAAACGCGCAAATTTATGTGCATTTTAAAAGCGAGCTAGACAAAAACTGCGATATTGCTACATTATTATCTTTTTTGATTTGAATGCGCTTTTCAGTATAGTCACAAATTGTAAAAAAAAATATAAATTTTCACCCATTTTTAATGAGTGCATACAAATGAGTAACAACAATTAAAATGGTTCATTTGGAAATAATATTGAAGCGGCCCATTTATATTTTTGCTCTTATCATTAATTTCGCTTATTTTCATTTCAGTCATTTTATTTTTGCGGGCGTTTTTAAATTTATTAGCTGTAATAAACAGCTGTTTGCTATCGATATGCCACTTTTTTGTATCGAAAATACTAAATTTGTATCGAAATACTAGGGAAGATACGGCCACACTTTCAGCATAATAGTCGAATCTTAGATTATTCGGCTCTTCTTCTACCCACAGAGGGCTTATGGCAGAATATTCTATTTCGTGATTCGGGCTCAATGTAAACAGCCTATAAACAGGACGATGAAATAAAGGCGATGAGCATGTGGGTTTAGAGCAACTGCATGAAAACCTCATCTAAAAAACCTTAAGAAAATATGCCATATACGAATTGGGTCGAAATACACAGAAGTCTGGGGTCTGGCGTATGTTGGGCCTTTTTTCGTCTTGTACATAGGTGCATGTGTAGTCGGTTTTAAAACCATTTATTATCGTTCAAATTAAGTTAGCTAGCCTAGGGAGTTACTGGCTGATATTCATGGCGGAGGTATCAGAGCTGACGTCCGCTATGTGGAAGGAGGCGTCCTCTGCCGGCATATCATCGTCATCAGTATAGAGGCGACGAAGTCGCTCTTTGTACCTGAAATTACGTTATAAATTAATTGAGAAACGATGGCAGTTTAACCTGTTACTGACAGCTCACTGTCGGGATTATTCTTTTGATTGCGACACTTGTCCAGTTTTTTCTCGATAATCTTCACCTTCTCGCGATCTGGCTGCTGATAGTTTTTGACCAGTATACGAATCTCTGCAAGTTACAAATATCAGTTAAGAGAGGAGAGCGCACTTCTACTCCAAAGCTGCCTTACTGCGCACTGCATCTATCAGCGCCGGCAGCTTCTCGCGTGCCGAGACAAATAGTAAATCCGTCACGTAGCTATCCAAATTCTCCTGCTCCTTGCTGGCTGCATGGAGTACGGCGGCCAGGCCAATCTGTGAGGGGGAATGCAAGAGGCAAGCGTCTGTGAAAAACGTCGAGTCTATAAAGCTGTCGATGTGTGGGCGCAAACGCTCTGGATTCATCATGCTGCCGCGTGTCTAATGGAAGAAGGAAGTGAAAGCTTAGTTTCGGTAATCATGCTGCCGCGTGTCTAATGGAATGAAGGAAGTGAAAGCTTAGTTTCGGTAATACCTTTATGTCTATTAGAAAGCCTTCAATCGGCCTATAAGGATTGTGAATAGTGAGATAATAGTTCAACTGCCCGATCAGGAGGAGTTCGTTGGAGAGCACAATATCAGTAGCCTTGTTGCGATCTCCTTTGATGTTGTTGACAAATTGGTTTATAGAAACATTGAATTCCTCCACTTTGCAGGCAACAAACACACAAGTAGCTCTAGAAATGCAGAAGAAATACAACACTATAAGCATACACATATAGACAGAATAATAGGTGAGCGTTTTTTAATTTTAATATTTAACTTACTTCTTCATCAATATCAACAAATCAAACAAGTTTTCAAAACTTATAATATTATAAAAATAACACATACATATGTATATACATTTGTATATATTTTTTTAAGGAAATAGTGAAACACCCTATGGTAAAAGTTTTTGTAAGTGACATCATAACAAAATTAAAATAATTAAAAAATGTATACAAGCAAATTTGGACGTGGCAGATTAGTCGATCTGGGCAGACTGTAGAATACCCTGTACCCTTAATATATAATTTGAAATTTACAAATTACAGTCGGACGTAACCGACCGTAGGAAACCATTTACTTTGAGTATATGTACTTACAAACACAATCAGAGGCACACGCACGAAACTACGCGCATATGCATAGTACACCCCCCACCGTCTGCCTAGTGTGTCTAACTATCTGTGACATATCTTGACTGTCCTGAGTCAGAATATATGTATATACTTTGTGTGGTCTGTAACGCCTCCTTCTGCTAGTTACATACATTCTGACAAAGTTATTAACCCTGTTTTTAAATTTTGCCCATTTTACAGGGTATAAAAAGGTACGTACAATATCTCCTTGGGATGATAGTCCATGGGCGTGTTGTTTATATAGAACCGTTTGAAGTAGTGAAACGCCGTCCCAACCACGCATTTGGGCATCGGGGGATCAAAGCGGCGGCAGAAGTCCACTAAATAGAGCTCGTATTGCTTTAAGAGCAATCGCTCCTCGGCAGGCGTTAAAAAGAATTTCTCCAAATTGCCGGCAAAAGCAGATTCTGCCTTGTGCTCCTCTATGTAGGAAGTGTTGCGTTCCACGCGGAAGGTTTGCAGTTGTGCCTCGTTGGCGAAGGTCCACGAGCGCTTCTGTGAACTTTGTGGATACATGGCAATAGTTTTAATGCATTCTTTAAAAAATTAAGAAAACCAAGAAATTGCTTTGTTTACGGTTGTGAAACGCAAGAGCATTGCTCTTTGCTCAACAAATTGGCAATCGATACTGGGTGGTATGCTATCGATATTAATTGACTCGACTGTGTTGCTCGAGTGACATTCACGTGTTTACCACAAACAATCGATATATACAGTTGGTGCCAGCATTTAAACTCATTGCATAATTCTAGGCTGCATATTTTAAATAAAATTAAATTAAATTAAATACAATTATTTTGCTGTACGGTTTCTACACTTATTAAATTAAATAAAAAACAAAAAATTATTTGTCAACACAAAATTTGCATTTTTAGAGATTCTACGTCCATATCCATATCCATATCATATAAAATTGTTTTGCGTACTTTGGATCGCATTATTACCTAATAGAATCATGCAGTCCAGAGCATATGACTGCTAAAGTTGAGAGTATTCGTAAGAAATGAAACAAAGTTAATACGATACAGTCCAGCAAATTGTTTGTTGCATATCTTTGCTGTTTCTTATCCGATCGTAAAATTGTGGCTGCCGTGTTTTTCCGTACAACTGGGAAGGGGGACGTATTCAAATTCAATATCAATCTTAATCTTCATCTTGAATAATAGCACCTAAGCAGTTCTTATAGTCTGCGAGATCTAGGTCAGACCGATATATTCCAGTGTCTGTCACGCCACCGGGTGTTCCACACATTTCCCATTTGCACTAACTTAATAAATATACCCTTTTGTACTCCTTCAATAACGCAATCGCTTCACTTCTGCGAATCTTGGACCAATCGGTTGTTGTTTTATAGATTATTGTCTAATTTAACTTTAACCCATTTTCTATTAAGTAGATTTCGAAGAGACCACCCAGAAATAGTACATGCTTGTGTAACACAATACAAATATACTTTTGTGACGATTTACGACTTTTTCGAAGTTCCAAATAAATAAATCTACAGCTAAAGAGAGAAAACAATATAAAAGGAAAGAAATCAGTTTACAATAAAAGTTGAGCGAGCATTTACAAACAATGAAATTCAATGCAATAATTCAATATTCAATTGAATTTTAAGCATGGCTCTGTCTCCTTTTGGGTCTATGAAACTAGAAACTGACGAGCGGTCAGACTCACTGACGGCAATCCATCTCTGCTCTTGCTCTTCCTCTTGCTCTTGTCTGACCGCCTGTCGGTCGTGTGGCTGTGTCAGAAAGTATATACATAAGTACTCGTACGTAGTACAGATATATTTTACTTTATAAGCGAGGCCACATGAATACAGGCAAATAATAAAAGCATAGGTAAAGCTCCTGAAACTCGTGTAGTATTAGTTCTGGTATCTAGTACAGTTATCTTGCACCCCAAACAATTGCTTTAAGCTCCGATCACTATCAGCAACATCAATAAAATCATTGCAAAAGTATCTTCAACAAGTAATCTAGCAAAGACACAGCACACACTTGTTGTTGTCCGATCGCATTCGGTTCGCTGTGCTGCATAAATGCATTTTTAAAGGCATCGCCAGACGCTGCCGCTTAAATGTTCAGTTGTCTGGCGGCCTCGGACCAGTGGTGCCCACTTGGATATTTTCCCGTCAAGTTTTTGACAGTGGGTAGCTGAACAGCACACTCTTCGCAAGGAGCCCTTGATTCTAGCAATTTTCAAAGCTATTTTTAAGTCCATTGTTTAAATACTAATTTAAAGCTCTAAAACAGTTGTGTCCTATGACAAGAATAACTCTTTTTTTATTGTTCTCTCATTTTTCTCGCGTGTCGGCATATGTTATGCCTTCCTCAGGAAGTCTGTTTTTATTTATTAAAAATTACAAAATTCAGTAAACACAAATAAATACATAGAAGTTTTTGACATACATGCAGTTGTTCTAAATAATATTGTCGAATTTCTCAAATGTTGTTTCCTTAAATATGTAATTTTTATATATTTATTTTCGTCTATCTTCAGTGTTTATGCGTTGATTGTCTTTCTGTGATTCTTCTGTGATTGTTGCCGCGTAAATTGAGCTCGTCTTGTCTACGTCTTCTTTGTGGTTTACAGTTCTGATAATTTAAGCTTGTTGATTAACGATAAATATTATTAGCCTTACAACAGTACGCGATAAATGTATCATATATTTACTTAAAAGTTGGCTAATTGTTTAATTAATAAATTTGATATTTATTGGAGTCCCCATAAACTATTTTGTATTCAACATTTTAAAATTGTCTACGTTTTGTGCTCTATTAAACAGATTAAATATCTATAGCAGCAGCTCGCAAAGAAAATTTTAATTATTCTCTTACCTACATATAAACCGGTAAGGTTGAAGTTGACTAAATTTCTAATATTGCCTAATTATTCATTAGGTTCAATAGTAAATAACATACATATATATGTTTTTCTACTATACTACGATAGTCGTAACTAAAATACTATAGCCTTTTATGAAACATATATATAACATTTTGTTTATGAAAACCAAGTTCTATTATATTTTGCTATTTCAAGAAATCTAGCTGTTTTTCGCTATTTTGACTGGCCTGATTTGCTATAAATGATTATAACAGTTCGCAACACTGCTTCGAACTGTCTATTAGGAGTATGGGTACATTTTATTTATTTGTTTAACATTGTTGGCAGCAGACAGCAGACAATTAATTAGTTTTAATATTATATTTACATTGCGCATTAATTATGTACATTTAACGTGAAATTCAAATTGCACAGTTATCCTCAAAATGTAATGTTATCGCAATACACCTGTTTCTGTTAACGCCAAGTGCTTTACATTGCACAACACTATTGTACATCCATACATAATATCTCTGCTATCGCGAACGCCAAAAATTAAAGAACCCAAAACCTTAATTCGCACGCGTCTTATTTAAATTAAATAATAGTTTATAATAAGCGCGAAAGGTGGTGTAAAACAGCATCTCCTCTAAGCAAATATACATATGTACATATGTATGTATTACGTTAGTTGTTGTTCCTACTGCTTGGCTGTTTGCTGCTGGATTATGTTCGGCTCTTGGCAGTTCGCTTTGACACTATTCTCAGGGGGTGTGTTTCCACACATACATATCTACACAAGCATGTGTGGACATGCATGTATATGTATGTGTGAGCGCACCATTGCCATGGCTATCGTATCGACGAGTGTCTTAGCCAATCGGATAGTGTCTCTTTGATTGATTAATTCGTTAGTTTGATATAGGCGTTTTACTAATACGGTCAAGTCTCGTTAATTCCAAATGGCAAGGGGATCACATATTGTACGAGTTACACGGGCATACGATATATCGAAATTGCCATTTTCACAAAAAAGTGTAAGAATTAACCAAATGAAGCGTAGGTATTAAGTTTAAATATTAATTGTAATATTATTTAGACCTTATTACATTATGTATACCACAAAAAAAGAGTCTTTCCACTTTTAGGTATTCAGCTCAATTCTAACTAATTTTGGTTAGTACAAGAGGATTCTTAAATGCTACATACTACTACTTACTCATGGAACAGGTAAAAACAGGGTTAATATTTTTAGGCTTTTGAGGGGAATTGCAGTTATTGTCAATAAGCGACATTGAATTGTTTTGCCACCTCATTTTTTCTTGTATATCGCAAATCATCATCTGTTTATATAAAATAAATATTATTTTGACATATTTTTTATTAACGACACCATTTCATTTAATTTAAAGAGAATCTGAAAAAAACTATCGATTTTTATTGTACTTCTTTAAGAAGTTAATTTTAATTTTCAACGGAATAGTTTCTTAAAAATCAACACGCATAATATGTAGATATTTTCTGGTAATAATTTTATACTTTTCACATATTTACTATTTGAATATTGTGAATATCGTGAAGACCACTGTCCACTTTTTAGACCCTGCACTTTAAAAAAGTAAAGGGTCTATTATTTTGGTGCAAATGATGGAAGCATGGTAGACCCACAGAGTATACACTGACGAGCAAAACTGTAACACCAATTTGATACTCTAACTTCAACTGTCTGTATCTTCTCTTCTATTGAATGGATTTCAAAGATCTTAGTGTTGTTAGTTTGTTTGTCAGTTAGTCTACTATGTTTTCTCAAAATTTGATGCCATTTGAGAATACCGAAGAAATATGCCAAATCAAAATGTAAAAAAGTCATTTTTTAATTGCATTCCCATCGAGAGATAGTGTCGTTTACTTAATAAATTAAATTATTGGTTTTGACATCATATTTGGTCCAGAAAGGACGTGCCTTGGGTCATTTACTCTCAAAAAAGGGCATTTTTGAGCAAAAAGACCCATTTATCCAATAAAATTCTGGCAGAATCTATTTTAAAAATCATTAAATTTTGCTTCTTTTACTTTATTCTATCAATTAAAACCAAAAGACCAACTGTATTTTTGTTAATTTCAGCCAAAAACCAACATTGACCTGACACCCTGCCTGCTGATTTGCTGCGCTTTACATATACATGTACATAACTCAAATAAGTGCATTTCGAGATAAACGCGCTTGAAGTTTTCAAGCGCAGTGTTTCTCCATACAAAGCGGAGCGACATATGTATTCTCTTCTCACGCTCTGTGTATTGAAGATAGGATAATGAAATTTTGACACAAGGTAGATTAATAACTCAGAAATCGCGTTTTTTGAGGTCTGACACTCTTCTGGTAAATAAGCGATATGTATATTCTGACTCAGGGCGACGAGCTGAGTTGACATAGCCATATCCGTCTGTTCTTCTGTCCGTGTTTATGAAAATCTAGATCTCAACAACTATAAGAGTTAGAGCTACCATTTTCGGTATGTAGTTTCGCTATGCTGCAAGCAGATTAGTTTGTTTTAGATTTTTGATATCTCCCCCATTCACCCGCTAACCGCGAAAGAAAAAAAGCAGCCAACTAGATCTTGGAAACTAGAAGAGCTAGTAACACAATTTTTTGGTATTTAGGTTTTCCCATGTAGCAATTACATCAAATATGTTTAACAGTTTTCAGATTTAAAGCTATAACTAATGGCAAAGATATGGCCTTCTCCATCAATGCTGTGAATTGCATTACGATCGGATAACAAACAGCGAAGAAAACACAAAGTACAGGGTCTACTACAGTCGATTACGTCCGACTGTAGCTCCGTCCTTACGGGTTTATAGACATGAATTTGATTCTGTATCTTGAACAATTTGCTTAACTTTAGCTGGTCCATTGCCTAATGTCAACTGTCTTGTGCTGTCATAATTTTATTAATAAAGTTAATATAGTATGTGCATAGATCGCATTTGGAAATATGGCAAGAGACTTGCGTAATGAATAAGGCATTGGGATCATCATCAGTAACAACATCCGCTGTCTTCCTGGGATCTTTTGATGGATATACACATAAACGAAGTACATGTGACAGCTGAATTGCAAATACGACTGCACGTATATTGCAACAATTTGCTGTAAATGGTCATGTAAAGTCTTCTCATGTGTCAATTCGAGGCAACATCTGACGTAAAAGCCGTATGGGAAAACCTGGTACCTTGTGGAATCACTTTTAAAGTGAGTATATCAATTTATATCTGCGATTATAAAAATATGAGTTAGGAAATGCAACCAAAAATTATACATTTCACTTAGTTTTAGAGTAAGAATTCTTGGAAAGTTCGTGGTGATTTGTGGCATAACCATTTGTAATTTCTGTTATTTTATTTTGCTGATGATTTTAATATAATATTACCAATTTTGTGTTTGTTTTACATTGGGTTTAGCTTAATTGCCTAGAAATAATTTATTTAAAAGTAAAAAACGATCGAAAACAACATAAAACTTATAATTAAATTGTAATTCTAAATACAATTCAAATTAAATTAAATAAATTACGTAAAATAATTTAAAAAACAGGTTACTGATAGACCAATGTATATTTGACTAAACAGTAATTATATCTAATAAATTGAATAAAATTTATTTCTATTTAATTGAGCTAAAAACAAATGATTTGTACATTCTTTCACTGGCACCAATATCGTAACTGTTTTCGGTTTTTTAGGTTCATATTGCCCGGATTAACATTATCCTGTCAGAGTTTGCGAGCGAACCAGAGTCAGATCGAGGGGCGTAGTCTTCCGCACAAATGGTGAGGAGGAAGACGACGCGGATGGCAGATTAGCTGATTCGGAGCTGAGAAGACTACTGGAGCTGTTGGCCACAGGACTAGCTGCATCTGTACGGGCTCTTAGCGATAAGTCTATTGGCTCCTCCTCCGCTGGACTGGTGGCGGGAAAAGGAAACAACAGCTCCGATCTTAAATGATCTTTGAACAAGGGCAAGGGCGGCACACCACTGTTACCACTGTTAGCTAGAGCTGGAGGCAGGGTGAATGGCGTGAACGAGCTGTACAGCGGTTCTGAATGGCTGCGAAAGATTTCCAACAACTCTCTGTGACGTCGCTGCTGCTGCTCGGCCAGATCCGCCTCGGAACTGATAGATATAGGAAAGGTCGAGCTGTTCTGATGCAGCGCCTTTCGTATGCTGCTGGAGACGCTGGTGCCATCGTCGGTTGGATCGCCGGCTGAAGACGCACCCGAATCGCTGGGAGTATTGCTATGGCGGGATTCGAGCTTTATTTGGCTCTGGTGCTGCTGTTGATGGTTGAAATATTTGGCTGCCTGCAGCAAGCCCGTCGCCAGCGTCGTCGTCGTGGGAGCCGTTGCCTCAGCTACTGCCACAGATGCTGCCACTGCTGCGGCCGTCGCTGACTTGATGCAAGGATTGGTTTTATCCTGATAAGTTTGTCGTGCCTGATTGCTAGCCTGTTGCAGTCGCGCCAGTTGATCCACATTAGCGTTGTTCACACTTCCGCTGCCCGCTGCAACGCTGCCCCCCTGCTGTTCCTGCAGCAGACAATGTATCTTGAACCAGTTGGAGCGGCGACCATATCGTGATCCACTCTTCGACATGCCGACCAGCAAACACTTTCGCAGCCTGCAAGCCTTGCAAGCAGTTCTGTTTTTCTTGTTGATCACGCAGTCTCCGTTGTGCTTGCAACCGGCGATCGCAGCGATGTTGTTGTACGTGCGTCCAAAGAAGGACTGAAAACAATACGAATAAATCTGATTATTAAAATAATAAAAAACGATTTTGATTAAACAAAAACAACAAATAATTGTAAATATTAATTTATATTAATTTTCATAATATTGTCTAGTTTGTATAAATTTGAATATGAGTATCACCACTATTTTCAATCAAGCCAAATCCAACGAATAATTCTGTTTTAGGGGCTGTTTAGCAGAATAAAAATTATTTGTGTGTTATTTATTTCCCAATATATCTTTGTTTATGTTGTATATTATTTAACCATTTATTATTATTTTTATTTGTTTTTACTCAAATTTTTTATTTATTTTTACAATTGTAAAGCGACCAATGATTTCCTAACTGAAGGTAAGAACTCGGGCTCGACGTCTACCAATGGGAGACTTTTAATGGAAAAATTTGGCTTTGGCATTTTTATTTATTATTTATTACCTTATTATTATTTATTTGTTGATTATTTTTATACCCATACTTTAAAAAATTTTGACGGGGCGGATCAGTCGGATCCGAAATGAAAAATGGGAAAAACAGGGTTAATAACTTTGTGCGAATGTATGTAACAGGCAGAAGGAGGCGTGGCAGACCCCACAAACTATATATATTTTTGATCAGGGAGACGAGCTGAGTCGATTTAGCCCTGTCTGTCTGTCTGTCCGTCTGTCCGTCTGGATGAACGCTAAGATTTTAAAAACTACAAAAGCTAGAGCAGCCGTATTGGTTGCTATCGGTAGATGTATTCAATACGCAGATAAAGTTTATTTCAAATCGTTAATGCCACGCCCCCTTGACGCCCAAAAATCAATAAAACCGACATAACCTCGATTTTCGAACATCTCAACCGCCTTGTGCGTATGAATAGCGTGCTAGAGGGATGGCAATATGTAAAAACATTTGAACATACAAAGTTAAATAGCAAGCGTGATATTGAACATTGAATGTTGTTATTTGGAATAAAAGCACTCTTCTATTATATTTAGCTATCCTAAATTGAAATCGGATAAAAACAACAGATATAAACAATGTTTTAAATATAATTTATACAACGAAGCGCAGCAGCAATGCTTCCTCTTCTCAATTTTTGCATGCTTAAATACCTGCAATACTGTTTCGTTCATGTGTTTATCGCCCGATATCCTTTCAGGATAGGTAAATACTAAAGACGAGATTACTACGATTGCTATTGGTTTTTTTTTATCAATTCAACATTCCAACATTTGAAATAAACTTCATCTGCGTATAGTGAGGACCTACTAACTAATGAAGACAGAATTTATGAAAATAGTTTTGCATATCTTGAATTAAAAAATGTATTTTATTTCATTCATTGTAGGCGGTAGGGGTATGGCATCGAAGATTTGAAATAAACTTGATCTGCGTATGGTATGTACCTATCTACATGCCAAAAATGGCAATCAGATCAAGTTTGTTTGGATTTTTTAATACTTCCTCCGACAACCAAAAAATCAGTTTAGCAACAACTTTCAGTTTTCAAGCTATAGTTTTACATCTATATATTAAGGATATTATCTCATAATATAAACAATAAATATATGAATATAAATATTTTAATATAAATAAATTAATTTGTATAAATTGTAATAATCATGGAAACACAAAGTACAGAGTCTTGTATTGTCGGTTGTGTCCGACTGCAGCTCCATCTTTACTGGTATAATTTTATATGTATGCAGATATTTTCGATATTTTCAAAAAGGTAGAAACGAGTAAATCTCCATTCAAAATGATAGAGATTTCAAATCCAGCGCATTAAATCTGTTTAGGTTCGTATGCAGTTGGTGTTGCTTTCAGTGGGGGCCCACAGATTGTCTGCAATTTTTTTATTCTCTGTCTCTCTCTCTCTCTCTCTATCTCCTGTCTCTCTATTTATCTATTTTTTCGATTTTTTTCCATTTTACGTACATATATTAAGCTTTGCGAATAAACTGATATCTTATCTGTAATTAGGGCCCCTAAAGTGGCATAATTTCTCTTGTGATCCAAATGCTTCAATTATAAAATGTGCGTTAATAAATTGCCAAGTGCCTCTCGACCACGACCCCATCGTAATTATGAAGAGAAATAGAGATTTATGCACTATTTTTCTGTCTGAACACTTTTCTGTTTTGTTTATGTTTGTTTTCTTATTTCAGCCAACTCATTGTAGAGCTCAATTCCGACTTCAACTTCTTTTTCTACACATATTTTTTGTTGAAGTTCATTGAGCGCCATGTTCAACAATATGAGTACGATTTTCGCTGAGTCACCTAATATGCATGTAATTTTTATTTGATTGACTGCAGTTTACAATTGTAGTTGCCTTGATCTCTCTCGCTCGTACGTACATCCATATGTACTATATGTGGTTACCTGTGTACACGTGTGTTTAGCCCATCTAAGATCGTGTGGTGCTCTGCTCTAAATTCGCAGAAATTATTTTCCCATGCCATTTGAAGGTTTGTCCATTGTGTGCCCATACTTGTAAAGTATCTACTTAAAGTCAATTAAAAATCAATTAATCTACCGAATTGAATTTTAATTATAGTAATAAAATATTGTGCTTCTCTGTATACTTTTAGCATTTGAAATGTTAAAGCCATTTGAGTTTTTGCGAATTTTAGTGAGTCTGCCAAAATCGTAAGGTTTTAGCAAAAGCTTTATTATCTTTCAAATCGTATTTTATTTCAACGAGTAAATTTAAACTACTTTTTCGATATGTTGGTATTAAATTTTTAAGAAAAGCTTCACTCTTCATAATTAAATGCATTTCTACCCCTATCGTGAAATTATTGAACAAAAATTTCTCTGGAGAGTGATTTTTATCGACATTTTAGCTGGTGCCTTGCAAAATACTTAATCATAATAATAATTAATTGTTTTATAATCCATCTTTTTAAAATAGGACACAAATTACCTGTTTATGAGTTCAATGAAAATCTTACAAACAATTCTATTGCGAAAATGCGTCGATATGTTTATAAATATAAAAATATATCCTTTAAAGCTGATTATACATTTATGGTCGTTGTCCATGTACAGGAAAGATTTATAAACGATTAAAATCTGTGTCACAATTAATAATTAATATATTAATTAATTTTTTTTACCAGTTTGAGTTCATACGAAACTTTATAAACATGAATTCCTGATTTTTAATACGGTTCAAGTTAATGTCAAGATAAAAAGAATGCTATCCTATCGTAAAATACGCAACTTCAATATGAATCTTTTCTAGTAATAATAGCCGATAAGTTTCAATTACCTTACATCCCTCGCATGTGAATGCTCCAAAATGAAATCCAGCCGCCGGTTCTCCGCACACTTTACACAACTGGTTCATCTGGAATTAATTGAAAATTTATCTTGCTTTAGTAAACATACTATGTTATAACAAAATGTAAACAACAAATTAAGATGTTAATACAATTTATTTTAAAAGCAGTCATAAATAATTATACATTTCCATTAAAAAAAAACTTAAAGCTGATATTTAAAATGTTCAACCCTTTTAAACCAACCCATTGTCAATTTGCTTGGTTGTATCTCTTTGAAACCTTAAATTCTGAAATACTTTAAATAAAGTTTAGTTGTCACATGCGAACCTGTTAGAATCGAATCTTCGAAATATGTTTTCTTTAAAAACAAACTTAATTCAAACCAGGTAGAAACAAAATGACTAACTTTGAAAAGAATCAAACTAATGAATTTGAACGCGTGCACATAATTTACTTGGTTTTGAAAAAGTACGAAAGTCTTATTCAGGACAGCAAGCTGAGTCGCTATTGCCATAACTATTTGAGCTAGAGCAGCGAAATTCAGAATGTAGATAGATATATGCCATATAGTTTATTCAAATTTTGGATCGCATTCATCAAGTACGCTGTAACAGATAAACACAAATAAAAGCTAAATAAAACAGCGTCTTTCCTGAAAATTATATGGAATTCTATTAATAAATACAGAAGGTATTAAAAACCAGTAAGGACGGAGCTTCGGTCGGATGCAACCGACAGTAGAAGACCCTATACGTTATATATATTGTTTGTTGCATATCTTTGCTGCGAATTTTTACCTTTCCAACTGTAGCTTTAAAACTGAAAACTGTTGCTAAATTGATTTTTTTCGGTTTGTGGGGGAATGACACAAGTATTTAAAAAATTTGGACAGGGCAGATCAGTCGGACGGGCCCGACTGTAGAATACCCTGTGCATTTTATTTTATATACAATTTTATAAAACTGTCACACTAAGCGTATCAGTAGTACTTCTTCTTTTTCCCTTTTTACGTGCGCCAGATGCGCTGCTGCTGCTGGGCTTATATCTACTTTGCTTATTAACCGATCTCAATGCGCTTTTCAGGATAGTTAAATATAATAGAAGAGAGTATATGTTCCGAATAACAACATTCTATGTTTAATATTACGCTTGTTATTCAACTTTTTGTGTTAAAAAACACGAGGTTGTGTGAGTTTTATTGATTTTTGGGCGTAAAGGGGGCGTGGCATCAAATTTTCGAAACAAACTTGATCTGCGTAAGATAACTACCTATCTATAGCAACCAAAACGGCTTATCTAGCTTTTGTAGTTTCTGAGATCGACGCGTTCATCCAAACAGACGGACAGACGGACGCACGGACAGACAGACGGACATCGCTAAATCGACTCAGCTCGTCTCCCTGATCAAGAATATATACACTTTGTGGGGTCTGCCACGCCTCCTTCTGCCTTTTTTCCCATTTTTCAAATGGGCACTGGGTATAAAAACTAAAACAATCTTTATTTACTTGCAGCGCGGCAGAACCCACATACCGAAAATGGTGTCTCTAGCACTTATTGTTGTTGAGATCTAAATTATTATACGGTCGGACACAGAGACAGGCAGACAGATAAACATTCGTGTGTAGAAATAACAAGGCTGTGCCTAGTAAAATATTATTGTTTTTTTATTTCAACTCCAGTATCTTAGGACGACAAGACAGGTTTAACTTCTTAAATTTATGTTTACCTATGTATATGTATATATTGAAGAGTAAACATTTATGTATAGAGATATGGTACTGGGTATTCTAAAGTCGCGCGTAGTCCGTGCATTAAATATGAGTGTATCTTAAATAAGGTTAATACACTTATAAATTCCAATAAGTGTTAATGTTTCACAAAAACATTAACAGCAGTAGAAACAATCAGAAAATAAAGAAGCATAGGCGATGACCCACTGCGTTTCTCTTTATTTTCCATAGAACTCCTTTTTTTTTTTTTGGTTTTGCCACAGGTCGTGGTTAGATATTGAGGTATTCAACCGACCGGTTTGGGTTTGAGTTTGGGTATCCAAGACTTGACTCCTTGGTAGTAGCTATTTTTCCATCGCGTCTTTTCTTCCCGTTGCCGGTAACTCTCACAAAATGGACAGTGTTCACATATTTAATGTATGTAGTTACTTCATTTTCTTTGTTTGATTATTATACCCTGTACTTTAAAAAAGTAAAAGGGTCTATTAATTTAGTGCAAATGACAGCTGTATGTAACAGGCAGAAGGAAGCGTGGTAGACCCCACAAAGTATATACATATATTCTGACTCAGGACGACGAGCTGAGTTGATATAGCCATGTCCGTCTGTCCGTCTGTCCGTCCGTCTGTATGAACACCTAGATCTCAGCAACTAAAAGAGATAGAGACACCATTTCTTGATATGCAGGTTCTCTATTATCGTAAGCAGCACGAGTTTGTTTCAGATTTTGGATATTTCGCCTCCTTCATCCGCGAATCATCAAAAATCTACACCTATATCAAAAATCTTGAAAACAACAAGCCCCACAGCAACCACAATAATAGGGCTACTGACTTGTAATTTGGCATGTACGTAGTCTATGGTATTCTTCATCGATGCTATATGATTATTTATGATTTGAATTAGAAATAGTGAAGATATGCAAGAGACAATCTTTTTCAAAATGCGTATATGTGCCACTGCGGTCACAATAATAAAGCTACAGACTTGCAATTTGGAATGTACGTAGCCTAAAGAATTATCTGTCGATATTGTGAATTACATTACAATCGGACAAGAAACAGCGAAGTTATGTAACAAACAATTTTTTTATAAATGTATGTAAATCCCACAACAGCCACAGTTTAAAAGCTACAGACTTGGGATTTGGCATGCACGCAGCCTTTGGCATTATCCGTCAATGCTGTGAATTACATTAAAAACGGTAAAGAAACCGCGAAGACAGATCAGACAAAGAAACCACCTAGATCTTGCAGACTATAAGAGCTAGAAATACCATTTTTTGGTATTTATGTTCTCCTATGCAGCCATCATATCAAGTTAGTTTGGGTTTTTTGATAATTCCTCTCATTCCTCCGCTAACCGAAAAACCAAATTAGCAACAGTTTGCAGCTTTAAAGCTACAGTTTAACAGATAATGACTTAGGATATGGTATGTACGTAGTATATGACAATCTCCACCGATACTGTAAATTACATTACGATCGGATAAGACACAGCGAAGAAAACGCAAAATACAGGGTCTCCTACAGTCGGTTGCGTCCGACTGTAGCTCCGTCCTTACTGGTTTTGTTAGTAAGGTCAACGAGACTAAAATAATAAATGGTAAAATCACTTCCATAAATAATAACTGATTGATATGTCCCATACCCTGTACCTATAGAAAATTGTTAAAAAGGGTAAGATAACTTTTCACATATCGCTTTACCAGAAAAGTGTTATACCTCAAAAAAAATGCGTTTCGAGGATAACGCGTTTAAAGTTTTTCAGCGCCATGTACATAACTTCATATTCTCTTCTCACGCTGTGTGTATTAAAGATAGCATAATCAAATTTTGACAAGAACATTACTGCATCATGAACTAAAGAAAAACATTTTATATCCTTTAGATAGGTTCCTAAAGGACATGCAAAAAAGTTTTTAAAAATCCCTATAGAAACCCTAGAATATTCTATTGAGTTTTATTTTGAGCGAACAAAATAAAAATCATAAATAATCATTATGTATGATTTTTAGTGTTCTTACTCATAAATTATTACCTTTAATTTATAATTCAATTTCTTAAAATTAATCATCATTACTTAAGAAAATCGTGAACATCGGAAATTTAAAAATCTTTCTGGAAATGCATAGATCCTCGAAAATGGATCAAAAGGATATTTTCATCTTTTTTTGTATGTCGATTCTAAGTGTTTAATTTTTTCCTTTAAAAATTTTATCAATAAGCATTATTTACGGTTCCTGATTTATTTTCATATAAAAGAGCTATTTAATTACATTCACTAGACTCTAATTTCTTTGTATATACATAAATGTATATTATATACTTCATAAGCTTTGTGCATGCAAAATCACATTTGTGGCAAATGTACACCCTAAGACTAATTATCATTAATTAATTGTGAAGGAATATATTATTATCTAATTTAAGCTTTATTGGCCTCATCGATTTAATAATCTAATATTTTTGTCAGAATGTGTGTAACAGGCAGAAGGAGGCGTGGCAGACAACACAAAGTATTATATATATATTCCTGATCAGATTGAGGAGCTGAGTCGATTTAGTCTTGTCTCTCTGTCCGTCTGCCTGTCGCGTCAATTTTGGAAACTACGAAAACTGGAGCTGCCATGTGTAGCATGTAGGTAGATAAATAACGTACGCAGGTCAAGTTTACTTCAAATGTTTAAAGCCACGCCCCTCACACCTACATTGAATGAAATAAAATACATTCGGCAATTTAAGAGATACAAATCTATTTACATAAACTCTGTCTTTAGTAGCTAGTTGGTTTCTACCATACGCAAATAAGGTTTATTTCAAATCTTGGATGCCGCGCCATAACCGATAAAAACCGAAAAACAAGCGTAATATTGAACATAGAACATTGTTATTCGGTAAATATACTTTCGTTTATTGTATTTAATTATCCTGAAAATCTCATTTAAATCGGTTAATAAACACAGATGATATTAACAAAACAAATTTCCAATAAAAATAATAAAAATATTCTAGTATGTATGTTCAATATTACGCATTCAGCCTTTTACTTTTTACTACCGATAGAAACCAAAACGGCTGCTCTACCTTTTGTAGTTTTTAAAATCTCAGTGTTCATCCAAACGGACAGACGGGTACATGGGTATTTTACAGTTGGGTCTGTCCGAATGATCGCCGCATTCACATTTTTTGATTCTGCTTTAATGAAGGTTCAAATTTAATGTTCGCCAATTTAACAGCGCTTCCATGTCACCTTTGGTGTCTGCTATTAAGCGTTTCTATGCAAAGCGACGGTATGGCGTGTTCACCATTATCACAGGAGCAACATCACGCTGTGGCTGCCACCTGTGGAGCGGTTGTCTGTTGCCAGTTGAAGCTTGTTGCTGCTTAGGCAGTAAGGCAAAGTCAATGTTGATGATTTTACTAGTATAAAATAATAGTACTGATACGGAGACAGTTTTGATTTGAACTTATTGGTTCATTGAGGCATGTTCTGATTTTCGTTTCCGAGCAAATCACCCAGACTAATTCCGATACAAAACGCGCGATTCGATAACGAGTGCCTATAACAACTAAAAATGCAAACTGAATGTGTATTATTTTAAGCTGATTTTATTTCAAATATTACTGGGCTCTTTTAAAAGAACAAAAATAACCTTCTAATAAGAATTGTAATTTGAAAGTAGATCTTAAAATATGATTTTAGACCCTGTACTTTAAAAAAGGAAAAGGGTCTATTAATTTAGTGCAAATGACAGATGTATGTAACAGGCAGAAGGAAGCGTGGTAGACCCCACAAAGTATATACATATATTCTGACTCAGGACGACGAGACTGAGTTGATATAGCCATGTCCGTCTGTCCGTCTGTCTGTCTGTCTGTCTGTCTGTCTGTCTGTCTGTTGTCTGTCCGTCTGTCCGTCTGTCCGTATGAACACCTAGATCTCAGCAACTATAAGAGCTAGAGACACCATATTCGGGATTTATATTCTCCTATTTCGCGAGCAGCACGAGTTTGTTTTAGATTTTGGATACCGTCCCCCCATTACCCCGCAAACCGCAAAAAGCTACTGCAGCCACAGCTTTAAAGGTATTGACTTGTAATTTGGCATGTAACTAGCTTATGATATTCTTTATTAGCCCTGTGAATTTCGTTTCGATCGGATAAGAAACAGCGAAGATATGGAACAGACAATTTTTCAAAATGCTTGTCAGCGCCACTAGAGCCAGAGTGTTGAAAGGTGTGGGCTTGGGGTTTGCCGTGTGCCCATGCATACGGCATGTAGCCGTCAGTGCTGTGAATGCACATCATGATTGGTGATTTGCAGTGTCAGCATGGAATCCATTAGCTTGAGACTTAGAGCTAGAAATACAAGTAGATCAGGTGTCTGCCATACTAGTCAGGTTACGTTCGTCTGGATCTTTGTAGTCCTCCGTCTCCCACTGATCTGCCAACCGATCCATGCAACAATTTTTAGTTTCAAAGGTACAGTTACTAGGGCTACTGATTTAGTATATGGCATGTACGTAGTCTATGACAATCTCCACCGACGCTGTGACTACATTACGATCGAATATGTAACAGCGAAGAAAACACAGAGGACAGGGTCTCCTACAGTCGGTTACGTCCGACTGTAGCTTTTACTGGTTCTAATTTGTTTTTGCTTATCATAATGTAAGTTCATGCTTTTAAATCAATTTTTTCTGTGCGATGGGCCAAAGTTATTTGGGATAGATACGGTTTTACCAAAGGACAAGTCATTGTATTTTACACTATAAGAACGCATGCTTTAATATTTCCAATTTATAATTTATAATATAATATATAATATATATTAAAACCTTATTTTTTAGGAGTAAATACATACTATATATAAATTGAACATACACATCACTATGGTATAAATTACTACACATAACAGTAATAGTATACCATAAAATAAAGTAAATAAATTTTTATATTTTCACACAAAAAAAAAAAAAAATATAATTTCCAGAATATTATAGTGGCATTGATTTTACTGGAATCAGAGGCTTTAACATTTCAGGTTGCTACCCTCCAATTGTCGTGCTGAAAAGTATGGCATAGGCTCATTGAGTTGGAAACAAAAGACACCAAGATCAGTTTTATGTATCTACATATTTTCAACAAGCTCATCAAGTAACCGTTGACAGAGCAAAAGGGATTTGGGGGCCATAAGTATGGCAAGGAATAATAAATAGAAATGTGTCCTCAAAAACAAACAACTTTTTGCAATACAAATCAGATAAAAGATATTGCTGAGATAGAGCACCATTAAAAAAGGTGTTCAAACAAGCAAACCACGATTGTTGAAAATATTTTGAAGCAGCTACAAAATAGAACAAGAATTGCGACAAACAGGAGCAGAAGCACACACAATCACTGATTCCAAAAATCGCTGACATGCAGAACCTCGTATGGACAACAATAAACAATTGCCCATAATATGCTTTATTATTAGCCTTTTGCCTAAAAGACATTGCAATATGCAAATCCATTCAAAAGAGTCACACGCTCTAGTTTGAATTGTTCGCTTCCTGACTGGCAGAAGAGAGCCCTTGCTGTTCATGTCTTATACCCAGTTTCAGATATCTGGCTCCTCCTGTCCTCCCGTCTGCTACTTTTTTGTACTCAGCCCTTTTCTGCTTGATTGCCAGCAGCAGTGAGACAATTAAATTCTTGAATATCTTCAACTTTAATACTTATACATGCATGTATGTATCTTTGTGTACGTGTATTTATTTTTTTTTAGCCCTATTGTAATCATTTCTTGACACTTATCGCACAAAAGGCAATAACATAATTAATGAGTATGTCAATGAGTGTCTTTTGTTTTCCGTTTTGCTTCCCCAGTGTAGTCGCTTAGCTAATCCTTTGGATATGGAAGAGGTGCGCCAAAAAGAGCGCAGCACGAAGATTTCTCAGAAAGTAGATCACCCTTTTATCGGTTATCGTCATTTAACTGTCGAGGGACTCGCTTTCACTCTATAGATTTCAGTTTCTATATCTGGTAGTCTTTTTAACTTGCTGACGCACCCTCTGTACCCTACTTTTTTCTAAAGCACAATTTATGAGGGCGAGTTTAATTAATAACTTCTATATTAATAAATTGATTATAATGATAAATATAACGCTTGTTATATGGTTTTCATCGATTAACTCATTTTATGAGTACATGGTATACAAATTTATATTTTTAGTTATAAAACTCAAACTGAAATTGAAATTGATCCATATTATATACATATTAAAATTTTTAGCCGCATGTAATATTCAAGATTAAGTTTTTATACACTGTACCCATTAAAAATTGGTGAAAACAAGGCAGAAGAGAAGGCGTGGCAGACTTTACAAAGTATATAGCTGCTACCGCCTATAATGAACATACAAAATATATATTTACCAATAAAGGAGATACAAAACATTTAATAATATAAAAAATTATGTTTTAAACAAATAATTTAATTTATTCTGCGCCGCTCATTCTGATAAGTGTTGAAACTATAGCATATTTTATTAAAACATAAAATTTATAAGTTCTTTTGAAATAGTGACATTCGTTTATTATAATATGTATATAGAATTGACAGTTTGTTCCGTGTGATGATAGCACAATTTAATAAATAAAATTTTTGAAATTTTATTTTGAATAATAATTATGGTTTGTCAACACATTAAGCATCTTCAACTCATGCACACACTTCGGCTGCACTCACCTTTTCACAATGCAATTATGTAGAACACTGCATAAGAACTTTTATTAAATTCGCTGTACTTATTCCTTTGTTTCAATTTAGTTACTCACAAATACATATATATATAATTAAAAATTATAACTTCTTATATCAATAAATATATTTATTCACTTGTTGTTGCTAATATTAATTTTTGGTGTAAGCTCTGGTTAATTTAGCGACTTTTTTTACGCGAAACTCACGACAATCACGTGGTGCACATAATGCATACGGTAGCGTACGATAACTAACGCGCCGCAGATTCAGAATGGTTTAAGTAGCCGGTATATGCAGGCCTGCGATGCTTTGCAGCGTATCGCCCATCCGAGACTAAACCGTCATCATCGTTCGGAGCTCCAACCAACCGACACACTGACTGGCCCTGGCATCAAAGATCGTTAACAGCACTAACAGCAGCAACAGCAGTAACAGAACAGCAACAGCACAAATAACACTAACAGTTGCAGTAACAGCTACAGTTAAAGTAACAGTAGCATAAGCTGCAGCAGTTCAAGCCTCGCGCGCACGCGTCTCTTCTCTTCTTGTGTTGCTTTGAAACTCGGCAGGGATTATTTGTTTATTCTATAAAAGAATTATCATAACTGTGTTGTAGGGTGAGAAGCACTAATTAAACTAACAACTTATACTAATAGGTTCAGGGAGCAACTCCTTAGGTTTCGCTTATATCTGTGATTCTAAACGGAATTCTACTATCTCATACAGAGTCATCCGTGTGTTAACAACGCTTTTCTATTCAAACGTTTTAGAATGAATTCAGAAAAAAAGACAGTAATTAGATTTGATCTCTCACTAAATTTAAAGCTTGACAATCTTTTTCATTTGGTTGGTAAGGTTCCCCTTTGTTAATTTCGTAAATACTTTATACATATTGTTCACGGTCAAGAGAAATATCATGTTTATAGTACACCAAGAGCAAACTAAATTGTGTCGTTCCATCGTACCATGCAGTGAGAATGGAAATTTCCTGTTTTCGTACAGCTGTGGCTCAGTGCTTTGTTGCTGTTAACTGTTAACTGGGTCTGTTAAAATCCGGCTTCACACTGTGCTGTTATTGTTGTTGCTGTTGATGTTGCTTTGCTGGATTGTGGTTGGCTGTTGGCAGCGGCACGATCTGACAGCGTTCGTTTGTTTTCATTGAATAGCTCGATGTGGTTGGCTGTTGATTTTTTGTGCGATTTGCTTTTTGTTGTTGACTTTACAAACAGTACAGTTATTATCGCTTGGTTGCATATGTCAGGGTGTCTGTGTGCCTGCGTGTGCTTGTCTGCCGGAGTGTTTATATTGTAAATGTGCATTCATTTGTATTCGTATTGGGCTAATGTGCCAAAGAGGTGGGCACTTAATGCCCGTCGAGCTGTGTAAATAAAAACGCCCGAACGAGCGAGCGTTTTCAAATGAAATTAGTAGCTTGTTTACAAAATGGTGAATAAAAGTAAAACGAGTTTGTTGCTTAAGTCATTTGTTTTACGACTTCCCAATCAGTAAATTCATTTGGTATAAGAGTCAACGCCAGAGAAATATATAAACAAAATGAAAATTTTTTAAATATTATAAATTGCGATCATAATTGATTATTTCATAACGTAAAAAACTTTTTAAAACTCTTTTCTGACACATGAAATTTCTACGATAACGTTTTTTAGCTTGACCTGGCTGTCTTATTCCACCTAATAACTAATTTATCCTAATATCCAATTATTCTTTCGTGAATGAAAAGAATTATTGCAGCACTCCTAACGCGTTATTGCTATAACTAATTGAATTCCCTTGTCAAAAGCTAGATCTGTGCAAGCGAGATGCTCGGCTGCCGAGTGTATCCACTTGAGAGAAGGCCAGATGCAGGGAGTAAGACCCGCTTGTGTCAGTTCGTGATGATGATGATTTCATTTTAATAACACTACCAGCAGCTGTACAGCAAACCACAACCTGCTAAGGTATGTCTGGATGTGTGTGTGTCAACACCAGTTGACGGAGTAACAAGGAAGCGCAACACTCTAAAACGACGTGTAATTTATCACAGCACGAGCAGCATTTAGCCATGAACTGAAGTGTACGAATACATATCTAAGACACTATGATGCGGTTGGCTTTTCTTTGAGTCTGACTTTGAATTACGCTGTCAGCAATGCACCGTGCGCGTAGTCATAATCTCCTTCTGTTGCTGTATTCGCAGTCGTTATCGTCATAGTTAGCGTCGTCGTCGTCGTCGTCGTCGTCGTCGTCATCGCCGTCTTTTCTTTTCGGCAGGCAAATCTTTTGCATCTGTTGCAGCGTTTTAATTTTAATTAGGTTTACGCGCCATTCAGCTACAGCTCTTAGCCGCCTTTCTTGGCCTGCTCAGTGGGACTGGGCACTGCCTTTATTATTGGATTCATAATCCAGGCTGGCACTCGCGTGCTCATGGTGATGAGTTGGGGCATTAGCTTTGATGCCTGCTTATACTTATTAGAGCGCAATAGAGCCAATGTATTGTTGACTGGCCAAAGAAATAAGAGTTTAATTTAAGCATATACAAAACACTACCAACTATCCCTATGAGATGATTGTTGTCGATATTGTTTTATAAATACGAGTATATCTATCCATTTTACGGTATGAACACCTAGTTCTCGCAAATTAAAATAGCTGGAAACACTGTTTTTGGTATTTTGGTTCTGCTATACTGTACGCTGATGAAGTTTGTTTGAGATTTTAATACCTCCCCCGTTTCCATAATGGCATAAAAACTTTGTAGCCAGCGATGAGAAATGATTAAAGTTTCGACCGAGTCTTCGCGTATTTATCTAACAATTTGCGTGATGAAATAAACTCAACATTGCAACAAATATATGCTGAAAAAGCTTTTAAAGTTTTTTTTAAGCCTAGACGGGACTTTTATTTTGGTATTCATACGTATTTGTTATTTTTGCGCTTAAGGCTCAGTCGAAGCAATGTGCGATTTGTAGCGTTCAATTTAACTAATAGTCATCAAATGCAAAAGGTTAGTATTTTTATATTATTAACTTTGTCAGGATGTATGTAACAGACAGAAGTAGGCGTGGTAGACCCCATAAAGTATACATGTTCTTGATCAGGAGGACGAGCCGAGTTGATTTAGTGTCGTTTGTCTGTCTGTCTCTTCGTCTGTCCTTCTGTCCGTCTGTCAGTCTGTCAATATGTCCGTCTGTCCGTCTGTATGAACGCGTCGATCTCAGCAGTGTTTGCGATTTAGAGGGTTCTATGGGAGCTATGGGAGCCGATGTGGCCAATTTTTTTTATAATATATTTAAATTATTTTTTTTTAGATTTTTGGTGAAAATTTCATAGCGATATCTCAACTAGAAGTATTTAAGGCCGCAACTGTGCACTCGCAAGCAGCGCACCCAGCGCAGGCAGCGCAGTCGCGATTTTTTACGCTCAGCCCGGCAAGACCGTCTACAGACGGTCAATGAATTTTTTGTGCAAATCAACATTTATATTCATTTATGCATTACAAAATAATTTATTTCAATAAATATATTGTCTGACCTATCAGTAAAAAAAACCGAAGTAGATTGGACAAGTTTAAATATTTTGTTTTTTTTTTTGTGCAAAAACTACTCTAGTCAAGGGGTATTTTTTTCTGAGTTTTTTCAAATTTTCAAGTTCAGACGATGATTGTAATTGAACGCGTGGGTGAAATGTGGATAAATATACCTTAAAAGAATGGAAATTTAATTTTAAAGATATATCAATTTATTTTAATTCAAAAAAGTCAACAGTTTGATCGCTGGACGCTAAAAACTGGAGACCGTCTTTAGACGGTCTTACCCGTTAGAGGGTTAATTTTCGGCCAAATTTTATTTATGTTACTTATAATAAGTAATTATATTAAAATTAAAATTATGTGATTATATATATGAGAGACGGTCTAAAATAAAAATGTTGTTTTGAAAGGCGAGGCCACGTAGCATACGAAAGGCGATTACCATTGATGAGGATGTCGAAAGACTTAAACATACGGCATTTCCAAATACAAATTGAGCATTGCCAAAAGAAGTAAAAGTCAGTGAAACAGGCGACAAATCTGTTTCTGCATGGAGCTACTATGCCAAGTAGTGCCAGGAAAACCGAAGAAGAGGGAAAGATGTAGAGGCCAAAACGACATGGCGACATGGCGACATGGCGACATTGCGACATTCGATCGGTCTGCCAAATCGATCCAGATACACAAAAACTTTAAGCCACAATTTTAGCCGAACGCAAGCTATTGAGGAAAATAAAAAATAAATAAAAATCAAACAAAAACTAAAAAATAGCTGTGCGCACATGTCAAAGCCAGCAGCAAAAAAAAAGCGACAACAACAACGACATGGCTGGTAGGGGCATTTTATTTCAATTTCAATTGATTGTCGTACAATCGCCATGAATAATTCAATTTTTCAATTGCATTGCCCACTGTGCGTCGGCTAGACAAAGACAGGCGCATGAGTGCGAGGGCGATGGCAATAACACCACAGACACGGAACATATTTCACCTATAATACTATGTCTGCTGCTGCTGCTGCTGTTGATGATTGCTGATGCTGATGTTGTTGCTGTTATTGAGGCTGTCAATTCTGTGGGCTGCAGCTTCACAACAATATCAGCAACAATAACTGTAGAGCGGAGAATCATTATGTAGACGACCACCTGCATTTTACAAATATCTGCCATACAGTATGGTTTAGAACACAAACAAACAAACAAATACCCAAAGTCTAAAATGTACTGAAATATTTGCACTAAAAAGTACCTAAGGCCTAAAATGTACCGAAAAATGTGCACTAAAAATTTTGACGGGGTAGATCAGTCGAACGGGCCCAACTGTAGAATACA